>JAWNOW010000797.1:0-21525 GCA_035045625.1 Drosophila formosana | reverse complement strand
TAAAATCGACAAAATCACAAAGCTCTCTAAATTAAGATATCGACAAAATTGGTAAATTGAAAAATTTGTTTGATTAAAAATATCAAGGAAAATTCAAAAATTCCCAAAAATACAAAAATCGACATAAATTTAAAATTTCGAAAAATTTCCGAAATTTTATAAAAAAAAGAAATTTTTTTCAAATTAGTAAAAACTGTAAAATCGACAAAATCACAAACTTCTTTAAATAAAGAAATCGACAAAATTGGAAAATTGAAAAAATTTGTTGAATTAAAAATATCGAGAAAAATGCACAAAATTTCCAAAATTCAAAAATCGACATAAATTTAAAATTTCGAAAAAATTTCCGAAATTTTATAAAAAAAAAAATTTTTCCAAAATAGTAAAAACTGTAAAATCGACAAAATCACAAACTTCTTTAAATAAAGAAATCGACAAAATTGGAAAATTGTAAAATTTGTTGAATTAAAAATATCAAGGAAAATTCAAAAATTCTCCAAAATATACAAAAATCGACATAAATTTAAAATTTCGAAAAATTTCCGAAATTTTATAAAAAAAAGAAATTTTTTCCAAAATAGTAAAAACTGTAAAATCGACAAAATCACAAAGCTCTCTAAATTAAGAAATCGACAAAATTGGAAAATTGAAAAATTTGTTGAATTAAAAATATCAAGGAAAATTCAAAAATTCCCAAAAATACAAAAATCGACATTAATTTAAAATTTCGAAAAATTTCCGAAATTTTATAAAAAAAAGACATTTTTTCCAAAATAGTACAAACTGTAAAATCATCAAAATTACAAACTTCTTTAAATAAAGAAATCGACAAAATATGAAATTTGTAAAATTTGTTGAATTAAAAATTTCAAGAAAAATGCAAAAATTCCCAAAATTCAAAAATCGACATAAATTTAAAATTTCGAAAAATTTCCGAAATTTTATAATAAATAGAAATTTTTTCCAAAACAGTAAATACTGTAAAATCGACAAAATCACAAAGCTCTCTAAATTAAGAAATCGACAAAATTGGAAAATTGAAAAATTTGTTTGATTAAAATATCAAGGAAAATTCAATAAATTTTTTCCAAAATAGTAAAATCTGTAAAATCGACAAAATCACAAACTTTTTTAAATAAAGAAATCCACAAAATTGGAAATTTGTAAAATTTGTTGAATTAAAAATTTCGAGAAAAATGCAAAAATTCCCATAATTCAAAAATCGACATAAATTTAAAATTTAAAAAATAGAAATCTTTTCAAAAACAGTAAATACTGGAAAATCGAGAGAATCACAAAGCTCTCTAAATTAAGAAATCGTCAAAATTGGAAAATTGAAAAATCTGTTGAATTTAAAGTATCAAGGAAAATTCGAAAATTGCCAAAATTCAAAAATCGACAAAAAATTTAAAAGTTGAAAAATTCCAAAATTTGATAGAAAAAAGAAGATAAAAAGAAATTCTTTAAATAACAAAAATCGACAAAATTGGAAAACTGTAAAATTTGTTGAATTAAAAATATTGACAAAAAATGCAAAAATTCCCAAAATTCAAAAATCGACATAATTTTTAAGTTTCGAAAAATTTCCGAAATTTTTTCCAAAATAGTACAATCTGTAAAATCAACAAAATCACAAAGCTCTCTAAATTAAGAAATCGACAAAATTGGAAAATTGAAAAACTTGTTGAATTAAAAAAATCAAGGAAAATTCAAAAATTCCCAAAAATACAAAAATCGACATTAATTTAAAAGTTGAAAAATTCCAAAATTTGATAGAAAAAAGAAGATAAAAAAGAAGTTCTTTAAATAACAAAAATCGACAAAATTGGAAAACTGTAAAATTTGTTGAATTAAAAATATTGACAAAAAATGCAAAAATTCCCAAAATTCAAAAATCGACATAATTTTTAAGTTTCGAAAAATTTCCGAAATTTTTTCCAAAATAGTACAATCTGTAAAATCAACAAAATCACAAAGCTCTCTAAATTAAGAAATCGACAAAATTGGAAAATTGAAAAACTTGTTGAATTAAAAAAATCAAGGAAAATTCAAAAATTCCCAAAAATACAAAAATCGACATTAATTTAAAATTTGGAAAAATTTCCGATATTTTACAAAAAAAAAACTTTTTCCAAAATAGTAAAAACTGTAAAATCGACAAAATCACAAACTTCTTTAAATAAAGAAATCGAAAAAATTGGAAAATTGAAAAAATGGAAAATTTGTTGAATTAAAAATATCGAGAAAAATGCAAAAAATTTCCAAAATTCAAAAACCGGCACAAATTTAAAATTTCGAAAAATTTCCGAAATTTAAAAAAAAAAAAAATTTTTCCAAAATAGTAAAATCTGTAAAATCGACAAAATCACAAAGCTCTCTAAATTAAGATATCGACAAAATTGGAAAATTGAAAAATTTGTTTGATTAAAAATATCAAGGAAAATTCAAAAATTCCCAAAAATACAAAAATCGACATAAATTTAAAATTTCAAAAAATTTCCGATATTTTATAAAAAAACGAAATTTTTTACATAATAGTAAAAACTGTAAAATCGACAAAATCACAAAGCTCTCTAAATTAAGAAATCGACAAAATTGGAAAATTGAAAAACTTGTTGAATTAAAAATATCAAGGAAAATTCAAAAATTCCCAAAAATACAAAAATCGACATTAATTTAAAATTTGGAAAAATTTCCGATATTTTATAAAAAAAATAAATTTTTTCCAAACTTGTACAAACTGTAAAATCGACAAAATCACAAACTTCTTTAAATAAAGATATCGATAATATTAGAAAATTGTTAAATTTGTTGAATTGAAAATATCAAGGAAAATTCCAAAATTCCCAAAATTCAAAAATCGACATAAATTTTAAAATACAAAAATCGACATTAATTTAAAATTTGGAAAAATTTCCGATATTTTATAAAAACGAAATTTTTTCCAAAAAAGTAAAAACTGTAAAATTGACAAAATCACAAACTTCTTTAATTAAAAAAATCGAAAAAATTGGAAAATTGAAAAATTTGTTGAATTATAAATTACAAAGAAAATTCAAAAATTCCCAAAAATACAAAAATCGACATTAATTTAAAATTTTGAAAAATTTCCGAAATTTAAAAAAAAAAGAAGATAAAAAAGAAGTTCTTTAAATAAAGAAATCGACAAAATTGGAAAATTGTAAAATTTGTTGTATTAAAAATATCGACAAAAAATGCAAAAATTCCCAAAATTCAAAAATCGACATAAATTTAAAATTTCGAAAAATTTCCGAAATTTTTTCCAAAATAGTAAAAACTGTAAAATCGACAAAATCACAAATTTCTTAAAAAAAAATAAATCGACAAAATTGGAAAATTGTAAAATTTGTTGAATTAAAAATATCGAGAAAAATGCAAAAATTTCCAAAATTCAAAAATCGACATAAATTTAAAATTTCGAAAAATTTCCGAAATTTTAAAATAAATAGAAATTTTTTCCAAAACAGTAAATACTGTAAAATCGACAAAATCACAAACTTCTTTAATTAAAAAAATCGAAAAAATTGGAAAATTGAAAAATTTGTTGAATTAAAAATATCAAGGAAAATTCAAAAATTCCCAAAAATACAAAAATCGACATTAATTTAAAATTTGGAAAAATTTCCGAAATTTAAAAAAAAAAGAAGATAAAAAAGAAGTTCTTTAAATAAAGAAATCGACAAAATTGGAAAATTGTAAAATTTGTTGAATTAAAAATATCGACAAAAAATGCAAAAATTCCCAAAATTCAAAAATCGACATAAATTTAAAATTTCGAAAAATTTCCGAAATTTTTTCCAAAATAGTAAAAACTGTAAAATCGACAAAATCACAAATTTCTTAAAAAAAAAAATCGACAAAATTGGAAATTTGTAAAATTTGTTGAATTAAAAATTTCGAGAAAAATGCAAAAATTTCCAAAATTCAAAATTCGACATAAATTTAAAATTTCGAAAAATTTCCGAAATTTTATAAAAAAAAGAAATTTTTCCAAAACAGTAAAAACTGTAAAATCGACAAAATCACAAAGCTCTCTAAATAAAGAAATCGACAAAATTGGAAAATTGAAAAATTTGTTGAATTAAAAATATCAAGGAAAATTCAAAAATTCCCAAAAATACAAAAATCGACATTAATTTAAAATTTCGAAAAATTTCCGAAATTTTATAAAAAAACGAAATTTTTTCCAAAATAGTAAAAACTGTAAAATCGACAAAATCACAAACTTCTTTAAATAAAGAAATCGAAAAAATTGGAAAAATTGAAAAATTGGAAAATTTGTTGAATTAAAAATATCGAGAAAAATGCAAAAATTCCCAAAATTCAAAAATCGACACAAATTTAAAATTTCGAAAAATTTCCGAAATTTTATAAAAAAAAGAAATTTTTTCCAAAATAGTAAAAACTGTAAAATCGACAAAATCACAAACTTCTTTAAATAAAGAAATCGACAAAATTGAAAAATTGTAAAATTTGTTGAATTAAAAATATCGAGAAAAATGCAAAAATTCCCAAAATTCAAAAATCGACATAAATTTAAAATTTCGAAAAATTTCCGAAATTTTATAAAAAAAAGAAATTTTTTCCAAAATAGTAAAAACTGTAAAATCGACAAAATCACAAATTTCTTTAAAAAAAGAAATCGACAAAATTGGAAAATTGAAAAATTTGTTGAATTAAAAATATCAAGGAAAATGCAAAAATTCCCAAAATTCAAAAATCGACATAAATTTAAAATTTCGAAAAATTTCCGAAATTTTATAAAAAAAAGAAATTTTTTCCAAAACAGTAAATACTGTAAAATCGACAAAATCACAAAGCTCTCTAAATAAAGAAATCGTCAAAATTGGAAAATTGAAAAATTTTGTTGAATTAAAAATATCAAGGAAAATTCAAAAATTCCCAAAAATACAAAAATCGACATTAATTTAAAATTTGGAAAAATTTCCGAAATTTTATAAAAAAACGAAAATTTTTCCAAAATAGTAAAAACTGTAAAATCGACAAAATCACAAACTTCTTTAAATAAAGAAATCGAAAAAATTGGAAAAATTGGAAAATTTGTTGAATTAAAAATATCGAGAAAAATGCAAAAATTCCCAAAATTCAAAAATCGGCACAAATTTAAAATTTCGAAAAATTTCCGAAATTTTATAATAAATAGAAATTTTTTCCAAAACAGTAAATACTGTAAATTCGACAAAATCACAAATTTCTTTAAAAAAAAGAAATCGACAAAATTGGAAAATTGAAAAATTTGTTGAATTAAAAATATCGAGGAAAATGCAAAAATTCCCAAAATTCAAAAATCGACATAAATTTAAAATTTCGAAAAATTTGCGAAATTTTATGAAAAAAGAAGATAAAAAATAATTTCTTTAAATAACATAAATCGACAAAATTGTAAAATTGTAAAATTTATTGAATTCAAAAAATCGACAAAAAATGCAAAAATTCCCAAAATTCAAAAATCGACATAATTTTTATATTTTGAAAAAACTGTAAAATCGACAAAATCACAAACTTCTTTAAATTAAGAAATCGACAAAATTAGAAAATTGAAAAATTTGTTGAATTAAAAATATCAAAAAAAAATGCAAATATTCCCAAAATTCAAAAATCGACATAAATTTAAAATTTCGAAAAATTTCCGAAATTTTATGAAAAAAATAAATGTTTTCCAAAATAGTAAAAACTGTAAAATCGACAAAATCACAAACTTCTTTAAATAAAAGAAATCGACAAAATTGGAAATTTTTAAAATTTGTTGAATTAAAAATATCGAGAAAATATGCAAAAATTCCCAAAATTCAAAAATCGACATAAATTTAAAATTTCGAAAAATTTCCGAAATTTTATAAAAAAAAGAAATTTTTTCCAAAATAGTAAAAACTGTAAAATCGACAAAATCACAAACTTCTTTAAATAAAGAAATCGACAAAATTGGAAAATTGTAAAATTTGTTGAATTAAAAATATCGAGAAAAATGCAAAAATTCCCAAAATTCAAAAATCGACATAAATTTAAAATTTCGAAAAATTTCCGAAATTTTATAAAAAAAAATAAATTTTTTCCAAAATAGTAAAAACTGTAAAATCGACAAAATCACAAACTTCTTTAAATAAAGAAATCGACAAAATTGAAAAATTGTAAAATTTGTTGAATTAAAAATATCGAGAAAAATGCAAAAATTCCCAAAATTCAAAAATCGACATAAATTTAAAATTTCGAAAAATTTCCGAAATTTTATAAAAAATAGAAATTTTTTCCAAAACAGTAAAAACTGTAAAATCGACAAAATCACAAAGCTCTCTAAATTAAGAAATCGACAAAATTGAAAAATTGAAAAATTTGTTGAATTAAAAATATCAAGGAAAATTCAAAAATTCCCAAAAATACAAAAATCGACATTAATTTAAAATTTGGAAAAAAATCCGAAATTTAAAAAAAAATGTAAAAAAAAAAAATCGATAAAAACACAAAGTTCTTTAAATAAAGAAATCGACAAAATTGGAAAATTGTAAAATTTGTTGAATTAAAAATATCGACAAAAAATGCAAAAATTCCCAAAATTCAAAAATCGACATAAATTTAAAATTTCGAAAAATTTCCGAAATTTTATAAAAAAAAGAAATTTTTTCCAAAATAGTAAAAACTGTAAAATCGACAAAATCACAAACTTCTTTAAATAAAGAAATCGACAAAATTGGAAAATTGTAAAATTTGTTGAATTAAAAATATCGAGAAAAATGCAAAAATTCCCAAAATTCAAAAATCGACATAAATTTAAAATTTCGAAAAATTTCCGAAATTTTATAAAAAAAAGAAATTTTTTCCAAAACAGTAAAAACTGTAAATTCGACAAAATCACAAATTTCTTAAAAAAAAGAAATCGACAAAATTGGAAAATTGAAAAATTTGTTGAATTAAAAATATCAAGGAAAATTCAAAAATTCCCAAAAATACAAAAATCGACATTAATTTAAAATTTCGAAAAATTTCCGAAATTTTATAAAAAAAATAAATTTTTTCCAAAATAGTAAAAACTGTAAAATCGACAAAATCACAAACTTCTTTAAATAAAGAAATCGAAAAAATTGGAAAAATTGAAAAATTGGAAAATTTGTTGAATTAAAAATATCGAGAAAAATGCAAAAATTCCCAAAATTCAAAAATCGACATAAATTTAAAATTTCGAAAAATTTCCGAAATTTTATAAAAAAAAGAAATTTTTTCCAAAATAGTAAAAACTGTAAAATCGACAAAATCACAAACTTCTTTAAATAAAGAAATCGACAAAATTGGAAAATTGAAAAATTTGTTGAATTAAAAATATCGAGAAAAATGCAAAAATTCCCAAAATTCAAAAATCGACATAAATTTAAAATTTCGAAAAATTTCCGAAATTTTATAAAAAAATAAATGTTTTTCCAAAATAGTAAAAACTGTAAAATCGACAAAATCACAAAGCTCTTTAAATTAAGAAATCGTCAAAATTGGAAAATTGAAAAATTTGTTGAATTAAAAATATCAAGGAAAATTCAAAAATTCCCAAAATTCAAAAATCGACAAAAAATTTAAAATTTCGAAAAATTTCCGAAAATTTTATAATAAAAACGAAATTTTTAATCAAGAAATCGTAAAAATTGTAAAATCGACAAAATTTGTTGAATTAAAAATATCAAGGAAAATTCAAAAATTCCCAAAAATTCAAAAATCGACATAAATTTAAAATTTTGAAAAATTTCCGAAATTTTATAAAAAAAATAAATTTTTTCCAAAATAGTAAAAACTGTAAAATCGACAAAATCACAAACTTCTTTAAATAAAGAAATCGACAAAATTGGAAAATTGTAAAATTTGTTGAATTAAAAATATCGAGAAAAATGCAAAAATTCCCAAAATTCAAAAATCGACATAAATTTAAAATTTCGAAAAATTTCCGAAATTTAAAAAAAATTTTTTCCAAAATAGTAAAAACTGTAAAATCGACAAAATCACAAACTTCTTTAAATAAAGAAATCGACAAAATTGGAAAATTGTAAAATTTGTTGAATTAAAAATATCAAGAAAAATGCAAAAATTCCCAAAATTCAAAAATCGACATAAATTTAAAATTTCGAAAAATTTCCGAAATTTTTTTCAAAATTGAAAAAACTGTAAAATCGACAAAATCACAAACTTCTTTAAATAAAGAAATCGACAAAATTGGAAAATTGTAAAATTTGTTGAATTAAAAATATCGACAAAAAATGCAAAAATTCCCAAAATTCAAAAATCGACATAAATTTAAAATTTCGAAAAATTTCCGAAAATAAATTTTTTCCAAAATAGTAAAAACTGTAAAATCGACAAAATCACAAATTTCTTTAAATAAAGAAATCGACAAAATTGGAAAATTGTAAAATTTGTTGAATTAAAAATATCGAGAAAAATGCAAAAATTCCCAAAATTCAAAAATCGACATAAATTTAAAATTTCGAAAAATTTCCGAAATTTTATGAAAAAAATAAATGTTTTCCAAAATAGTAAAAACTGTAAAATCGACAAAATCACAAACTTCTTTAAATAAAGAAATCGACAAAATTGGAAAATTGTAAAATTTGTTGAATTAAAAATATCAAGAAAAATGCAAAAATTCCCAAAATTCAAAAATCGACATAAATTTAAAATTTCGAAAAATTTCCGAAATTTTATAAAAAATAGAAATTTTTTCCAAAACAGTAAAAACTGTAAAATCGACAAAATCACAAAGCTCTCTAAATTAAGAAATCGACAAAATTGGAAAATTGAAAAATTTGTTGAATTAAAAATATCAAGGAAAATTCAAAAATTCCCAAAAATACAAAAATCGACATTAATTTAAAATTTCGAAAAATTTCCGAAATTTTATAAAAAAAATAAATTTTTTCCAAAATAGTAAAAACTGTAAAATCGACAAAATCACAAACTTCTTTAAATAAAGAAATCGACAAAATTGGAAAATTGTAAAATTTGTTGAATTTAAAATATCAAGGAAAATTCAAAAATTCCCAAAATTCAAAAATCGACATAAATTTAAAATTTCGAAAAATTTCCAAAATTTAAAAAAAAGAACAAAAAAAAATGTAAAATCGATAAAAAGAAGTTTTTTAAATAAAGAAATCGACAAAATTGGAAAATTGTAAAATTTGTTGAATTAAAAATATCAAGGAAATTTCAAAAATTCCCAAAATTCAAAAATCGACATAAATTTAAAATTTCGAAAAATTTCCGAAATTTTATAAAAAAAGTAAAAAATCGACAAAATCAGAAAGTTCTTTAAATAAAGAAATCGACAAAATTGGAAAATTGAAAAATTTGTTGAATTAAAAATATCAAGAAAAATTCAAAAATTCCCAAAAATACAAAAATCGACATTAATTTAAAATTTGGAAAAATTTCCGAAATTTTATAAAAAAAATAAATTTTTTCCAAAATAGTAAAAACTGTAAAATCGACAAAATCACAAACTTCTTTAAATAAAGAAATCGACAAAATTGGAAAATTGTTAAATTTGTTGAATTGAAAATATCAAGGAAAATTCAAAAATTCCCAAATTTCAAAAATCGACATTAATTTAAAATTTGGAAAAATTTCCGAAATTTAAAAAAAAAGAAGATAAAAAAGAAGTTCTTTAAATAAAGAAATCGACAAAATTGAAAAATTGAAAAATTTGTTGAATTAAAAATATCAAGGAAATTTCAAAAATTCCCAAAATTCAAAAATCGACATTAATTTAAAATTTCGAAAAATTTCCGAAATTTTATAAAAAAAAAGAAGATAAAAAAGAAGTTCTTTAAATAAAGAAATCGACAAAATTGGAAAATTTTAAAATTTGTTGAATTAAAAATATTGAGAAAAATGCAAATATTCCCAAAATTCAAAAATCGACTTAAATTTAAAATTTCGAAAAATTTCCGAAATTTAATAAAAAAATAAATGTTTTCCAAAATAGTAAAAACTGTAAAATCGACAAAATCACAAATTTCTTTAAAAAAAAGAAATCGACAAAATTGGAAATTTTTAAAATTTGTTGAATTAAAAATTTCGAAAAAATGCAAAAATTTCCAAAATTCAAAAATCGACATAAATTTAAAATTTCGAAAAATTTCCGAAATTTTATAAAAAAAAGAAATTTTTTCCAAAAGAGTAAAAACTGTAAAATCGACAAAATCACAAACTTCTTTAAATAAAGAAATCGGCAAAATTGGAAAATTTTAAAATTTGTTGAATTAAAAATATTGAGAAATTGCAAAAATTCTCAAAATTCAAAAATCGGCATAAATTAAAAATTTTGAAAAATTTCCGAAATTTTAAAAGAAAATAATTTTTTTTCCAAAATAGTAAAAACTGTAAAATCGACAAAATCACAAAGCTCTCTAAATAAAGAAATCGTCAAAATTGGAAAATTGAAAAATTTGTTGAATTAAAAATATCAAGGAAAATTCAAAAATTCCCAAAAATACAAAAATCGACATTAATTTAAAATTTGGAAAAATTTCCGAAATTTTATAAAAAACGAAATTTTTTCCAAAATAGTAAAAACTGTAAAATCGACAAAATCACAAACTTCTTTAAATAAAGAAATCGACAAAATTGGAAAATTGAAAAATTTGTTGAATTAAAAATATCAAGGAAAATTCAAAAATTCCCAAAAATACAAAAATCGACATTAATTTAAAATTTGGAAAAATTTCCGAAAATTTATAAAAAACGAAATTTTTTCCAAAATAGTAAAAATTGTAAAATCGACAAAATTAAAAAAAAAAATAATTAAAAATATCAAGGAAATTTCAAAATTTCCAGAAATTCAAAAATCGACATAAATTTAAAATTTCGAAAAATTTCCGAAATTTTATAAAAAAAATTAATTTTTTCCAAAATAGTAAAAACTGTAAAATCGACAAAATCACAAACTTCTTTAAATAAAGAAATCGACAAAATTGGAAATTTGTAAAATTTGTTGAATTAAAAATATCGAGAAAAATGCAAAAATTCCCAAAATTCAAAAATCGACATAAATTTAAAATTTCGAAAAAACTGTAAAATCGACAAAATCACAAAATTCTTTAAATAAAGAAATCGACAAAATTGGAAATTTGTAAAATTTGTTGAATTAAAAATATCGAGAAAAATGCATAAATTCCCAAAATTCAAAAATCGACATAAATTTAAAATTTCGAAAAATTTCCGAAATTTTTTTCAAAATAGAAAAAACTGTAAAATCGACAAAATCACAAACTTCTTTAAATAAAGAAATCGTCAAAATTGGAAAATTGTAAAATTTGTTGAATTAAAAATATCGACAAAAAATGCAAATATTGGCAAAATTCAAAAATCGACATAAATTTAAAATTTCGAAAAATTTCCGAAATTTTTTCCAAAATAGTAAAAACTGTAAAATCGACAAAATCACAAATTTCTTTAAATAAAGAAATTGACAAAATTGGAAAATTGTAAAATTTGTTGAATTAAAAATATTGAGAAAAATGCAAATATTCCCAAAATTCAAAAATCGACTTAAATTTAAAATTTCGAAAAATTTCCGAAATTTTATGAAAAAACTAAATGTTTTCCAAAATAGTAAAAACTGTAAAATCGACAAAATCACAAAATTCATTAAAAAAAAGAAATCGACAAAATTGGAAATTTTTAAAATTTGTTGAATTAAAAATTTCAAGAAAAATGCAAAAATTTCCAAAATTCAAAAATCGACATAAATTTAAAATTTCGAAAAATTTCCGAAATGTTATAATAAATAGAAATTTTTTCCAAAACAGTTAATACTGTTAAATCGACAACATCACAAAGCTCTCTAAATTAAGAAATCGACAAAATTGAAAAATTTGTTTAATTAAAAATATTAAGGAAAATTCAAAAATTCCCAAAAATACAAAAATCGACATTAATTTAAAATTTGGAAAAATTTCCGATATTTTATAAAAAAACTAAATTTTTTCCAAACTAGTACAAACTGTAAAATCAACAAAATCACAAACTTCTTTAAATAAAGAAATTGATAATATTAGAAAATTGTTAAATTTGTTGAATTGAAAATATCAAGGAAAATTCGAAAATTCCCAAATTTCAAAAATCGACATTAATTTAAAATTTGGAAAAATTTCCGAAATTTAAAAAAAAAAGAAGATAAAAAAGAAGTTCTTTAAATAAAGAAATCGACAAAATTGGAAAATTGAAAAATTTGTTGAATTAAAAATATCAAGGAAATTTCAAAAATTCCCAAAATTCAAAAATCGACATAAATTTAAAATTTTGAAAAATTTCCGAAATTTTATAAAAAAAAGAAGATAAAAAAGAAGTTCTTTAAATAAAAGAAATCGACAAAATTGGAAAATTGTAAAATTTGTTGAATTAAAAATATCGACAAAAAATGCAAAAATTGCCAAAATTCAAAAAACGACATAAATTTAAAATTTCGAAAAATTTCCGAAATTTTTTTTCAAAATAGTAAAAACTGTAAAATCGACAAAATCACAAACTTCTTTAAATAAAGAAATCGACAAAATTGGAAAATTGTAAAATTTGTTGAATTAAAAATATCGAGAAAAATGCAAAAATTCCCAAAATTCAAAAATCGACATAAATTTAAAATTTTGAAAAATTTCCGAAATTAAAAAAAATAAATTTTTTCCAAAATAGTAAAAACTGTAAAATCGACAAAATCACAAACTTCTTTAAATAAAGAAATCGACAAAATTGGAAAATTGTAAAATTTGTTGAATTAAAAATATCGAGAAAAATGCAAAAATTCCCAAAATTCAAAAATCGACATAAATTTAAAATTTCGAAAAATTTCCGAAATTTTATAAAAAAGAAATTTTTTCCAAAATAGTAAAAACTGTAAAATCGACAAAATCACAAACTTCTTTAAATAAAGAAATCGACAAAATTGGAAAATTGTAAAATTTGTTGAATTAAAAATATCGAGGAAAAATGCAAAAATTCCCAAAATTCAAAAATCGACATAAATTTAAAATTTCGAAAAATTTCCGAAATTTTAAAAAAAAAAATTTTTTCCAAAATAGTAAAAACTGTAAAATCGACAAAATCACAAACTTCTTTAAATAAAGAAATCGACAAAATTGGAAAATTGTAAAATTTGTTGAATTAAAAATATCAAGAAAAATGCAAAAATTCCCAAAATTCAAAAATCGACATAAATTTAAAATTTCGAAAAATTTCCGAAATTTTATAAAAAAAAGAAATTTTTTCCAAAATAGTAAAAACTGTAAAATCGACAAAATCACAAAGTTCTTTAAATTAAGAAATCGACAAAATTGGAAAAAATTTGTTGAATTAAAAATATCAAGGAAAATTCAAAAATTCCCAAAATTAGAAAAATCGACATAAATTTAAAATTTTGAAAAATTTCCGAAATTTTATAAAAAAAGAAATTTTTCCAAAATAGTAAAAACTGTAAAATCGACAAAATCACAAACTTCTTTAAATAAAGAAATCGACAAAATTGGAAAATTGTAAAATTTGTTGAATTAAAAATATCGAGAAAAATGCAAAAATTCCCAAAATTCAAAAATCGACATAAATTTAAAAAAAATTTCCGAAATTTTATAAAAAAAAATTTTTTCCAAAATAGTAAAAACTGTAAAATCGACAAAATCACAAACTTCTTTAAATAAAGAAATCGACAAAATTGGAAAATTGAAAAATTTGTTGAATTAAAAATATCAAGAAAAATGCAAAAATTCCCAAAATTCAAAAATCGACATAAATTTAAAATTTCGAAAAATTTCTGAAATTTTATAAAAAAGAATTTTTTCCAAAATAGTAAAAACTGTAAAATCGACAAAATCACAAACTTCTTTAAATAAAGAAATCGACAAAATTGGAAAATTGTAAAATTTGTTGAATTAAAAATATCGAGAAAAATGCAAAAATTCCCAAAATTCAAAAATCGACATAAATTTAAAATTTCGAAAAATTTCCGAAATTTTATAAAAAAAGAAATTTTTTCCAAAATAGTAAAAACTGTAAAATCGACAAAATCACAAACTTCTTTAAATAAAGAAATCGACAAAAATGGAAAATTGTAAAATTTGTTGAATTAAAAATATCGAGAAAAATTCAAAAATTCCCAAAATTCAAAAATCGACATAAATTTAAAAATTCGAAAAATTTCCGAAATTTTATAAATAAAATTTTTCCAAAATAGTAAAAAATCGACAAAATCACAAAATTCTTTAAATAAAGAAATCGACAAAATTGGAAAATTGAAAAATTTGTTGAATTCAAAATATCGAGAAAAATGCTAAAATTCTCAAAATTCAAAAATCGACATAAATTTAAAATTTCGAAAAATTTCCGAAATTTTATAAAAAAATATTTTTCGAAAATATTGAAAAATTTTGTTAATAAAATTTCGGAAATTTTCAAAATTTTAAATTTATGTCGATTTTTGAATTTTGGAATTTTGAAATTTCCTTGATATTTTAATTCAACAAATTTTCAATTTGTATAAATTTTGTGATTTTGTCGATTTAAAAATTTTGCTATTTGAAAATTCAAAAATTCCAATTTCGAAATTTTCAAATTTTCAATTTGGAATTTTGAATTTTGGAATTTTGCATTTTCTCATATTTTAATTCAACAAATTTTACAATTTTCCAATTTTACGATTTCTTTATTTAAAGATTTGTGATTTTGTCGATTTTACAGTTTTACTATTTTGGAAAAATTTATTTTTTATAAATTTCGGAAATTTTTCAAATTTTAAATTTATGTCGATTTTTGAATTTTGGAATTTTTGCATTTTTCTCGATATTTTTAATTCAACAAATTTTACAATTTTCCAATTTTGTCGATTTCTTTATTTAAAGAAATTTGTGATTTTGTCGATTTTACAGTTTTTACTATTTTGGAAAAAATTTCTTTTTTTATAAAATTTCGGAAATTTTCGAAATTTTAAATTTATGTCGATTTTTGAATTTTGGAATTTTTGCATTTTTCTCGATATTTTTAATTCAACAAATTTTACAATTTTCCAATTTTGTCGATTTCTTTATTTAAAGAATTTGTGATTTTGTCGATTTTACAGTTTTTAATTTTTGAAAAAATTTCGAAATTTTCGATTTTAAATTTTGGAATTTTTGCATTTTTCTCAATATTTTTAATTCAACAAATTTTACAATTTTCCAATTTTGTCGATTTCTTTATTTAAAGAATTTGTTTTGTCGATTTACTTTTTAATTTTGAACAAATTTTTCGAATTTTTAAATTTATGTCGATTTTTAATTTTTGAAATTTTGCATTTTTCTCGATATTTAATTCAACAAATTTTACAATTTTCCAATTTCGATTTCTTTATTTAAAAATTTGTGATTTTGTCGATTTTACATTTTTACATTTTGAAAAATTTTACAATTTTAAATTTTAATTTTCAATTTTGAAATTTCGAATTTTTCAAATTTTATGTCAATTTTTGAATTTTGGGAATTTTTGCATTTTTCTCGATATTTTTAATTCAACAAATTTTACAATTTTCCAATTTTGTCGATTTCTTTATTTAAAGAACTTCTTTTTTATCTTCTTTTTTTATAAAATTTCGGAAATTTTTCAAAATTTTAAATTTATGTCGATTTTTGAATTTTGGGAATTTTTGAATTTTCCTTGATATTTTTAATTCAACAAATTTTTCAATTTTCCAATTTTGTCGATTTCTTTATTTAAAGAACTTTTTTGATCTTCTTTTTTATAAATTTCGGAAATTTTTCGAAATTTTAAATTTATGTCGATTTTTGAATTTTGGGAATTTTTGAATTTTCCTTGATATTTTTAATTCAACAAATTTTACAATTTTCCAATTTTATCGATTTCTTTATTTAAAGAAGTTTGTGATTTTGTCGATTTTACAGTTTTTACTATTTTGGAAAAAATTTAGTTTTTTTATAAAATTTCGGAAATTTTCCAAATTTTAAATTAATGTCGATTTTTGTATTTTTGGGAATTTTTGAATTTTCCTTGATATTTTTAATTCAACAAATTTTTCAATTTTTTTTGTCGATTTCTTAATTTAGAGAGCTTTGTGATTTTGTCGATTTTACAGTATTTACTATTTTGGAAAAAATTTCTATTTATTATAAAATTTCGGAAATTTTTCGAAATTTTAAATTTATGTCGATTTTTGAATTTTGGAAATTTTTGCATTTTTCTCGATATTTTTAATTCAACAAATTTTACAATTTTCCAATTTTGTCGATTTCTTTATTTAAAGAAGTTTGTGATTTTGTCGATTTTACAGTTTTTACTATTTTGGAAAAAATTTAGTTTTTTCATAAAATTTCGGAAATTTTTCGAAATTTTAAATTTATGTCGATTTTTGAATTTTGGGAATTTTTGCATTTTTCTCAATATTTTTAATTCAACAAATTTTACAATTTTCCAATTTTGTCGATTTCTTTATTTAAAGAAATTTGTGATTTTGTCGATTTTATAGTTTTTACTATTTTGGAAAAAATTTCGGAAATTTTTCGAAATTTTAAATTTATGTCGATTTTTGAATTTTGGGAATTTTTGCATTTTTTGTCGATATTTTTAATTCAACAAATTTTACAATTTTCCAATTTTGACGATTTCTTTATTTAAAGAAGTTTGTGATTTTGTCGATTTTACAGTTTTTTCTATTTTGAAAAAAATTTCGGAAATTTTTCGAAATTTTAAATTTATGTCGATTTTTGAATTTTGGGAATTTATGCATTTTTCTCGATATTTTTAATTCAACAAATTTTACAAATTTCCAATTTTGTCGATTTCTTTATTTAAAGAATTTTGTGATTTTGTCGATTTTACAGATTTTACTATTTGGAAAAAATTAATTTTTTTAATAAAATATCGGAAGTTTTTCAAAATTTTAAATTTATGTCGATTTTTTAATTTCCTGAAATTTTGAAATTTCCTTGATATTTTTAATAATTTTGTTGATTTTACAATTTTTACTATTTTGGAAAAAATTTCGTTTTTTATAAAATATCGCAAATTTTTCCAAATTTTAAATTAGTGTCGATTTTTGTATTTTTGGGAATTTTTGAATTTTCCTTGATATTTTTAATTCCAAAAATTTTACAATTTTCCAATTTTGACGATTTCTTAATTTAGAGAGCTTTGTGATTTTGTTTATTTTACAGTATTTACTGTTTTGGAAAAACTTACTTTTTTTATAAAATTTCGGAAATTTTTCGAAATTTTAAATTTATGTCAATTTTTGAATTTTGCAAATTTTAGCATTTTTCTCGATATTTTTAATTAAAAAAATTTTACAATTTTCCAATTTTTTTTATAAAATTTCGGAAACTTTTAATTTATGTCGATTTTTGAATTTTGGGAATTTTTGCATTTTTTCTCAATATTTTTAATTCAACAAATTTTCCAATTTTCCAATTTTTTCGATTTCTTTATTTAAAGAAGTTTGTGATTTTGTTGATTTTACAATTTTTACTATTTTGGAAAAAATTTCGTTTTTTATAAAATATAGGAAATTTTTCCAAATTTTAAATTAGTGTCGATTTTTGTATTTTTGGAAATTTTTGAATTTTTCTTGATATTTTTAATTCAACAAATTTTTAAAATTTCCAATTTTGTCGATTTCCTTATTTAAAGAACTTTGTGATTTTGTCGATTTAACAGTTTTTACTATTTTGGAAAAAAATTATTTTCTTTTAAAATTTCGGAAATTTTTCGAAATTTTAAATTTATGTCGATTTTTGAATTTTGAGAATTTTTCAAAATTTTTATTTATGCCGATTTTTGAATTTTGAGAATTTTTGCATTTTTCTCAATATTTTTAATTCAACAAATTTTAAAATTTTCCAATTTTGTCGATTTCTTTTTTTAAAGAAATTTGTGATTTTGTCGATTTTACAGTTTTTGACTTTACTATTTTGGAAAAAATTTAGTTTTTTTATAAAATTTCGGAAATTTTTCCAAATTTTAAATTAATGTCGATTTTTGTAATTTTGGGAATTTTTGAATTTTCCTTGATATTTTTAATTCAACAAATTTTACAATTTTCCAATTTTGACGATTTCTTAATTTAGAGAGCTTTGTGATTTTGTTTATTTTACAGTATTTACTGTTTTGGAAAAACTTATTTTTTTTATAAAATTTCGGAAATTTTTCGAAATTTTAAATTTATGTCAATTTTTGAATTTTGCAAATTTTAGCATTTTTCTCGATATTTTTAATTCAAAAAATTTTACAATTTTCCAATTTTGTCGATTTCTTTATTAAAAGAAGTTTGTGATTTTATCGATTTTACAGTTTGCACTATTTTGGAAAAAATTTCTTTTTATTATAAAATTTCGGAAATTTTTCGAAATTTTAAATTTATGTCGATTTTTGAATTTTGGGAATTTTTGAAATTTCCTTGATATTTTTAATTCAACAAATTTTTCAATTTTCCAATTTTTTCGATTTTTTTTAATTAAAGAAGTTTGTGATTTTGTCAATTTTACAGTTTTTACTATTTTGGAAAAAATTTCGTTTATTATAAAATATCGGAAATTTTTCCAAATTTTAAATTAATATCGATTTTTGTATTTATGGGAATTTTTGAATTTTCTTTGATAATTTTAATTCAACAAATTTTTAAATTTTCCAATTTTAACGATTTCTTTATTTAGAGAGCTTTGTGATTTTGTCGATTTTACAGTATTTACTGTTTTGGAAAAAAATTCTATTTATTATAAAATTTCGAAAATTTTTCGAAATTTTAAATTTATGTCGAATTTTGAATTTTGGAAATTTTTGCATTTTTCTCGAAATTTTTAATTCAACAAATTTTACAAATTTCCAATTTTGTCGATTTATTTTTTTTAAGAAATTTGTGATTTTGTCGATTTTACAGTTTTTACTATTTTGGAAAAAATTTCGGAAATTTTTCGAAATTTTAAATTTATGTCGATTTTTGAATTTTGGGAATTTTTGCATTTTTTGTCGATATTTTTAATACAACAAATTTTACAATTTTCCAATTTTGTCGATTTCTTTATTTAAAGAACTTCTTTTTTATCTTCTTTTTTTTTAAATTTCGGAAATTTTTCCAAATTTTAAATTAATGTCGATTTTTGAATTTTGGGAATTTTTGCATTTTTTCTCAATATTTTTAATTCAACAAATTTTCCAATTTTCCAATTTTTTCGATTTCTTTATATAAAGAAGTTTGTGATTTTGTTGATTTTACAATTTTTACTATTTTGGAAAAAATTTCGTTTTTATAAAATATCGGAAATTTTTCCAAATTTTAAATTAATGTCGATTTTTGTATTTAAAAATTTATGTCGATTTTTGAATTTTGGGAATTTTTTAAATTTCCTTGATATTTTTAATTCAACAAATTTTTCAATTTTTCAATTTTGTCGATTTCTTTATTTAAAGAAGTTTGTGATTTTATCGATTTTACAGTTTGCACTATTTTAGAAAAAATTTCTTTTTTTTATAAAATTTCGGAAATTTTTCGAAATTTTAAATTTATGTCGATTTTTGAATTTTGGGAATTTTTGCATTTTTTGTCGATATTTTTAATACAACAAATTTTACAATTTTCCAATTTTGTCGATTTCTTTATTTAAAGAACTTCTTTTTTATCTTCTTTTTTTTTAAATTTCGGAAATTTTTCCAAATTCGAAATTTTTATCAATCTTTGAATTTTGGGAAGTTTTGCATTTTTCTCGATATTTTTAATTCAACATATTTATCAATTTTCCAATTTTGTCGATTTCTTTATTTAAAGAAATTTGTGATTTTGTCGATTTTATAGTTTTTACTATTTTGGAAAAAATTTCGGAAATTTTTCGAAATTTTAAATTTTTGTCGATTTTTGAATTTTTGGAATTTTTGCATTTATCTCGGTATTTTTAATTCAACAAATTTTACAATTTTCCAATTTTGTCGATTTCTTTATTTAAAGAAATTTGTGATTTTGTCGATTTTACAGTTTTTACTATTTTGAAACAATTTTCTTTTTTATCAAATTTTTGAAATTTTTCTAGATTTGAAATTTCTGTCGATTTTTGAATTTTGGAAATTTTTGCATTTTTTCGAAATTTTTAATTCAACAAATTTTAAAAATTTCCAATTTTGTCGATTTCTTTTTTTTAAAGAAATTTATGATTTTGTCGATTTTACAGTTTTTACTATTTTGAAAAACATTTAGTTTTTTCATAAAATTTCGGAAATTTTTCGAAATTTTAAATTTAAGTCGATTTTTGAATTTTTGGGAATATTTGCATTTTTCTCAATATTTTTAATTCAACGAATTTTACAATTTTCCAATTTTGTCAATTTCTTTATTTAAAGAAATTTGTGATTTTGTCGATTTTATAGTTTTGCTGTTTTGGAAAAAATTTCGGAAATTTTTCGAAATTTTAAATTTATGTCGATTTTTGAATTTTGCCAATATTTGCATTTTTTGTCGGTATTTTTAATTCAACAAATTTTACAATTTTCCAATTTTGACGATTTCTTTATTTAAAGAAGTTTGTGATTTTGTCGATTTTACAGTTTTTTTTATTTTGAAAAAAATTTCGGAAATTTTTCGAAATTTAAAATTTATGTCGATTTTTGAATTTTGGGAATTTATGCATTTTTCTCAATATTTTTAATTCAACAAATTTCCAATTTTGTCGATTTCTTTATTTAGAGAATTTTGTGATTTTGTCGATCTTACAGTTTTTTCTATTTTGAAAAAAATTTCGGAAATTTTTCGATATTTAAAATTTATATCGATTTTTGAATTTTGGGAATTTATGCATTTTTCTCGATATTTTTAATTCAACAAATTTTACAAATTTCCAATTTTGTCGATTTCTTTATTTAAAGAATTTTGTGATTTTGTCGATTTTACAGATTTTACTATTTGGAAAAAATTAATTTTTTTAATAAAATATCGGAAGTTTTTCAAAATTTTAAATTTATGTCGATTTTTGAATTTCCTGAAATTTTGAAATTTCTTTGATATTTTTAATGATTTTGTTGATTTTACAATTTTTACTATTTTGGAAAAAATTTCGTTTATTATAAATTATCGGAAATTTTTCCAAATTTTAAATTAATGTCGATTTTTGCATTTTTCGGAATTTTTTAATTTTCCTTGATAATTTTAATTCAAGAAATTTTTCAATTTTCCAACTTTGACGATTTTCTAATTTAGAGAGCTTTGTGATTTTGTCGATTTTACAGTATTTACTGTTTTGGAAAAAATTTCTATTTATTATAAAATTTCGGAAATTTTTCGAAATTTTAAATTTATAACGAATTTTGAATTTTGGAAATTTTGCATTTTTTTCGATAGTTTTAATTCAACAAATTTTACAATTTTTCAATTTTGTCGATTTCTTTTTTAAACAAATTTGTGATTTTGTCGATTTTACAGTTTTTACTATTTTGGAAAACATTTAGTTTTTTTAGAAAATTTCCCAATTTTACAGTTTTTACTTTTTTGGGTAGACTGGG
>JAWNOW010000790.1:0-319590 GCA_035045625.1 Drosophila formosana | reverse complement strand
TGATGAAGGTAAAGAAAAAAATTGGTATGGGATCAAAACAGAAAAAGACGAAGAAAGTAGTAAAAACGTCTCTTGCTTCAATAATCAAAAAGGCGACCAAGGAATTGAAAAAAAATAAACTGCTTGAGATATTTCATGCAATAAAAGTTGCACGAAAAGCAGTATCTAACTCAATGGGTTGTAGGAAAAATGTTGTAATTCCACGGGTTATAAATGTGCCCAAGGTAGGTGGCTTCTTGCCACTTGTACCAATTTTAACAGCATTTAGCGCTGTGGGCAGTTTAGCGTCAGGTAGCGCAGCAATAGTAAAGTCTATTAACAATGCAAAGATAGCAAAACAGCAACTAGAGGAGAACAAGAGACATAATAAAAAAATGGAAACTGTTTCGTTGGGTGAGGGATTGTATTTACAACCATACAAAAAAGGGAATGGTATATCATTTAATAACAAGTAAGAAAGCTACAGTCGAGAGTGCTCGACCGTATGATACCCGCAACCCATTTCGAGAGAAAACAAAAAACTTAAATGATATTTTAACAAAAAATATACCGAATATACTAAAACTTGTTTTTTGTATATATTTGAAAATAGCGGGTAAGAATCCACAACACCGTTATGGTCATACTGTCAACTAAACAAACAAAGCGCGGGAGTTACCGTCCTGTGACCGAGGGAGTAGAGGAGATCTCATATGCGAGTCATACTTTAGAAAATGCTGAAAGGAAAGTCTTTAACAAAACGACTGTGTTGCTTGGAGTGCAAAATAAGAATGAATGTTTTTTATTCCAAAGAAGTATGAACGAGTAAGTATGAGTGTACGAGTTTTGTATGTGTGTGACGAACGTCAGAGTTCTTTTCGTTCGCGAACTTGTTCTAGTTCATCAGTGCTAGGCTTGCAGTAGCCGTGTCTGCGTAGTTTCCCTATGACCGGGGAGAGGGGCATGTTAACTCCTCCCCCCCCAGTCCGAAGAGAAGGCCATAGAGGGGGAATGGCCGGCTCGGAGAAGGGTGGCTAGGCGACATGTTGTTGTGTACGCCACGAACTCCGGCGATATTTTGAATTTAACAATTTTGTATATATATAAAAAAAAATGGGTATCTTAATGTTAAACATGAGTGTTGTGTCGAAGGTATAACATGATTTATAAATGTGTTTATCTAATGCTAACGTTACATTTTATATTATATTATAACTTTTATGTTGTATTTGTTGCTTATTAAATAACAATTTAGGGATTGTGTTAAGTTTACGGTCTAAGGAGCTATCAACTACGTTGTTTACATTTTTCAAACAGAAAACAAACTTTATTTATAGATATATATATAAATATGCATGTATACTTGTGTAAGTCTGTGTTTATGTGTCAGCTTATGCATGTGTAAATACGAATATGTGAAGTTGAATATTGTAAATGTATATGTGCGTGTGGTTTACATAAACAAAAGTTTGCTCAGTTGTAAAAAAAAAAATAAAAATAAAAATAAGAAATATTCAGTGTAGATTTGGATTATGATTTCATTGGTTTGAGTGGTTTTGTTAAGTAATTAAAAACTAAACAAAATAAATAATAATAATAATAATGATAAGTAGAGACAAAACATTATTTTCTTTCATTCAATAAAATTTTTGCTTTTAACAAATCAAATTAAGCATTACAACTAAATATATATGTTTATGTATAGTTTATATACGCATCAGCATATAAAAGTGAAAATCCATTTAACAAAACGAGTAGATATAAAGATATATATAAAGATATTTATGTGTAGAGTATAGAGAACTTCAGGTGGTGTTTTCGACGTTCAAACTTGTGACTTGCAACATGAGATGTACAAATGAAACATGAGACAGGTGCGGATCATTTAAAATGGGGTTGTTTCTTTTCTTTTTTTTTTTTTTTGGTAATGATTTTTGGTTATGTTTCCTTTTTATATCAAACTTAAGAATTAACACTTTAAACAGATGTCATGCAATTTCGATAGAAAAGTGTACAAAAAATATTTGTTAAAAATAGATACATATATACGAATAAAAATAGATATATAACATAATCAGCTAGTGTGTCGTTGTTGGTATTTGTTGCTTAAGCTGGTGATCCGGTGTTTGTACATTTTTGTACTATTTTTCTAATTTTTTGCTTGTGTAACTTTTGCCCTTTAGTTGTAACTAAGGTAATGCCTTTGTCTCTACCTACTTTGTGTAGTGAAAATCTCGGTGTCGTCTTGTTTCTACGGTTTTCCTTTCTAAATACTGTATCATTAGGCTCGACTTGGACTGGTGTCTCTCTGTCCATGTTTAGTCTAGCTAGTCTTCTTTCCGTGGTCGCGTTTAAATGTTCCTGTACTTTTGGGTATATGTCCTTTCTAAATTCGTTTAATTTCTTAAGGTAGTCGTGGTGATTGTCGAATGTTATTGTTTTGTTGAATATGTGTGCTCTTCCGTGGAAGAGTTCGAAAGGGGTATAGGAAGTGCTGGAGTGTATTGCATTGTTATATGTTGCAACTGCTTCTGCGAGTATTTGGTCATGCCCGCATTCTAGGCGTGCTTCCTTTCTTTTGTTCATGATTATCCTGTATAGTTCGGTTATTGTCGTCACTATTGGTGGGTTGTCCTCTATGTCGAGCTTTCGCGTCGTCGGTTTTCTTGGTGTCTATCCAGGCTTCTAGAGAAGTTTAATTCGATCTGTCCATACTCGTACGCTTTCTCGATTGTCTCTGGCCTTTGATTTCTAATAGCTGACCTAAGTGGGTCCTTTAATCCAACTAAGAATGTATTTAGGCAGAATCTGTCATATTGGTCGCGTTTGGTGGTGAGGGAGTGTCCACTAGGGTCTGTTTCTCTGGCTAGTGACATTAATTCGCTTCTTATTTTCGTGGCTGTGTAATATAGTTTTCCCATACTGAGTCCGTCCGGAAGATTGTGTAGCTCTCTAACAAGCATTTCTTCTGTTTTTTTGCTAGAGTATAGTCGCTTGAGGTTTGCTTTTATGTCATCCCAACTGAGGAGTACATTGCAGACACTCAGCGCTTCGTCTGTCCTGCCTTTAATTTTGTCACGGATAGTTCCAAGCAAGTACTGTCCGCATGTTGCTTGGTCCACTGATCCGGCTAACAAAAGTAGCTGTTCTACTCTACTTATAAATCTATGAAGATTGTCAGGTGGGCCTTCGTAGGTGGGTAGATGATGAACAAGGGTTAGTAGTTGTTGTAAATTTAGGCTTGTGTTTAAAGAAGTTGATAAATTGCTATCGGTGGGACTTAGTGGCCCTGATGCGTTACCGGAATCCATGGCGTTGGTGGGGTTACTGATTTCTTTCCTCCTTATTTCGGGTAAACTGGATCCGCTCCTTAGCCCCAATCTGCAGCTAACTGTGTTGCTAGTGGTGGCTTTTTTTAACATTTGCGTGTGTTGTGTACCCTTTTCCTTGCTGCTCTGTGTTTAGTGTTAAATGTATGTCTTCGTATAGTGTTGATGTTTTTTATACCCGCTACCCATAGGGTAGAAGGGTATTATGACTTAGTTATGACTTGATCAGCATCAACAGCCGAGATGATATAGCCATGTCCGTCTGTCCGTCTGTCCGTCTGTCAGTCTGTCCGTCTGTCCGTCTGTCCGTCTGTCCGTCTGTCTGTCCGTATGAACACCTGGATCTCAGAGACTATAAGACATAGAGACACCAAATTTGGCAAAAAGTTTCCTTCATACCCTACGCAGATCAAGTTTGTTTCAAAAGTTGGATGCCACGCCCCCTTCGCCCACAATAAGCATTAATCTAGAAAAAGTCAAGTTTTTTTTTTAGTAAATCGCGTATAACTCCAAAAGTTCTTTGTGTAATGATGTGTAATTTGGCAACCCATTTGCGCTTGACACTCTTAATATACCCTGTAATTTTGGTACAAATCGGATAAGTAGAGCAAAAGTTATTCGTGAAACTATTTATCAAAATTTTTGTGCCCAGTGCATATGGACGTATTAAGTGTGTGAATGACCTAGAGATATCAAATTTGGTGACAGTATTCGTGTAGGTCTCTCGCAGATCAAGATTGTTTTAGATTTTTGCCACGCCCCTTTCCGCCCCCAAAAACTGTAAAAGCCGTAATAATAGACCTAGAGCATTGAATTTTGGTATGCATATTAATAATTATATTCTCAATGATTCCTGTGAATTTGGTTGAGATCGAATGAAAAACAAGGAAGTTATTAATGAATCAATTTTATATGCAAAATTCACTTGCAGCTGCTCGCGCTTTGTTTGTTTAGTTGACAGTGTGACCATGTCGGTGTTGTGGATTTTTAACCGTTATTTTCAAATATATACAAACAAAACACAAAATACAGTATATTTTTGGTATATTTGTTGTTAAAATACCATTAAAATTTTTTTTTTCTCTCGAAATGGGTTGCGGGTATCATACGGTCGAGCACTCTCGACTGTAGCTTTCTCACTTGTTTTGTTTGGAAGTTATCGACTTCAACTGTAATATATGTAATTTAGTAAATATTCAATGGAATGTATTTTAGAGGTTAGTGAACATGTGACAACAATAGACGTTAAGTTGTTTGTGGATTGTTTTGTTGTTTCATTTTCTTATTTATTTTCATATATATATGTAAAATTTTTCTTTGATTCATTTTATTGATTTTATTGTCTTTCGATGTGGTTCTACTTTTGCAGTATGTGGTGTGCAACAAGAATTCAAGAGTGTACGAGCCAACACGGCATCAAGTGTCGCTCCGCCACTCTGGCGCGTCATCAGCTCTCGGCGGCAGCCAATGCACAGCGACGCAACAAGAATTTCACAAGCGGACGTAACACAAACACATACAAGGGAACAGTATCACTATGTATGACTTATATTTTTGTTTTTTTTTTTTATTTAATAATAATAAATTTGCGTTCATGTAAATTGATAAATGAAAACGATCCCGGTGCCTTAACAGCGATTGTTGTACACATATACGGTCGTTAATCACACAACTTACATTTAACTTTGTAAACCACTATGTGCGGATGGTCCCGTTGCCTTGTCGGCGATTGATGTACGCATTACCGCGTCGGTGATATTTAAAAGCGCGTTGTTATAATTATTTGCTCTCTTTTTTTTTTTTTTAATGTTGCGCAACTGGTTCTTGTCACAAGGAAATCTAATGTTCGACTGATCGATCTTCTTACTATTTCTCTCTTTTATACGACAACGACACCAGGCTGTCGCCGCGACATAACGGTTCATCTCGAAACAAAAAAACACAACAGCCAATCGCTATGCAGCTACAGGCTGATGTAATATTACCATAGTTTTGAAATTACTATTCTGATGAAATGCCCAAAGAGCAATGCAGCTATTTGGCTGATGCAATATTACCATAGTTGTGAAATTATTATTCTGATGAAATGCCCAAAAAGCAATGCAGCTATTTGGCTGATGCAATATTACCATAGTTGTGAAATTATTATTCTGATGAAATGCCCAAAGAGCATACCCATACTCTCAGACTCACACATACGGTCACCACACAAAGCAGTTTGAGATGTCGAATTTTGATGTATTTACCAAATTTCATTGGTTTTTTATGAGTTGGTCCGTATGGATGATCCCGGTGCCTTATCAGCGATTGATGTACACATATACGGTCATCGCACACAGCAACTTGGTGGTATAGTTGTTGTAAATTGTCTCGCAAAAGCGATCCCGGTGCCTTATCAGCGTTTGATGTACACATATACGGTCGCTTGCGTGACAATTAGAATTTGATTTTGTTTGTTTCGTTTATTTTATTTGCACTTATTTTTTTTTTTTTGAGGATATTTTCCTTTGCAGTTGTTCTCTTTTTTAAGTATGTATTATTATTATTTCACCACTCACTGCCAAAATCTCCACAACCACCGCTGTCACCTGTTCACTCACCTCTGCCTACAAAGAAATTTGAACGATAAGCGTAGTGGGCATAGTTAATCCCGTGTTCGTAGTCCGGCTGCGCCAGTTACCGTCCTGTGACCGAGGGAGTAGAGGAGATCTCATATGCGAGTCATACTTTAGAAAATGCTGAAAGGAAAGTCTTTAACAAAACGACTGTGTTGCTTGGAGTGCAAAATAAGAATGAATGTTTTTTATTCCAAAGAAGTATGAACGAGTAAGTATGAGTGTACGAGTTTTGTATGTGTGTGACGAACGTCAGAGTTCTTTTCGTTCGCGAACTTGTTCTAGTTCATCAGTGCTAGGCTTGCAGTAGCCGTGTCTGCGTAGTTTCCCTATGACCGGGGAGAGGGGCATGTTAACTCGGGCAGCTGCAAGTGAATTTTGCATATAAAATTGATTCTTTAATAACTTCCTTGTTTTTCATTCGATTTCAACCAAGTTCACAGGAATCATTGAAAATATAATTATTATTATGCACACCAAAATTCAATGCTCTAGGTCTATTATTACGGCTTTTACAGACTTGTGAGGGCAAAAAGGGGCGTGGCATCCAACTTTTGAAATAAACTTGATCTGCGTAGCACCTATAGGAGTACTGTCCCTAAATTTGGTAGCTCTAGCTCTTATAGCCTCTGAGATCTAGGTGTTCATACAGACGGACAGACGGACAGACGGACATGGCTATATCGTCTCGGCTGTTGACACTGATCAAGAATATATATACTTTATGGGGTCGGACATGCCTCCTTCTGCCTGTTACATACATTTTCTGTTGGCACTAAGTTATAATACCTTTCTACCCTATGGGTAGCGGGTATAAAAATAATCGAAAACAAAATTGCAACCAAAAAAACTACTAAGCGAGCTACCCAAAATGGCATTATCTAACTTTGATATCATGCGGTTTGCCTTTAAAAATATTCAACATTTTCGGGGTGTTTATATGAAAGATGAATTACCAAAAATCCCACTATATCGTGAGTGTGGAATAATAAATTTAGCAGACTCGTCATCAAAAGGAACGCATTGGGTAGCTTATTTTAAGAGAGGTTCTGTTTCATATTACTTTGACAGTTTTGGGAACTTACAACAACCATTAGAAGTAATTAAATATTTGGGAGAAAGCATTAAGTATAATTATCAACGTTTGCAACAATTCGGTACAGTTAACTGTGGACATTTGTGTCTACAATTTTTGTTGCAATCCAACTCATTGCACTAAAGATGGGTGGAATGTGTTTATGATATGTGTGTGTGTGTGTATGTGTGTTCCTTGTAAGAACGCACATGTCTGAACTGTGTGTCCCGTTACAGAACCACTTGAAAATCGGTTGGCCTTTGTGAACCTCACTCGAGAAATGCTCGAGAATATGCTCCTTTGTTTATCGTTGGAGGATATAAAATCAACCGGCTCCTCGAAGGAAAATATCATTCAGTGACCAGCAACACCAGCATCAGCAGCATCAGCAGCATCAACAGCATCAACAGCATCAGCAGCATCAGCAGCATCAACAGCATCAGCAGTATCAGCAGCAACAACAACATCAAACCATCACAGCACCATCACAGCAACAACAAGATCAAACCATCACAGCACCATCACAGCAACAACAACAACAACAATATGGAATGCAACAATTTTGATAACATCAACAACTTTAACATTTTGTGGAGGTTGATAGACAACCTACCATTGACGATGCTAACAGAGGAAGATTCATCGGAATCTCAGCTTTTATTTCAGCTTTTTTTTTTACAGGATATAACTGGTCTAAAAACAGCAATTACAAACAGACCTGTTCTATTCAAACAGCTATTACCAACAGACCTGTTCTGTTCAAACAGCTATTACCAACACACCTGTTCTGTTCAAACAGCTATTACCAACACACCTGTTCTCTTCAAATAGCTAATGGTATCAGACCTGGTCGGTTCAAACAGCTAATGGTATCAGACCTGGTTAACAAAAACAGCCATTGATATCAGACCTGGTTAACACAAACAGCCATTGATATCAGACCTGGTTAACACAAACATCTAATATAAATTGGCAAGAGATCAGTTTTAGATACAGTTTGTATACAATCGAATTCGATATGTGAAGGGTGGATCCTGTGTGTATTTGTGAGCGTGTGTGTATGAGTGTGTGTGTGTGTGTGTGTGTGTGTGTGTGTGTGTGTGTGTTTTCTTTGAAGACTCCATGGGACATATTCCTTTGAAAGATCTCCATGTTCCCCATACACAATCGGTGGTGTATGTCGCTAATGGGTATAAAATCAACCAGCTCCTCGAAGGAAAATATCATTCAGTGAGCACCAACAGTCTCGACAGCATCAGCAATCAGCGTCCACGACCTCAGCAACCAGCAACCAACACCCACAGCACCATCAAAAATGTCCATCAACGAGAACACCGCATCCAGCATGATTGATCTCACGGAAATGGAATCCCAGCAAACATTTTATGAACACAACCGAGAGGCCTTTGATGACCTTTTAAAAATCAATGATAATCTCTTAAAGATCAATGAAGATCTTTTAAAGGCCAATGAGGACCGAGTGAAGAGCGCCTTCAACTCGCTTAAAGTGAAGAGTAAACTTCACTTTAAGAAGCTGCTCATCAACACACCATACAATATCATGAAAGCGAAAAAGGTTAAAGGAAAATTTGGCACTAACGTGATGGTCGAGCTGGAGAACCATTTCGTTTTCCTCCCTCCTCGGTTTAATGCGATTGAAGAGAGCATCCTGGAGCTGGTTAAGGAAAAAAAATATATACTTATCAGAAGAGAAGACGACAACATAGACTTTGATATTAGAACAAATTTATAAATTGTATATTACAAATTGTTTTTAAAAAAATGAAGTATAAATCAAAAAAATGTTGTTTTTTAATTCAAATTATTACAGCTATATATGCTTACGATTCGTAGTTCACAGTCCATTCACAACCACTAGAGTGAAATAACCGTTTCAGTTCTAACAGCTTGAATGAATTTTAATTACAATGAATCAAAATATTTTAGCTCAATTAACCAAAAGACGAAAAGCTCTAAAAAAAAAATTTTCTGAACTAAAACAACTCAAAACTCAGAATACTGATGGTTTGGAGGAAACATTCAAACCCATAACAGAACCTGTTAATGACACTAAAAAGTTACAGAATATGTTACCCACAGACTATAAAAATGTTAAAACTGAAATGACACCTAAACAAAACATTAGTGGAGATAACACACTACATGCGAAAAAGATGAAGATGAAGAAACTAAAAACTAAATATGATGATGACAGTGATGATAATGATGATGATGATGATGATAATCAATTCTATTCTCAGTCAGCAATAGAGGATACATCATTTGTACTCCCGAATCAAGATGAGCCCCATACATCAAGAGCGATATTGAGTCAAGTGTACCCTCATACATCATCCTCATTAACACATCCAGCTGTACATCATGATGAGAGCTCAAATCCTCTTTTGGATGTGACATTTGGACCATACAAAAATGCAACCGGTCAATTAATGATGGGAAGTAATTACATAAATGTATCTGGCAATAAAATTGAATTTGAAGATGGTAAAAACTGGGAACTGACAAATGGTTTATATTCTTTATTATACCATCGTCAACCACAAAAATACAGTCAAAATGACTTAAAAAAAATACAGAGAAATTTTGATAAAAACTAATGTATATCGAAGAAACTTTCATCCAAGTGGACAGTTGAGAGGAACAAGAGCACATAAATATACGAAAAATATAAAACCACTTTTAACGAAAACACCTACTGCCGAGTCTACACCCAAACGCTCTAAACCAAGTGTATCTGGGTCTGGATTTATGACCCTTAATATGAATAAACCCAATTATGTATACTGGGATGATCCAAATGAGTTGGTTGAACGATTGCAGCTATTAATAGCCTCTCAATCAGCTGGAAATACTAATCACACTAATGAAATTACATCAATAATTAAAGAATTGAGAGAGGCTCAGATTATATGCTAAGTTATTTACACTATATATATATATATATATATATATATGTATATATGACATGTCAATATTCAAGAGAGTTTATAATCATCATGTCTGTTGACAAGTTTGGACACTACATACATGAGAAGCAGAGCCCTAATCATTTAATACGAGATGAGAAGACTTTATCGGGACACTACATCGTTGCAGATGGGAACTTTAATATTCAACGAAAACGTATAAAAAATGGTGTCATACCATAAGAGAACACTGACATTGTCATCAAAGAATATGTGAATAAGGTTATGTCAACGATTTCACAACATCAAGATGCTGTTTATCGATCAATAAATTTTAAAACTGCAGAACTTGATGAAAGAATATTGAGACTTGAGGAACTTACGTCAAGCATTTATGAAAAAATTAAATATGGTTATCGACTCAAGTAAATTTCTCTTATTCTGATTACAAACCATCTAAATATGAGCAGACGAGGTATTGTAAACGAATTACATGCTTCCTCGCGGAAACATTTTCTACGGCGTAGAGTCATCACAAAGGGAATAAATGATTTATGGCAAGTCGACTTGATTGAAATGGGAAAGTACGCAAAATCAAATAATGGTTATCGATACTTGCTAACAGTAATAGACACACTCTCAAAATTTGCCTGGGGTGAAGCAATAAAGTCGAAACATGCGAAGGACGTTGCTCAGGCAATGGAGAAAATATTTAAATCAGGACGAGGAGTACCCAAGAATCTACAATCAGACGATGGTAAAGAGTTCTTTAACACTCAATTTACAGCTCTGATCAAACAATATGAAATCAATCACTATTCAACATATAGTAGTCTAAAAGGCCTCAATTGTTGAGAGATTCAACAGGTCTTTAAAAGAACTCATGTGGCGAGAATTCAGTTTCAATGGAACATACAAATGGATTGATGTGTATAAAAAATTAATTGACATATACAACAATAGAGTACACAGAACCATAAAAATTGCACCCATCAATGTAAACGGTGAGAATGAAAAACTCATCTTGAAAACTGCATACAATAATATTAAAATGTTTGCTGGTAGTAAACTAAAGATAATTTTTTTTTTTAATCTATATCATTTATTTATTTAACATCATTTTTTAAGTTTATTAAAATTAAATTACTATTATCTAAATATCTTATAAGTATACATTTGTTTTGTTTAAATAAACTATCACATTATAAACTTAAAACTATCGTTTTATTTTTTTAATGCCATCTAATAGCATAAAATGCATTATCATTTAAGCCTCTTGGATGTCTACCGCACTTTCATTTATTTCAACTTTTCTTTTTAAAGCATTTACCTTCCTCACTTTACTTTGAGTGCTTTGTGAGTTCTCCTCCAATGCACATATTTGGCTGCGCCAAACACTGGACTGTGCTTCTAGAGTAGATATACAACCCTCAATTTCATTGGGAATTGTAGAGTAATGCCCTATTGCTAGAGTTGAAACCCCATCTGCACAAATTATTCTTTTATCATCTTTATTGTCTAAAATAGTTTTTGTTATTTTTAGTGTACTAATTTCATGCCCTCTAGATCTAAACATGAACATGCTATCACGTGCTTGCTGTCCTGTGTACAAACAATTTTTATTCCCCTCAAATGTGACCTTCTCCAGACAACTGCGCTTTACTCCTTTATTCTTTTTTACGCATATTTCCCTAGCAGTACCAGAATGTTCACACCTATATGCATACATTTTTGAACGTAACCCAACAAACTCACTCATTGGTTTACCATGCATCTCATCTTTAAAGAAACCTAAACGCTTCTTGTTGCACTGTTTAAAATTGTATAAAGTAGCCAATTCATTTGAATACTCAGATGTATCAAATTTCAATTCGACATCATCACGAATTTCTTCATAGAAGTCGTTCGTTTTTATAGAGTATATAAACGAATCGGTGTCCATATAATTTAATTTAAGTGCTTTGTTAAATTTAGGTTTCATATCATATCATATCATAATGAAAATCATACATTTTGAATTTAGATAATTCCAACACTACAAAGCCTAAATATATTGGCTTATCACAAATGTTGTGTAATCTTTTCATCTGAATTGCAAACATAGTTTCATTAAACTTTGTTGCACTATGAAAATTTGACCTGGATATCAAGTCTCTGGCACACAATCTAGGGCACCCACCTTGTGGACCTACGTCTGGAGAATTCCATTCTGTAACAATCCGAATGTCTACCCTATTTTCGCTGTTTTCCATGGTTTTACCATAGACAGCATTATTTAACAATTTGAAAAAATCTTTTTCAAAATTATTTGTTGCCCTAGTCCTATGCTCAGTGTTTAAGTCAATATACTTTTTAAGCCAGGCCTTCTGTTTAAACTCTAAAACGGTGTGAATCTTTTTAATCCTCAACCCATGCTTAATACACTGTTATAGAGTTTTGTAGTGTATTACATACTTCTCCTTATCGCGGAGATCAGCTATTAGCTTGGGAATTTTTGATGATTTTGATGGTAATTTATTGGACGGGCAGAAGGGCAAATCATTGTGCATATCGTGGAGTGAGTATGGATATTCCAAGTCAACCTCAAGAATATATCCATACTCACTGTTATCAGATATATTATCAATATCAAATGATTGTACTTCTGCCCGCTCTAACCATTTGAATTCACCGTAAGGCAGAGGTTCAGACATGGCCCAACCATAAAGGTTATTTGCATCCACATACATTAAATATTCCGATTCTCTTGTAGAATCAAAATCTTTAAGGTATTTGTGGTTTGCTTTGGTGTATCTATGACTACATTGAACTAATCCACCTCGAATTCCACACTGAATATGTCTCATCATATCAATATCTGTGAGTAACTCAAGGCGGATCTCTGTTGTTTTCAACATCGCATCCCATGACAACCCTGGGGTTGTGTAATAGTGGGCAGGATCGAGTTGATGAATGCTTAAACAAATTTCCCTAAAGTTTTCGAAAACGTCTGTTAACAATAAAACATCAGTTTTCAAATATAACTCCAAGTAGTCTTTAAGAGTTTGACACTTGAAGTTATTCCACACTGAGCATGCGTGATTGTAGTCTACCTCAGAACATTCTGACTCTGTCAAATTGCTGTAGAACTCACTCCTTGGTGGGAGACAAGTTTCTTCCAACTTTTGAGCTGAATCTAAATATTCATAAGGGAATACTCCTTTCCTACGAAGTAGGGCAAAATCTGATTTTTCTGGGTATTGTGATTTGAGAACATTACAATTGTTCTCACTTAAATTTCCTGCAAGTGTGCTTAGACTAGAGGGCATAAATCTTAAAGAGTCCAAAAATCTAATTTCCAGGGTATCGTCTCCTACTGGCACAAACTTTGAAATACTAATATATAATTCCTTATTCAAAGGAATTACTTTAATATCCCCCTTAATCTCCCCGAGCTCTTTCACAAACGAATGTGCATCATATTTTGACAAATTGTGAAAGAATACGGGGATAAAATTTCCTTTCCTATGGTTGAGGTTGCACGAATTATGTGCTGCACCTCGGTATGTGCCAGTAAAATGACAGTGATCTTTCACTCTGTCATTACCCAAACTACCCTTGCAAATATGACAACTAATGGCCTCATCGAAATTATATGAATCCTGTGGACTCATTTGGATGGGTACCACATTCTCTGTGGCTCTGATATAATTCGGACAAATCGGACGTTAGACTTTCAATGAAAGTGCGGCTTACATCCCCGCCCGTTCTTAAAACAAACTTATCTAGTGCTGTATCAAATGCACACTTTATATAGTATGCAAATGCTACAGGCACATGCTTATTAATAATTTGTGAATTATCACTTACATCTATATTAGAAGAATCCAGTATGCATTCAAAATCTGCATACACGGTGAATGGAATCTTCAGCAGCCGGTGGTGATTTTTAAAGAAAACCTCTGTCTGGTGGGGCTTAGGAGGCTCCGTAACAGTTCGACTGCATATTTCTCCATGTCGACTGGCCCTCTCTTCACTCGTCGAATATCGCAAGCATTGGTTGCAGAACCAACGCTTTGGTTGCTCCCTACCCAATTGTGATGAGAGCAGACTGAAATTATAAAGAATTCGATATATGTTATTTAAATATTATTTTTATTTTATTACTTGTTACGCAGATATATTTTTTATCCACACATAGTGACCGTGTACATTTCCATTTGGTCCATCCAATAGTAGTAGGTTGATGTGTGATTTCCCTTCAAATCCAGCACAATAAAGTGGTCCAAACACTTTGTTTGCTTCCTCATCATATCCAAACACATTTATGCTGATGTGTGGGTTCCGTCTTGCGAACTCATTCATTTTGCTAAGCTCCATTGGAAACGATAGTCCTCTGAAGTCCACCTTGTAGTTGTTGTCCACTTGAATTATTTGTGAAGCTATGTTGACATTGTAGCTGGAGCATCGCTGTGCATTTTTAGTTGGCTTAAGGGCTGATATTAAGAGCTCGTTTGTGTTCAAGCTTCAACGGAATTTTAAAATGTTGTGATCCTCTAATGGGATCACATTGAAGCATGTTTAGCTCCACTCTGATGAGACGAGTCATCGTCCATCCACTATCCTTTTCCTGAAACTCACTCATTTTATTTTTCAATGCATCTGCATGCATTTCATAGAGTTCCATGAAATTGGAATACATCGAAACCAGTGACATTTTGCTCTGGAACGATTTTACCTCTATTTGGGAATCATGCTCTTTCAGCAGCATGTACTCAGCAAACAACTCAAAATTAACTTTTGATGTTGTATGTGAGCTCATTACCCTTTCTAAATGAGGAATCAGTGCTACTCCAGTTTCATTAAGGAATTCATCAGGAATTCTTACAGCAGCTCCCTCATTAATAAACATATATTGAAGGATACGTCCCTTGTATCCATCAACAATTTGCTTCACCTGTCCATCCACCGATGGATTGCATTATATTTACGCAACTCGGTGCGAACATGGTGGTGCCATTGCACATTTGCAGGTAAATACTGCTGGCATGGGTGACAAAACACTCCATTGATGTTGTTGAAGTTGCTAATGTTGTTTGAATTCATGATGTTGGTGGTTTTGTTGTTGATGACGTTGCTGATGTGGGTGTTGTTGGTGTTGTTGTTGATGATGTTGTTGTTGGTTTTGATGTTGATGTTGTTGTTGATGATGTTGTTGTTGTTGTTGTTGTTGTTGTTGTTGTTGTTGTTGATGTTGTTTGTTTTACACAAATTTTTACACAAATTTGTACACAAAATATTTTCAAATTTAAATTTGTTTAAACAATTTTCAAATTTTGGGAAACTAAGTTTGCTCGTACGAATTAGAAGTGATTCTAAAAACTATCAGCATACACTACTTTTCAAAATGCACTCTTCCATGGTCAAGTGGACCACATCACAATAACATACATAGATTTGTTTATTTATTATTTTTCGAGATACCTTTCAATTTGGGCGCTTATACACATTCCGACAATCTGGACTTCTTCCCTCTCGCTCACAATTTTCTCGAAAAAAATATTAAAAAAACGATATGTGACACCAACATTACAATATGTTTATCGTCCTCTCCTCTTTTAGAGTTCTGACTGTCGCTATCATCACAAGACAATTCAAGAAAAACCGTTATTTACTGGGGATTGGGATTGGGAATGTAAACGAAAATTGTTCACACGATCCAGGTGGTCAACATCGAGTCACCTCCCCAGTTATTCGATGACTGCAGTTGCGTTCGAACGACTGCACCAATCCCCCTCCCGAACCAAGATCTGTGGCAAAATCACCAACCCTGTTGCCAGCTGCCTCGCGCAACCCAGATCTTCAACACATCAATCGATTCCGGCTGTTGCAGCTGTCAAGGTCACCGATCCTGGTCCCGTCCCGCACCATTTTCGGTGTCAATTCCTCATACACTTGACTTATCCTAAAATCAAACAAGATCCAACACTCCAATCCCCACAACCTATCACACCACCTAACCCTTTTCACCACGTCCCTACACCCACCTACTTTTTGACCCTCATCAATCCTTATACCACTTAAATTTACACTAAACCCAAATACATCTTAATTACCCCATTAATCACTTGCCTCATACTCAGGTTAACATACTACTTTCATTTGGAAAATCCAAAGAACTTCACTGACTAATCCACAACACGAAAAACCAACAACATGATTTCAAGTAAGGCTCCACCTATTACCTCAATCCACAAGAAACAACCCCTCACAGGTGCCCTAGACAGCGTTATCTTCAACAAAAACTGCCCAAAAACTCCATTGAAAACTGTGAATGGCCCCCACAATTCTGAACATTCTAATATCTAACACTTTCAAACTCCAACTTCCCCCTTTTTCTCCAACCAACAGTAGCAAACACCTTTGACGTTGATGTTCTAACGAACAGCACCATCAAGTGACCCAACGACTCCAAGCAAGGGCTTGTTACCGCGCGGCCCGTAGGGGCGCACCACGTAGCATGTGGCAACGGACAATCGTGAACATAAAGCTAAAATATATTTTAATTAATTTTAAAATTACATCATTACACACTATACAGACACTTGTATTTCTGATCGGAACCTTAAAATTAATTTGGTTAATCAGTTCGGATGAATCGATCTCACCATTAATGAGCTTATGCAAAAAAATAACACCAAGCATGGTTCTACGATCAGAAAGTGAAGGAAGATTGATAAGTAAAAGTCTACTACGATAGGAAGGTAAGGGAGTATTAGCACTCCAATTAAGACCCAGAAGGGCAAACAAAAGAAATTATTTTTGTATAGACTCTATTCTTTCCTGATGAACCTTATATTGGGGACACCAAGTACAAGAGCCATATTCAAGAATAGGTCGAACAAGAGAAGTATAAAGAGTTTTAGTGATGAAGGGATCATTAAATTCTTTCGACCAACGCTTAATGAAACCAAGGACACCTATAGCACAATTAGTTATATCCAAGATGTGCTTGTCAAATTTAAGTTTGGGATCGAGCAGAATACCTAGATCTTTAAAAGACTCAATGCGCTCAAGAGGTTTTGCATGTAGAAAATAAGTATTGTTAAAAGGCAAACGCCTGTAAAAAGACATTACGTTACATTTATTGCAATTAAGATTTAAAAGGTTTATTTGACACCAAGATTGGAAACTATCAAGATCAGCTTGCAGCATTTGACCAGATTGACAATCAACTGACGTTAAACAAAGCTTGAGATCATCGACGAGAAAATTTAATAACGGATGGAAGATCATTAATAAACAATGTAAATAACAAAGGGCCAAGGTGACTCCCTTGAGGTACACCGGAAGTGTAGAAGTAAAATACACTTTCTGGGTGCTGAGATTTAAATAGCTAGATATCCAGATAATTAAGTTATTTGGAAATCCCAAGATATAAAGCTTATGTAGTAATAGTGAGTGATTAACTGAGTCAAAAGCTTTACTGAAATCATTATAAATAACGTCAGTTTGCATTTTGTTTTGGAAACCATAAATTACCAAAGAAGTGAACTCCAGTAAGTTAGAGGTAGTAGATCTATATTTCATAAACCCATGCTGGCATGGTGATATAATAGATCCCCACCTCCACGACGAGGAGGAGTGCGATCTCGTCTATAAATATTGTATTTACTTGAAAGGATTTCGAAGTTTAAAATGTCTGGCCTAAGCCAAGTCTCTGAAAAAGCTACGACATTGTCGTAGACAGACTACTAAGATAGAGATTGCTAAGTTTGCTACACAGACCTCTTACGTTCTGGTAGCCAAGTGAGAAGGATGTTAGTTTTTTATAGTTACAGAGCTTTTACTCGCAACAGTAGGAAGTTCAACAGGAGTACGAATTTTTTTTTTTGCGGTATATTCCATTACAATTACATGATCTGGCCAGAACTTTTGACAACATATGTTGCTAAATTGATCGGCAGGAAGAGTTATTTTAAAAGACGATATTTCCCGGGAATAATTAAATTGAAATTTGTCCACTGAAACATTGGCTATTTGGCCTGAATAAAAGCCATGACTTCATCAGAAGTTTCATCAGGGGCAAGCCTGGAAACAAAAATGTGTTTCTTTGCTGGAACGCCAACAAGTGATTTGAGATTAACCACAGCCGCATCTACGGATGCAACTACAGCCTTGGATGGCTGATCAACAGAAACTGCTGGGATGGTTATGGCTTCAGTACATACAACAACTGAAACATTACCATCGCCGGTGTTAGTAGGAACAATATCCATGGGTAGAACATTATTCTCGTCACTACTAACTACTATTGAGGAGCAGGAGAAGAAAGATTTATTAATGCAGGAACAGACGGAGCAGACAAATGATTTGGGTGTGGGGAAAGTTTATTAGCGCTTATGGACAACCTCGGATTGGCCTTTTTACGCTTAGGTGACTCATTCAAAAGTTTCATATTTTTGAATTCATCATCCAGCGCTGAGAAACCTTCAAACAGTTTTTTAAACCGTCCAAAAATATCTCCAAAGCCTTTCTTGGTTTGTCGCATAAAGCCCATAATGTCTTTCTCGACATCCCTGCATGATTCACATGTCCACTTCAAGCCTGATTTGGAATCAATCAGACCAATAATCCGACACATTGTCGCAGAGCCAGCAGCAAACAAAACCCATTCTTACGTTTGCGCGAACTTGGCCATTTTTATTTGAACAGACAAACGGGCAGCAAAAAAGAAAATTTTTACAAAAAGGTATATTTGAAAGAAAATAAGGTTAGTGTGCAAATAAAAATAAATGTTGTAATTTGAAATAATAAATATTAAATTTTAAATAAGAAAATTTAATCAACAAAAACGCACCCTAGGATTAAATCTGTTGACGTTGCTTTAGTTGTAAAAGCGCGGGCACGACCGAAACAAGAAACTGCAAACGGAATAAATGAGAGCAAAATAGAGCGCAACCAACACCAACAACACAAACTAATGCGCGCAAGAGAAAACTTGGGAGACGTAAAGAGTAAGTGCAAGAGTATGAAAAGCAAAAATAAACTGAACGTAGTGACAAAACAATAAGTAAACACTGTATGGCTTAGATTTTGTTTTTGCGATTTTATGCAAATCAAATAAAATGCGAAACAAAATAATAGTTCACAATGTATACTGTTGATATTGACAAAAGTTAAACACTGAAAACACAGCTAATAGCGATAACTTGAGTAGTATGTTTACCTGAGTATGGGCACAAGTGACATTTATGGGGTAATTAAGATGATAATTTATGGGTTTAGCTGTCAAAAAATATGTCAAGTGGTAATTAAGAGATTTGATGAGGGTCAAAAAGTAGTGTGGGTGTTTAGGGATCGTGGTGATCAAAGGGTTAGGTAAATAAATAAACAAATAAATTAGACTATTGGGGGGTGAGTGTGGTGTGATAGGTTGTGGGGATTGGAGTGTTGGATCTTGTTTGATTTTAGGATAAGTCAAGTGTATGAGGACATATGACACCGAAAACTGGTGCGGCGACCGGCGATCGGTGACCTTCGACAGCTGCAACAGCCGGAATCGATTGAATGTGTTGACAGATATGGGTTGCGCGAGCGCAGCCGGCAACAGGGTTGGTGATTTTCGCCACCAGCATGCATTCGAACGCAATTCGAACGCAACAGGCAGGGGGCGGACCTTTGACACGTGCAGTCGTTCGAACGCAACAGGCATCACACCGAAAAACGGGGGGGCGGGCCTTTGACACGTGCAGTCGTTCGAACGCAACATGCAGCTCATCGAATAACTGGGGACGGTGACCTCGAATAAGTTGACACCACCTGCGATCGTGTGAACAATTTTCGTTTAAATATCCCAATCCCAATCCCCAGTAAAATAACGGTTTTTCTTGAATTTGCCTTGTGATCGATAGCGACAGTCAGAACTCTAAAAGAGGAGAGGACGATAAACATATTGTAATGTTGGTGTCATATATCGCAACAGGGACGCAAGGAAAATTAGGTGAGCGAGAGGGAAGATAAGTCCACGATCGTCGGAATGTGTATAAGCGCCCAACATTGAAAGGTCACATGACTCGAAAAATAATAAATAAACAAAATGCTATGTATGTTAAATTGTGATGCTGGTCCACTTGACCATGGAAGAGTGAAAACAATTTCTGAAAAGATCAGATGTATGCTGATAGTTTTTAGAAATCACTTCTAATTCGTCATTCGAAGCAAACCGTCCTAGTTTCCCAAAATTTGAAAATTGTTTAAACAAATTTAAAAATTTGAAAATATTTTGTGTACAAATTTGTGTAAAAATTTGTGTAAAACAAACAACATCAACAACAACAACAACAACAACAACAACAACATCATCAACAACAACATCAACATCAAAACCAACAACAACATCATCAACAACAACACCAACAACACCCACATCAGCAACGTCATCAACAACAAAACCACCAACATCATGAATTCAAACAACATTAGCAACTTCAACAACATCAATGGAGTGTTTTGTCACCCATGCCAGCAGTATTTACCTGCAAATATGCAATGGCACCACCATGTTCGCACCGAGTTGCATAAATATAATGCAATCCGACCGGTGGATGGACAGGTGAAGCAAATTGTTGATGGATACAAGGGACGTATCCTTCAATATATGTTTATTAATGAGGGAGCTGCTGTAAGAATTCCTGATGAATTCCTTAATGAAGCTGGAGTAGCACTGATTCCTCATTTAGAAAGGGTAATGAGCTCACATACAACATCAAAAGTTAATTTTGAGTTGTTTGCTGAGTACATGCTGCTGAAAGAGCATGATTCCCAAATAGAGGTAAAATCGTCACTGGTTTCGATGTATTCCAATTTCATGGAACTCTATGAAATGCATGCAGATGCAATGAAAAATAAAATGAGTGAGTTTCAGGAAAAGGATAGTGGATGGACGATGACTCGTCTCATCAGAGTGGAGCTAAACATGCTTCAATGTGATCCCATTAGAGGATCACAACATTTTAAAATTCCGTTGAAGCTTGAACACAAACGAGCTCTTATCAACGTGCAGAACAATGATGTGTTCTGCTTCAAGTGGGCAATAATATCAGCCCTTAAGCCAACTAGAAATGCACAGCGATGCTCCAGCTACAATGTCAACATAGCTTCACAAATAATTCAAGTGGACAACAACTACAAGGTGGACTTCAGAGGACTATCGTTTCCAATGGAGCTTAGCAAAATGAATGAGTTCACAAGACGGAACCCACACATCAGCATAAATGTGTTTGGATATGATGAGGAAGCAAACAAAGTGTTTGGACCACTTTATTGTGCTGGATTTGAAGGGAAATCGCACATCAACCTACTACTATTGGATGGACCAAATGGAAATGTACACGGTCACTATGTGTGGATAAAAAATATATCTGCGTAAGTACAAGTAATAAAATAAAAATAATATTTAAATAACATATATCGAATTCTTTATAATTTCAGTCTGCTCTCATCACAATTGGGTAGGGAGCAACCAAAGCGTTGGTTCTGCAACCAATGCTTGCGATATTCGACGAGTGAAGAGAGGGCCAGTCGACATGGAGAAATATGCAGTCGAACTGTTACGGAGCCACCTAAGCCCCACCAGACAGAGGTGTTCTTTAAAAATCACCACCGGCAGCTGAAGATTCCATTCACCGTGTATGCAGATTTTGAATGCATACTGGATTCTTCTAATATAGATGTAAGTGATAATTCACAAATTATTAATAAGCATGTGCCTGTAGCATTTGCATACTATATAAAGTGTGCATTTGATACAGCACTAGATAAGTTTGTTTTAAGAACGGGCGGGGATGTAAGCCGCACTTTCATTGAAAGTCTAACGTCCGATTTGTCCGAATTGTATCAGAGCCACATGAAGAATGTGGTACCCATCCAAATGAGTCCACAGGATTCATATAATTTCGATGAGGCCATTAGTTGTCATATTTGCAAGGGTAGTTTGGGTAATGACAGAGTGAAAGATCACTGTCATTTTACTGGCACATACCGAGGTGCAGCACATAATTCGTGCAACCTCAACCATAGGAAAGGAAATTTTATCCCCGTGTTCTTTCACAATTTGTCAAAATATGATGCACATTCGTTTGTGAAAGAGCTCGGGGAGATTAAGGGGGATATTAAAGTAATTCCTTCGAACAAGGAATTATATATTAGTATTTCAAAGTTTGTGCCAGTAGGAGACGACACCCTAGAAATTAGATTTTTGGACTCTTTAAGATTTATGCCCTTTAGTCTAAGCACACTTGCAGGAAATTTAAGTGAGAACAATTGTAATGTTCTCAAAACGCAATACCCAGAAAACCTACTTCGTAGGAAAGGAGTATTCCCTTATGAATATTTAGATTCAGCTCAAAAGTTGGAAGAAACTTGTCTCCCACCAAGGAGTGAGTTCTACAGCAATTTGACAGAGTCAGAATGTTCTGAGGTAGACTACAATCACGCATGCTCAGTGTGGAATAACTTCAAGTGTCAAACTCTTAAAGACTACTTGGAGTTATATTTGAAAATTGATGTTTTCGAAAACTTTAGGGAAATTTGTTTAAACATTCATCAACTCGATCCTGCCCACTATTACACAACTCCAGGGTTGTCATGTGATGCGATGTTGAAAACAACAGAGATCCGCCTTGAGTTACTCACAGATATTGATATGATAAGACATATTCAGTGTGGAATTCGAGGTGGATTAGTTCAATGTAGTCATAGACACACCAAAGCAAACCACAAATACCTTAAAGATTTTGATTCTACAAGAGAATCGGAATATTTAATGTATGTGGATGCAAATAACCTTTATGGTTGGGCCATGTCTGAACCTCTGCCTTACGGTGAATTCAAATGGTTAGAGCGGGCAGAAGTACAATCATTTGATATTGATAATATATCTGATAACAGTGAGTATGGATATATTCTTGAGGTTGACTTGGAATATCCATACTCACTCCACGATATGCACAATGATTTGCCCTTCTGTCCGTCCAATAAATTACCCTCAAAATCATCAAAAATTCCCAAGCTAATAGCTGATCTCCGCGATAAGGAGAAGTATGTTATACACTACAAAACTCTACAGCAGTGTATTAAGCATGGGTTGAGGATAAACAAGTGAGAAAGCTACAGTCGAGAGTGCTCGACCGTATGATACCCGCAACCCATTTCGAGAGAAAAAAAAAATTTTAATGGTATTTTAACAACAAATATACCAAAAAAACTGAATTTTGTGTTTTGTTTGTAAATTGAAAATAGCGAATAAAAATCCACAACACCGTTATGGTCACACTGTCAACTAAACAAACAAAGCGCGGGCAACTGCAAGTGAATTATGCATATAAAATTGATTCTTTAATAACTTCCTTGTTTTTCACTCGATCTCAACCAAATTCACAGGAATTATTGAGAATATAATTATTATGCATACCAAAATTCAATGCTCTAGGTCTATTATTACGGCTTTTACAGTTTCTGGGGGCGGAAAGGGGCGTGGCAAAAATCTAAAACAAACATGATCTGCGTAAGACCTACACGAATACTGTCACCAAATTTGATATCTCTAGGTCATTCACACACTGCATACGTCCATATGCACTGGGCACAAAAATTTTGATAAATAATTTAACGAATAACTTTTGTTCTACTTATCCGATTTGTACCAAAATTACAGGGTATATTAAGAGTGTCAAGCGCAGATGGGCTACCAAATTACACATCATTACACCAAGAACTTTTGGAGTTATACGCGATTTACTAAAAAAAAACTTGACTTTTTCTAGATTAATGCTTATTGTGGGCGAAGGGGGCGTGGCATCCAACTTTTGAAATAAACTTGATCTGCGTAGGGTATGAAGGAAACTTTTTGCCAAATTTGGTGTCTCTATGTCTTATAGTCTCTGAGATCCAGGTGTTCATACAGACAGACAGACGGACAGACGGACAGACGGACATGGCTATATCATCTCGGCTGTTGACGCTGATCAAGAATATATATACTTTATGGGGTCGGAGATGCCTCCTTCTGCCTGTTACATACATTTTCTGTTGGCACTAAGTCATAATACCCTTCTACCCTATGGGTAGCGGGTATAACAACTTCGCACAGTTGGAGCTCATATAACCAATGCGGAAGACAGTCTTTATTCCCATTCGTTTCCCAATTGAAAGCAACTCTTACTAAAAATAATTTGTAACTTTCATTGCGTGTCGCATTCATTGCCCAAAATGCAATTACTGTGGGCAAAAAAGGCAACTGCTGGCTACTGGGTCTGTGTGTCTTTAATGGAAATGCATTTAATGCACTGCCAATTTGTGGGCAACAAATTGCCCACGCCAACAAAAACAAGTGAGAAAGCTACAGTCGAGAGTGCTCGACCGTATGATACCCGCAACCCATTTCGAGAGAAAAAAAAAATTTTAATGGTATTTTAACAACAAATATACCAAAAATATACTGAATTTTGTGTTTTGTTTGTATATATTTGAAAATAACGGTTAAAAATCCACAACACCGATATGGTCACACTGTCAACTAAACAAACAAAGCGCGAGCAGCTGCAAGTGAATTTTGCATATAAAATTGATTCATTAATAACTTCCTTGTTTTTCACTCGATCTCAACCAAATTCACAGGAATCATTGAGAATATAATTATTATTATGCATACCAAAATTCAATGCTCTAGGTCTATTATTACGGCTTTTACAGTTTTTGGGGGCGGAAAGGGGCGTGGCAAAAATCTAAAACAAACTTGATCTGCGTAAGACCTACACGAATACTGTCACCAAATTTGATATCTCTAGGTCATTCACACACTTAATACGTCCATATGCACTGAGCACAAAAATTTTGATAAATAGTTTCACGAATAACTTTTGTTCTACTTATCCGATTTGTACCAAAATTACAGGGTATATTAAGAGTGTCAAGCGCAAATGGGTTACCAAATTACACATCATTACACAAAGAACTTTTGGAGTTATACGCGATTTACTAAAAAAAAAACTTGACTTTTTCTAGATTAATGCTTATTGTGGGCGAAGGGAGCGTGGCATCCAACTTTTGAAATAAACTTGATCTGCCTAGGGTATGAAGGAAACTTTTTGCCAAATTTGGTGTCTCTATGTCTTATAGTCTCTGAGATCCAGGTGTTCATACGGACAGACAGACGGACAGACGGACAGACGGACAGACGGACATGGCTATATCATCTCGGCTGTTGACGCTGATCAAGAATATATATACTTTATGGGGTCGGAGATGCCTCCTTCTGCCTGTTACATACATTTTCTGTTGGCACTAAGTCATAATACCCTTCTACCCTATGGGTAGCGGGTATAAAAAGATTCACACCGTCTTAGAGTTTAAACAGAAGGCCTGGCTTAAAAAGTACATTGATATAAACACTGAGCATAGGACTAGGGCAACAAATAATTTTGAAAAAGATTTTTTCAAATTGTTAAATAATGCTGTCTATGGTAAAACCATGGAAAACAGCGAAAAGAGGGTAGACATTCGGATTGTTACAGAATGGAATTCTCCAGACGTAGGTCCACAAGGTGGGCGCCCTAGATTGTGTGCCAGAGACTTGATATCCAGGTCAAATTTTCATAGTGCAACAAAGTTTAATGAGACTATGTTTGCAATTCAGATGAAAAGATTACACAACATTTGTGATAAGCCAATATATTTAGGCTTTGCAGTGTTGGAATTATCTAAATTCAAAATGTATGATTTTCATTATGATTATATGAAACCTAAATTTAACAAAGCACTTAAATTAAATTATATGGATACCGATTCGTTTATATACACTATAAAAACGAACGACTTCTATGAAGAAATTCGTGATGATGTCGAATTGAAATTTGATACATCTGAGTATTCAAATGAATTGGCTACATTATACAATTTTAAACAGTGCAACAAGAAGCGTTTAGGTTTCTTTAAAGATGAGATGCATGGTAAACCAATGAGTGAGTTTGTTGGGTTACGTTCAAAAATGTATGCATATAGGTGTGAAAATTCTGGTACTGCTAGGGAAATATGCGTAAAAAAGAATAAAGGAGTAAAGCGCAGTTGTCTGGAGAAGGTCACATTTGAGGGGTATAAAAATTGTTTGTACACAGGACAGCAAGCACGTGATAGCATGTTCATGTTTAGATCTAGAGGGCATGAAATTAGTACACTAAAAATAACAAAAACTATTTTAGACAATAAAGATGATAAAAGAATAATTTGTGCAGATGGGGTTTCAACTCTAGCAATAGGGCATTACTCTACAATTCCCAATGAAATTGAGGGTTGTATATCTACTCTAGAAGCACAGTCCAGTGTTTGGCGCAGCCAAATATGTGCATTGGAGGAGAACTCACAAAGCACTCAAAGTAAAGTGAGGAAGGTAAATGCTTTAAAAAGAAAAGTTGAAATAAATGAAAGTGCGGTAGACATCCAAGAGGCTCAAATGATAATGCATTTTATGCTATTAGATGGCATTAAAAAAATAAAACGATAGTTTTAAGTTTATAATGTGATAGTTTATTTAAACAAAACAAATGTATACTTATAAGATATTTAGATAATAGTAATTTAATTTTAATAAACTTAAAAAATGATGTTAAATAAATAAATGATATAGTTTATCTTTAGTTTACTACCAGCAAACATTTTAATATTATTGTATGCAGTTTTCAAGATGAGTTTTTCATTCTCACCGTTTACATTGATGGGTGCAATTTTTATGGTTCTGTGTACTCTATTGTTGTATATGTCAATTAATTTTTTATACACATCAATCCATTTGTATGTTCCATTGAAACTGAATTCTCGCCACATGAGTTCTTTTAAAGACCTGTTGAATCTCTCAACAATTGAGGCCTTTTAGACTACTATATGTTGAATAGTGATTGATTTCATATTGTTTGATCAGAGCTGTAAATTGAGTGTTAAAGAACTCTTTACCATCGTCTGATTGTAGATTCTTGGGTACTCCTCGTCCTGATTTAAATATTTTCTCCATTGCCTGAGCAACGTCCTTCGCATGTTTCGACTTTATTGCTTCACCCCAGGCAAATTTTGAGAATGTGTCTATTACTGTTAGCAAGTATCGATAACCATTATTTGATTTTGCGTACTTTCCCATTTCAACCAAGTCGACTTGCCATAAATCATTTATTCTCTTTGTGATGACTCTACGCCGTAGAAAATGTTTCCGCGGGGAAGCATGTAATTCGTTTACAATACCTCGTCTGCTCATATTTAGATGGTTTGTAATCAGAATAAGAGAAATTTACTTGAGTCGATAACCATATTTAATTTTTTCATAAATGCTTGACGTAAGTTCCTCAAGTCTCAATATTCTTTCATCAAGTTCTGCAGTTTTAAAATTTATTGATCGATAAACAGCATCTTGATGTTGTGAAATCGTTGACATTAGAGATCACTCGACTCGTTCATAACCTTATTCACATATTCTTTGATGACAATGTCAGTGTTCTCTTTTGGTATGACACCATTTTTTATACGTTTTCGTTGAATATTAAAGTTCCCATCTGCATCGATGTAGTGTCCCGATAAAGTCTTCTCATCTCGTATTAAATGATTAGGGCTCTGCTTCTCATGTATGTAGTGTCCAAACTTGTCAACAGACATGATGATTATAAACTCTCTTGAATATTGACATGTCATATATACATATATATATATATATATATATATATAGTGTAAATAACTTAGCATATAATCTGAGCCTCTCTCAATTCTTTAATTATTGATGTAATTTCATTAGTGTGATAAGTATTTCCAGCTGATTGAGAGGCTATTAAGAACTGCAGTCGTTCAACCAACTCATTTGGATCATCCCAGTATACATAATTGGGTTTATTCATATTAAGGGTCATAAATCCAGACCCAGATACACTTGCTTTAGAGCGTTTGGGTGTCGACTCGGCAGTAGGTGTTTTCGTTAAAAGTGGTTTTATAATTTTCGTATATTTATGTGCTCCTGTTCCTTTCAACTGTCCACTTGGATGAAAGTTTCTTCGATATACATTAGTTTTTATCAAAATTTCTCTGTATATTTTCAAGTCATTTTGACTGTAATTTTGTGGTTGACGATGGAATATTAAAGAATATAAACCATTTGTCATTTCCCAGTTTTTACCATCTTCAAATTCAATTTTATTGCCAGATACATTTATGTAATTACTTCCCATCATTAATTGACCGGTTGCATTTTTGTATGGTCCAAATGTCACATCCAAAAGAGGATTTGAGCTCTCATCATGATGTACAGCTGGATGTGTTAATGAGGATGATGTATGAGGGTACACTTGACTCAATATCGCTCTTGATGTATGGGGCTCATCTTGATTCGGGAGTACAAATGATGTATCCTCTATTGCTGACTGAGAATAGAATTGATTATCATCATCATCATCATCATCATCATCATCATCATCATCATTATCATCACTGTCATCATCATATTTAGTTTTTAGTTTCTTCATCTTCATCTTTTTCGCATGTAGTGTGTTATCTCCACTAATGTTTTGTTTAGGTGTCATTTCAGTTTTAACATTTTTATAGTCTGTGGGTAACATATTCTGTAACTTTTTAGTGTCATTAACAAGTTCATGTAAAGGTTCTGTTATAGGTTTGAATGTTTCCTCCAAACCATCAGTATTCTGAGTTTTGAGTTGTTTTAGTTCAGAAAATTTTTTTTTTAGAGCTTTTCGACTTTTGGTTAATTGAGCTAAAATATTTTGACTCATTATAATTCACTCAAGCTGTTAGAACTGAAACGGTTATTTCACTCTAGTGGTTGTGAATGGACTGTGAACTACTTGACGAATCGTAAGCATATATAGCTGTAATAATTTGAATTAAAAAACAACATTTTTTTGATTTATACTTCATTTTATTAAAAACAATTTGTAATATACAATTTATAAATTTGTTCTAATATCAAAGTCTATGTTGTCGTCTTCTCTTCTGGTAAGTATATATTTTTTTTCCTTAACCAGCTCCAGGATGCTCTCTTCAATCGCATTAAACCGAGGAGGGAGGAAAACGAAATGGTTCTCCAGCTCGACCATCACGTTGGTACCAAATTTTCCTTTAACCTTTTTCGCTTTCATGATATTGTATGGTGTGTTGATGAGCAGCTTCTTAAAGTGAAGTTTACTCTTCACTTTAAGCGAGTTGAAGGCGCTCTTCACTCGATCCTCATTGGCCTTTAAAAGATCTTCTTTGATCTTTAAGAGATTATCATTGATTTTCAAAAGGTCATCAAAGTCCTCTCGGTTGTGTTCATAAAATGTTTGCTGGGATTCCATTTCCGTGAGATCAATCATGTTGGATGCGGTGTTCTCGTTGATGGACATTTTTGATGGTGCTGTGGGTGTTGGTTGCTGGTTGCTGAGGTCGTGGACGCTGATTGCTGGTGCTGTCGAGACTGTTGGTGCTCACTGAATGATATTTTCCTTCGAGGAGCTGGTTGATTTTATACCCACTAGCGACATACACCACCGATTGTGATGTGGGGAACATGGAGATCTTTCAAAGGAATATGTCCCATGGAGTCTTCAAAGAAAACACACACACACACACACACACACATACACACGCGCTCACAAATACACACAGGATCCACCCTTCACATATCGAGTTGGATTGTATACAAACTGTATCTAAAACTGATCTCTTGCCAATTTATATTAGATGTTTGTGTTAACCAGGTCTGATATCAATGGCTGTTTGTGTTAACCAGGTCTGATATCAATGGCTGTTTTTGTTAACCAGGTCTGATACCATTAGCTGTTTGAACCGACCAGGTCTGATACCATTAGCTGTTTGAACAGAACAGGTGTGCTGGTAATAGCTGTTTGAACAGAACAGGTGTGTTGGTAATAGCTGTTTGAACAGAACAGGTCTGTTGGTAATAGCTGTTTGAATAGAACAGGTCTGTTTGTAATAGTTGTTTTTAGACCAGTTATATCCTGTAAAAAAAAAGCTGAAATAAAAGCTGAAAATAAAGCCAAAGTTCTAAAAATCCAAGATTAATGCAAAACACCTCCTCAATTAAAAAATTTTAATTTGTTTTACAAATTTTTTTTACTTTAATTTGTTTTAAAATTTTTTTTTATTTTAAAATTTTGATTAAATATATATTTATATTATTTTTAAAAATAAAAGTTGAAAATAAAAGGCAAAATAAAAGCTGAAATAAAAGCTGAAATAAAATTAAAACACCTCCCCAATTAAAAAATTTTGTTTTGTTTGTATATATTTATAATTTTATTTAAAATGTATTTCTTATTTTAAAATTGTCCCACGCATATCTGGGTCCTCCTCAATGTCTTTCAAGAGGGCATCTAAGTCCTCTTGGGTTATCATATTGTCACATGACAACGGGTCGAGGAGGTTGAAGACACTTGTGTCTACGAACTCCTCCTCCGTCACCTGAGATTCCGATGAATCTTCCTCTGTTAGCATCGTCAATGGTAGGTTGTCTATCAACCTCCACAAAATGTTAAAGTTGTTGATGTTATCAAAATTGTTGCATTCCATATTGTTGTTGTTGTTGTTGCTGTGATGGTGCTGTGATGGTTTGATGTTGTTGTTGTTGCTGCTGATACTGCTGATGCTGTTGATGCTGCTGATGCTGTTGATGCTGCTGATGCTGTTGATGCTGTTGATGCTGCTGATGCTGGTGTTGCTGGTCACTGAATGATATTTTCCTTCGAGGAGCCGGTTGATTTTATATCCTCCAACGATGAACAAAGGAGCATATTCTCGAGCATTTCTCGAGTGAGGTTCACAAAGGCCAACCGATTTTCAAGTGGTTCTGTAACGGGACACACAGTTCAGACATGTGCGTTCTTACAAGGAACACACATACACACACACACATATCATAAACACATTCCACCCATCTTTAGTGCAATGAGTTGGATTGCAACAAAAATTGTAGACACAAATGTCCACAGTTAACTGTACCGAATTGTTGCAAACGTTGATAGTTATACTTAATGCTTTCTCCCAAATATTTATTTACTTCTAATGGTGGTTGTAAGTTCCCAAAACTGTCAAAGTAATATGAAACAGAACCTCTCTTAAAATAAGCTACCCAATGCGTTCCTTTTGATGACGAGTCTGCTAAATTTATTATTCCACACTCACGATATAGTGGGATTTTTGGTAATTCATCTTTTATATGAACACCCCGAAAATGTTGAATATTTTTAAAGGCAAACCTCATGATATCAAAGTTAGATAATGCCCTTTTGGGTAGCTCGCTTAGTAGTTTTTTTGGTTGCGATTTTGTTTTCGATTATTTTTATTAAATGATATACCATACCCTTTTTTGTATGGTTGTAAATACAATCCCTCACCCAACGAAACAGTTTCCATTTTTTTATTATGTCTCTTGTTCTCCTCTAGTTGCTGTTTTGCTATCTTTGCATTGTTAATAGACTTTACTATTGCTGCGCTACCTGACGCTAAACTGCCCACAGCGCTAAGTGCTGTTAAAATTGGTACAAGTGGCAAGAAGCCATCTACCTTGGGCACATTTATAACCCGTGGAATTACAACATTTTTCCTGCAACCCATTGAGTTAGATACTGCTTTTCGTGCAACTTAAATTGCATAAAATATGTCAAGCGGTTTATTTTTTTTCAATTCCTTGGTCGCCTTTTTGATTATTGAAGCAAGAGACGTTTTTACTACTTTCTTCGTCTTTTTCTGTTTTGATCCCATACCAATTTTTTTCTTTACCTTCATCATGTTCGTTACAAAGTACGCTGCTGCTCTCTCACCAAAACTATTCGATGCTTTTACACGATCCCAGGCCCTATCAATTAAAACAGAGTCAGCTTTATGACGCTCACTTAAGTCCTTACTTTTTGAATATGCTATGTCGTGTTCCCTACAAGCTTCATCCAAAGCATTGATTCCACGATCACCGCGTGCTAAACGTTTCTCTAGCTTTGTACCTGGTCCACAGTAATTGTACCCAGGTAAATGCACTTCAACGGGTAGAGCGTTTATTATATTGTTTACAAGACCACCACGCTGTTTGACATTTGATTTACGAGTGTTTATATTATAAAAATGTTTCATCATTTTATAACGACCTCAATCCACCAACGTTCCTCATTGAATGAAGTATGAAGTAACAAGTGTTTATTACCACAAAAGAAAAGCATCTTAGTGAGAAACATTGAGGGCGGTGGGCATGGGGAGGAGAATCAACAGCCTCGTCACAGTACCTTGCTACCCAACACAATTAGAGCTTTAATTGTTGGTCCATCAAATTGTGGGAAAACCAATGTGATGCTTAGCCTCATAGAGAGTCCAAATGAAGTAAAATTTGAAAATATTTATGTATTTTCAAAGAGTTTATATCAACCGAAATATGAGTATTTGGAAAAACTTATCAAACCAATACAAGGAATGGGATACTACACATTCTCCGCAAATGACACAGTTTTAACACCACAGGAAGCTAAAAATAATTCCCTTATGATATTTGATGATGTGGCATGTGAAAAACAGGATAATATCTGAAACTATTTTTGTATGGGTCGTCATAAGAATATTGATTCTTTTTATCTTTGCCAAACGTATACACATATACCGAAACATTTAATACGTGATAATGCAAATTTTATTATAATGTTTAAACAAGACGATTTAAACATGCGACACATATATCGAGATCATGTAAATAGCGATATGGACTATGAAACATTTATGGAAATATCACGAAATTGTTGGGTGGATAAATTTGGATTTCTAGTAATCTCTAAGGATGACGATATGAAAACTGGCCGATATAGAAAAGGATTTGATCAATTCATTATACTTTAATTAAAATGGATATAAGTATAATGAGGTGACGGTGAAAAGACAGTCTACAGTCAGGCTTCAAAATGACTACATCTTTAACATTTACATTGAACGGGAACACATCAGTTATAACCGAAAATTTTTTCCCACAAATTGAACTAACACGCAATTATGAGTGTGCTCTCATTGACTTTTATACATACAATTCTATACCAAACGTTGATAAAGGAAACAATTTATTTCACATTGGGGATAAAGTCATAGAAATACCAGTGGGCTCGTATGAACTCGATGACATTACAAAATATATTTTGAATGAGCTAAAAGTGTATGGTCTTCATGATACCCTAAAAATTCAAAGTAATAACAACACACTCCAAGTGCAAGTTTGCACTAGAAATGAAGCGGTATTTTTTGATCGTGAACGAACTATTGGACAGCTATTTGGATTTAATAAACGTATTTTAAGAGCACACAAGTCTGAAATTTACATCTCAGATAATCCAGTAAATATTTTAAAAATAAATACAATTAGGTTGGAATGTAACATTATTAGTGGCTCATATGTGGGTAATAGATCAAATCATGTGCTTCATGAATTTGGAATTAATGTCCCACCAGGTTATAAAATGAACATTACACCACGAAATCTGATTTATTTACCTGTCAACAGCAGAGAAATAAGCACACTCGAAGTACGTATAACTGATCAGAAGGGAGATTTAGTCAACTTGCGTGGTGAAACTGTATCAATTCGGCTACAATTGCGGCCTACAGAATGATTATTTATAATAAAAAGCCAACACAGCACCCCATACCCCCCATTAGTAAATGTAAAGCTGACGTGAAAGCATCATCATCATCATCAGCATCATCAGCATCATTATCATCATCATCATCATCAATATTTAAAAAAGCATCAAATCAACGATCTGCACTATCCTTAAAAAATAAATTAATTTTAAAATCATTAGGATTTAATATTCAATAAAGTTCCAAAAACAAACTTTCAAATGAATGAGATTTTTTTTGTGCAAGATAAGCCCGTCAATGATGAGAGTATCACTAAAAAAGAATATCACTCTTATTACCCATATCAACAAAACTTCAAGACAAACGAAGAAGTTCGCATCACAATACAGAACCAAGATTTGTATGTGCTGCCGTGTGAAAGTTTTCTCCACTTTGAAGGAACACTTGAGAAAATTACTGTTGCGAATACAGGGGCAAGCAGCACGTCTAATGTTAACGGTCTGCTCAAAAATAATTGTATGGCCTATTTTCTGGATGAAATAAGATACGAATTGAATGGGTGTGAGCTGGATAGGACACGGTTCACTGGAATAACATCGACTCTCAAGAACTTTCTCTCTGTGGGGCAACAGGAAGATCTACTTTATCGCAATGCTGGGTGGAACGGTGGTGATAACATCTCTTCTGGAGGACATTTCAGCTATTCTGTACCACTAAAAATGTTGATGGGATTTGGAGAATACTACAAAAAAGTCATATTAAATTGTAAACATGAACTTATTCTCTTACTAGCTAAAAATACAGATGATATGTATGTTAAAACAGTTGGCGATCATACACATAAAATTAACATACATAGTATTAGTTGGAAAGTACCCCACATTGTCCCAAGCGATAGTGCCAAAATTAAAATGTTTAATGTAGTAAAAAGTGGTGCTAGCTTACCACTAGCATTCCGCAGTTGGGATTGTTACATTAATCCTACACTTGTGCAGGGGACACATCGTGTATGGAATGTTAAATTGGCTGCAAATAGAGAACGTCCGCGGTATGCCATCATTGCATTTACATTGAATGGAAATCTAATTACAAACAATTTAAGAAATGCAAAAGTATATTTAAATTCTGAAGTCTATCCCTATGAGGATTTGAATATTAAATACAGTGAAAATCGGTTTGCTGTGTTGTATGATATGTATGCGAGATTTCAAGAGAGCTATTACAACCGAGAGGCTCGTGCACTTTTATCACCAGCGGAATTCTTGTCTAAGGCTCCTATTGTTGTTGTAGATCTCTCATATCAGAATGAATCAGTCAAATCAGGACCAATTGACGTAAAAATTTCTACCGAACTAACTGCAGCAAGTGAGATGAATACCAAAGTATATCGCCTTCTCATTCATGATCGTATAGTTGAATACACTCCATTAACTAGATTAGTTCAACGTGTCGTCTAACTTCTTGGTAAATCATTTTCTCATTCAAATTTCGGAAATCAAGACAAATAGACGTCCACGGAACCCAAAATCAAAATACAAATTTAAAACATGTGTTGCACTGATAACAAAAACAATACTACAACGAACATTACGATCAAACAACTTATAATCAGAATAAGTAATTTCATCAAAATGTTTAAAGAACGAATTTTCCCTGAACACTTGGAATACTTGGAGGAATCATTGGCATTTTTATACCCGCTACCCATAGGGTAGAAGGGTATTATGACTTAGTGCCAACAGAAAATGTATGTAACAGGCAGAAGGAGGCATCTCCGACCCCATAAAGTATATATATTCTTGATCAGCGTCAACAGCCGAGATGATATAGCCATGTCCGTCTGTCCGTCTGTCCGTCTGTCAGTCTGTCAGTCTGTCCGTCTGTCAGTCTGTCCGTCTGTCTGTCCGTATGAACACCTGGATCTCAGAGACTATAAGACATAGAGACACCAAATTTGGCAAAAAGTTTCCTTCATACCCTACGCAGATCAAGTTTATTTCAAAAGTTGGATGCCACGCCCCCTTCGCCCACAATAAGCATTAATCTAGAAAAAGTCAAGTTTTTTTTTAGTAAATCGCGTATAACTCCAAAAGTTCTTTGTGTAATGATGTGTAATTTGGTAGCCCATCTGCGCTTGACACTCTTAATATACCCTGTAATTTTGGTACAAATCGGATAAGTAGAACAAAAGTTATTCGTGAAACTATTTATCAAAATTTTTGTGCCCAGTGCATATGGACGTATTAAGTGTGTGAATGACCTAGAGATATCAAATTTGGTGACAGTATTCGTGTAGGTCTTTCGCAGATCAAGATTGTTTTAGATTTTTGCCACGCCCCTTTCCGCCCCCAAAAACTGTAAAAGCCGTAATAATAGACCTAGAGCATTGAATTTTGGTATGCATATTAATAATTATATTCTCAATGATTCCTGTGAATTTGGTTGAGATCGAATGAAAAACAAGGAAGTTATTAATGAATCAATTTTATATGCAAAATTCACTTGCAGCTGCTCGCGCTTTGTTTGTTTAGTTGACAGTGTGACCATGTCGGTGTTGTGGATTTTTAACCGTTATTTTCAAATATATACAAACAAAACACAAAATACAGTATATTTTTGGTATATTTGTTGTTAAAATACCATTAAAATTTTTTTTTTCTCTCGAAATGGGTTGCGGGTATCATACGGTCGAGCACTCTCGACTGTAGCTTTCTCACTTGTTTAATAATAGACTAGCTGATATCATGCTGGTTTCCAATCTTCATGGGCGGCATTTCACATCTTGTTGTTGGGCAAAAGACGATAGAGCATCGCTTCTAAATATTGTAGTTGAATATAAAATAAAAACAAAATTACAAGAAAACATAAACCAATTTTGTTATTTTATTGGGAATATGACAGAATAAGTAATTTCATCAAAATGTTTAAAGAACGAATTTTCCCTGAACACTTGGAATACTTGGAGGAATCATTGGCATTTTTTAATAATAGACTAGCTGATACCATGCTGGTTTCCAATCTTCATGGGCGGCATTTCACATCTTGTTGTTGGGCTAAAGACGATAGAGCTTCGCTTCTAAATATTGTAGTTGAATATAAAATAAAAATAAAATTACAAGAAAACATAAACCAAGAAAACATAAACTAAGAAATTGTACACACAAAAAATGTATACACTACTTGAGAAACAAAAAAATGTTTACAATAGAATAACTGATAGCACGCTGGTTTCCAATCTTCATGAGCCGCCGCTCATATGGTTGTTGGGTTAAAGACAATATGTATACTAGAGTTGACACATCTGTTTGTCATTTATTTTCTGTGCATTCATACAAATCTCAAAAAATTATGAAAATAAATGTAACTTTAGAGCATTGCTGTTTAACATTGTAGTTGAAAATAAAATTACTCTAAATGTACATACAAAAATTGTATACACTACTTGAGAAATACAAAATATTTACAATAGAATAACTGATACCATGGTGGTTTCCAATCTTCATGAGCGGCATTTCACATCTTGTTGTTGGGCTAAATGCGATGTGTATTCTGAAGTCGACACATCTGCTTGTCATTTATTTTCTGTGCATTCATACAAATCTCAAAAATTATGAAAAATAAATGTAACTTTAGAGCATTGCTCTTTAGCATTGTACTTGAAAATAAAATTACTCTAAATATACACACAAAATTTGTATACACTACTTGAGAAAATAAAAATGATAATAAATATTTCAAGAAAAACCGTTATTTTACTGGGGATTGGGATTGGGATATGTAAACGAAAATTGTTCACACGATCGCAGGTGGTGTCAACTTATTCGAGGTCACCGTCCCCAGTTTTTCGATGAGCTGCATGTTGCGTTCGAACGACTGCACGTGTCAAAGGCGAAAATCACCAACTCTGTTGCCAGCTGCGCTCGCGCAACCCAGATCTGTCAACACATTCAATCGATTCCAGCTGTTGCAGCTGTCGAAGGTCACCGATCGCCGGTCGCCGGTCGCCGCACCAGTTTTCGGTGTCATATGTCCTCATACACTTGACTTATCCTAAAATCAAACAAGATCCAACACTCCAATCCCCCTAACCTATCACACCATACTCACCCCCCAATAGTCTAATTTATTTGTTTATTTATTTACCTAACCCTTTGATCAACACGATCCCTAAACACCCACACTACTTTTTGACCCTCATCAAATCTCTTAATTACCACTTGACATATTTTTTGACAGCTAAACCCATAAATTATCATCTTAATTACCCCATTAATGTCACTTGTGTCCATACTCAGGTAAACATACTACTAACTTGTGTAAACTAAATTTGTAAAAGGTAACACAAATGAAAGTGATAGCAAAGAATACGAAGAAAAAAAACACGTCCGTTTGCGATGAGAGGCGGCGACGATATGTGAAGATATCTTGCATGGCTTGCGAATTCAAACGAATAAACCCAACATCCAAATAACCGATGAAATCTACAATGAAGGATTGATTCTGATTGAGGATCAATGCTTGACTATTGCTAACAAGCTACTGATTGAAGTAGGAATGATTGCGCCAAATCGATCGATGCACGATGCATTTAACCAAGAATTAAATCGAGAGCTGTAATTCAATGTTGATACATTCCAGGAATTCGTTCGAAATAATGTGCCGTTGCTGAATGAACATCAAAAACAACTATACGAAACATTAATGCAAGCGATGGACAACAATACTGGTGGTCTATTCTTCCTGGACGCACCTGGAGGAACAGGGAAAACATTTGTTATTTCATTGCTTTTGGCCACTATTCGATCAAGATGACATAGCTTTGGTGTTAGTATCATCTGGAACTGCCGCGACTCTTCTACATGGCGGTCGTACTGCACATTCTGCGCTTAAGTTGCCACTCAATTTAAACACAATTGATACTCCAACATGCAATACTTCCCGATCCAGTGCAATGGGAAAATTGTTGATGCAATGCAAGCTCATTGTTTGGGATGAGAGCGCAATGGCACATAAGAAATCACTTGAAGCACTTAACTTCACACTGAAGGATCTTCGGCGAAATAACAACATCTTTGACGGCTTGATGATATTGTTGGCAGGCGATTTCAGGCAGACGTTGTTATTTCGCCGTGGAACGCCTGGAGAAGCACCTAACTTCACACTGAAGGATCTTCGGCGAAATAACAACATCTTTGACGGCTTGATCATATTGTTGGCAGGCGATTTCAGGCAGACGTTGCCAGTAATTCCCCGTGGAACGCCTGGCGAAGCACCTAACTTCACACTGAAGGATCTTCGGCGAAATAACAACATCTTTGACGGCTTGATGATATTGTTGGCAGGCGATTTCAGCCAGACGTTGCCAGTAATTCCCCGTGGAACGCCTGCAGATGAATTGAATGCTTGCCTGAAGGCATCATCTTTAGGGAATAACGTAAAAACATTATCGCTAACCACTAATATGAAAGTTCAACTTCAAAATGATCAAAGTGCTGCACAATTTTCCAAACAATTGTTAGCTGTGGGAAATGGAAAAGTCCCAGTTGATGCGACATCTGGATTAATTACTCTTACCAACGACTTTTGTCAATTTGTAGACCATGTTATCATCTTAATTTTTCAGATTTTTTAGTTTTTTAAAAGTTTAACCTCTTTATTAATAATATATTTAACTTTTTAACTTTTAACTTTTTTAATTTAATTCCAACTATTATTATACAAGTAACCTTTAATTAATATAGAACAACAACACAAAGTTGTTAGGTGCCGGATTGGTTGGAGCGCAGTTATGAGTGTCGCCATTATTATTTTTGTAGCAAATTTAACAACTTTTCTTTATTATAAAAAGATAACAGTCTGGGTAGTTGGTATTGATTTTTTGTTTTGATTTGATTAATTTAAAAAAAAAGTTAAAGTTACATAGATTAGATGATAAAATTAAGTGCGTTTGAGCAATTGAAATAAAATGGTTTTGGCGTGCTAATAAAATTACTACAATTTGGATAAGAGTGGCAGATGATGTGTTTTCATGGAGCGGATCTAAGTTGAATAAGTCCAAAAGCTAAAGAGTAACATTCGGAATTACAAATACATTTTATTTACAGAGCCGAAGCACAGGACCGCCACATGAAATTTAAATTAAATTATTTTTATAGTTAAAATGTAAATCATATTGCAAATTTGTATTTTAGTTTCATAAAATATTTTAACATTTCATTTGAATATCTATTAATATGAATGCTCAGCACAATCAAAATTGATTCGCGTGTAATAATTTTTGAAACCCGCTAAAAATATTAAAAACCTATACGGCCACCAAATGAAACGTAAGCGAATGTTTTGCTTATCGTTTTTTCATCTGATAAGTTTTTATATAGTTTTTGTCCGCAAAACCTTCGCTCGAGTCTCTTTTACGATACTTTTTGCGAAACTTTGGTGATCAATAATATGATTAACTATCTAGTTTTCCACGTAGTTTCGCCCGCTATTTAATGTTAAAACAAGTAAGAAAGCTACAGTCGAGAGTGCTCGACCGTATGATACCCGCAACCCATTCCGAGAGAAAACAAAAAACTTAAATGATATTTTAACAAATAATATACCAAATATACTAAAACTTGTTATTTTGTATATATTTGAAAATAGCGAATAAAAATCCACAACACCGTTATGGTCACACTGTCAACTAAACAAACAAAGCACGGGCAGCTGCAAGTGACTTTTCCATATAAAATTGATTCTTTAATAACTTCCTTGTTTTTCATTCGATCTCAATCAAATTCACAAATTCATAGAGAATATAATTATTAATATGCATACCAAAATTCAATGATCTAGGTCTATTATTACGGCTTATACAGACTTTTGGCGAAAAGGAGCGTGGCATCCAACATTTGAAATAAACTTGATCTGCGTAGGACCTATAGGAGTACTGTCCCCAAATTTGGTAGCTGTAGCTATTATAGTCTCTGAGATCTAGGTGTTCATACAGACGGTCATGGCTATATCGTCTCGGCTCTTGACACTGATCAAGAATATATATACTTTATGGGGTCGGAGATGCCTCCTTCTGCCTGTTACATACATTTTCTGTTGGCATCAAGTTATAATACCCTTCTACACTATGGGTAGCGGGTATAAAAAGAGAAAAAAACCAGGTAAGAAAAGACTTCGGAATTTTTATCGCCGAGAACGTATTATCCCTCCTTTGGCGATCCAAGTTATCAACATAACCTGCCGACAACAGCAGAATTTACTTTAGCTTTGTGCTGGTTGATTTATACCACGCTGGTGCTATTCATCTTTAGAGCTCTTCCTTTCTTGGGTGCTGGAGAGCGGATTATGTTTTCACCTCTACAATCGTCCGCATGCATAATAATAATTATATTCTCAATGATTTCTGTGAATTTGGTTGAGATCGAATGAAAAAAAGAAAGTTATTAAAGAATCAATTTTATATGAAAAATTCACTTGCAGATGCTCGCGCTTTGTCTGTTTAGTTGATAGTGTGACCATGTCGGTATGCTATGGATTTTTATAACCACTATTTTCAAATATATACAAAAAAAACAAGTTTCAGTATATTTGGTATATTTTTTGTTAAAATATCATTTAAGTTTTTTGTTTTCTCTCGAAATGGGTTGCGGGTATCATACGGTTCAATATAGTCCATTGTTAATGGCTAAATATCATACTTCCGATAGTACTAGAAAACGTAACAACTCAATGTAATGATAATATGTATAATATTAGTTATATATACATAAATAATATATTTATATAAATAAATTTCTAACTGAACATATCACCATCCTCTTCCATCTTAGTTATATTCTCTACTCGCTGAGACATACGCTGTGCATAGAATACACAACATCGACATATGTATGTATATCCTTATTGCAATTAAATTGAAATTTAAAATAAATGAATTTTATAGATTTAGGAAATGTATAGCAATACAATTTGATTTCTTACATTCACAATTTGAGCAATAAATGTGTATGATCCTTCTATTTCTGGCCAATCCAATTGTTGTCAAAATATTTTAATCTGATAAAAAATAGCTAATGTGTCCACAGCGGATGATCTATATTTTACCGTTTCGTAGACAGCATTCTTGATCAGTGTCAACAGCCGAGATGATATAGCCATTTACATAAAAAAACGTTACTTGTTGTAGATTTTTGCATATTATGCGCGAAAGGGGCGTGGCATCCAACTTTTGAAATAAAATTGATCTGCGTAATGAATGAAGGAGCCTTTGTACCAAATTTGGTGTCTAGAAGTTCTTTCAGACAGACGCACATACTGACAGACGGACATGGCTATATCGTTTCGGCTGTTGGCACTGACCAATAATATATGTAAATACTTTATGAGGTCGGAGATGGCTCCTTCTGCCTGTTACATACGTTTTCTGAAGGCACTAAGTTATAATAAATTTCTACCCCATGCGTAGCGGACATAAAAAGTTGTGCACAATGCAAATGGAAGTTTTAAGTGTGTGAAAGACCTGGAGATATCAAACTTGGTGACAGTACTCGTGTAGGTCTTACGCAGATCAAGTTTCCCATCAAGTAGCCAAGTAATTTTAATTTGTATTTTATAGCTTTAGTTTATAATTCGGTCTTAGTTGCAACGTTTCGGTTCAGCCTTAGTTTTATTTGCTCATAGATTACGGCACTTCGGCCTGATCTCTTTCACATGTCAAACTTATTCACATGAGAATTTCCAAATAAAAATATTAATAAATAAAAATCAACAAGAACTCAAAATACTTAATTGGTGCCGAACGTTACGAACAAATTAAATCCACGACCACTTTGTGCTGTGAAAAAAATACAGTTAACAGTGCAAGTGACTAAACTATTTTGCAAAAATTAAGTGCAAGTGACCGAATATCCAAGATATTTGAAATATCTAAAGATACGCTGTAAGCTATCTTGAACGAAATCAGTGCAAACAATCAAGGGCTTTAAAGACAAGCCTGTGCTGCGAAATAAACAGTGCTCAAAATCAATTTCTCTTATTTGCTTTGCGTGGCTTGAACTGGAATGCTGAAGTGAGATTGCCGTCATATAGTAGTAAACTTCTTTTAATTAACCTTCCTTATTTATCTAACCGTAGAATAATGCTTGGCATTTTATTTATTTTTAATCTTATTAATGGTGATATTGACTCTTCAGAATTAATATCGCGACTAACCTTTTCCGTTCCATCTAGACTGTGGGCATTTCAAATTTACAATTTTTCTTTTTTGAGTGATCAAATTAAAAAATAAAAACCAATAAAGTGCGGCTGTGGTGATGCTTTTAGAATTTCGTTGTCAGCATTTAATCTCATGAACAAAGCATTTCTTTGCTACAGAGACCGTGACGGTCAGACTCAGACGTCTCCGTAAATCTACATAGTGAGACTGTTGCCAACGCGCAGTTAACCACTCACAAGACATATAATCCAAACATGGATGCCTAACAGTTTAGAGTTTTGGTGCAGGTCGCAGTAAGCAGCGCCTTAAAAGCCCAATGCGATGAACCATTGGACGCTGTTAAGTGTTTACCAGAATTCAGCGGCATGCCTGAGACGTATGCGTCTTGGAGGGAAGCCGCGATTGCGGCATATGAGATTTAAAGGCCTTAGAACGGCAGCTATATATCCGGCGGTTATAATCATAAAAAACAAAATCAGGGGGGCCGCCGATGGTGTATTGGGCCAGTTCGGCACCGTTTTGAACTTTGATGCCATTATTAACCGTCTCGACTTTACTTATAAAGACAAAAGAGGCATCCACGTAATCGAGCAGGAATTGAGCACCTTGAGACAGGGGTCATTGCAGTATTACGACGAAGTGGAGAAAAAACTCACTCCACTTACAAACAAAGTCAATATGTCATACGAGTCAAGTCATCATTAGGACTTTGCACAAAATTCAGACGCGTTAAGCGTATTCATCTCAGGCTTAAAGCGCAACTTGACGGATGTCTTGTTCGCGGCCAACCCTAAAGACTTGCACAAGAGGTAGAAGCGAACCATAATAGGTATGCCTTTGCTGCTAGTTTTTCTAAAGGTCAAGAAGAAAGAGAGCGTAAAATAACCACAAAGCCACAAGGTCGTCAACACGAAAATACCAGCAGCAAGGAGACACGCAGCAGAGCGAATCCAAGAACCCGGACTTCGTCAAGCAACAGAAGCAATTTGACCAGCAAAGCGGCAGATCGAACAAAGAATGGACGTTGATCCATCCATCTCAAAACTTTTACAACCATCGCAGGCGCAAGCGCATAGTAACTCCAGTAATCCCCAGGCCTTTAAAAGAACGACTACGTCTGGCCGTAACAGTGGTCAGAGAAGACAGAGGGTCAATCACGCAGCTCATAAAGCTGGTACGTCTTCAGAGGCATATACCGACAGTGCAGCCGCAGCCGAAGAACAAATAGCCGATGACATCGATGACTATAATTCCGATGGCATACATTTTTTAGGGCTAACTCCCTGCCACCATACATCACAAGAAAAGTAGCAGGGGTCGAAATGAGACTTCTCATTGACACTGGGGCGTCCAAAAATTATATAACACCCTTCAAAGAATTAAAAGGGGTGCGTCCAGTAGAATCCGCTTTCACAACTCACTCGATTTATGGCACAACCAAATTCACACATAAGTGCCATGTTTGGCAAGAAAGCCACATCTTTTTTGTTACCAGACTTATCCACATTTGATGGGATTGTAGGACTGGACCTGCTTACACAAGTGGGAGTCTCACTTTGTCTTTCCTCTGGCCAACTCAGCTTTGGTGCAGAATCCGAAACAATCAAATTTTACAAATGTGCGAATGTGAATTTCACCAGCGTTGATTGCGCTGATGCTCCACACACAGTAAAGGGCAAATTCCTTAAAATGCTAATAAGCAAACGTAAAGCTTTCGCAGACCCAGGGGAAGCACTTCCATATAACACATCGGTGGTAGCCACTATCAGGAACACCGATGAACAGCCAGTGTACGTTCCAATGTGTCCGTATCCTATGGGATCAGCGGAATTCGTCAATAAAGAAATTTAGAGCTTGCTGAAGAATGGCATCATCCAGAAGTTTGTTTCGCCATACAACAACCCCATTTGGGTGGTTGATAAAAAAGGTACAAACAAATTCGGCAACAAAAACATGCGCCATGTAATAAATTTTCGCAAACTTAATGACAAAACCATTGCAGACCGATAACCCATGCTTAACATTCCGATGATTCTGGGGAATCTCGGCAAAGCCAAATACTTTTCGACTTTAGATTTAAAGTCACGTTATCATCAAATCACGCTAGCAGAACGCGATCGTGAGAAGACGGCTTTCGCGGTAAATGGAGGGAAGTACAAATTTTGTCGTCCTCCTTTCGGCTTGAGAAATGCATCCAGCATCTTCCAAAAAACCGTAGACGACATACTATGTGAGCAGATTGGTAAATCTTGCTTTGTCTATGTCGACGATGTAATCGTCTTTTGAAAGGATGAGGAATCGCATGTCAAGCATATGGAATGAGTCCTAAAGAGCCTATACGATGCCAAAATGAGGGGTTCCAAAGAGAAATCTCGTTTTTTTAGAAAAGCGTGGGACTTCTTGGTTTTGTCGTGACCAGTAATGGAGCCACGACAGACCCAGAAAAGTTAAAGCTATTCAGGAATTCCCAGAACCAAAGAATGTATTCGAAGTCAGATCATTTTTGGGTCTGGCCAGCTACTATCGATGCTTCATGAAAGACTTTACATCAATAGCAAAGCCCATTTCTGACATCCTAAAGGGTGAAAATGGTTTAATTAGTAAGCATAGGTCTCCGAATATTCCGGTCGAATTCTCCGATAAACAACGGCACGCTTTTCAAAAGCTTCGCAACATTCTTTCATCTGCAAATGTCATGCTCAGTTACCCCGAATTCAAGAAGCCATTTGATCTAACGACAGATGCTTCAGCGTATGGTATCGGAGCAGTGCTCTCTCAGGAGGGTCGCCCCATCTCAATGATCTCCAGGACATTGAAAGCCCCAGAGGTGAACTACGCCACCAATGAACGGGAACTTTTAGCCATAGTTTGGGCCCTTGGCAAACTACGCCATTACCTTTACGGTGTTAAATGCATAAATAACTTCACCGATCACCAACCTTTAACGTTTGCCGTTTCGGAGTCGAATCCGAACGTCAAAATTAAAAGGTGGAAGGCGCGCATTGAAGAAACGAATGAAGAATCAGGCAAGGAAAACTTGGTCGCAGACGCACTGTCGCGACAGCAGCTTAATGATTTGGACGAGCCGGATGCTTTGTCCTGTGCACCAACAATTCACAGCGAACTGTCCCTATCTTACACAATTGAGTCAACGGAAAAACCACTCAATTGCTTTCAAAACCAGATAATCATCGAGAGGCGCGTGCTCCCGGGGACAAAAGGCGTCATGAAGTAAGTTTCGCTGACAGTTCAGCTCTTCCCGACAAACTCTTGTTGAACATAACAGAGGGCACAGAGCAGCTCAAGAAAATGTTAAGCAAGTCCTCTCTGAATACTATTTTCCAAAAATGGCAAAGATAGCCAAAGAAATTGCAAAGTCTGCTCAGCAGCTAAATACGACAGACACCCAAAAAAACACAAACTAGGAGAAACTCCAATTCCCGAGTCCCCGGGAGAATTTCTACATATTGATATTTCCTCCACAGACAAGAGATTTTTCTTAACCTTCGTGGACAAATTTTCAAAATTTGCGGTCGTACAGCGAATTCAGTCGCTCACTTTTGACGACTTTAAAGTCCCATTACTCCAGCTCATGAGCTCGCTAAATTCGCAAACTCTAAAGACTCTGTTATTAAACAACTACGGGGTACACATTGTCAATGCGCCTCCGCTGCACAGCACCTCCAACGGCCAGGTTGAGCGCTTCCATAGCACCCTAACCGAGCTCGCTAGTTGCCTCAAGCTTGAAAGAAGCATTAGTAACTCTGTCGAAGTCAATTTGTTGGACACTATCGAGTATTACCGGACTATACACTCAGTCATCAACCGGAGACCGGTTGATGCCATTCACATGCCCGCAGGTGAGTTCGAGCACGAAATATCTGCAAAGCTATGAAATGCGCAGAATGCACCGGTTCAAAGTTGTAGTAAGAACACCCGATGCCTGTGATTTTGAGAACATCAAATTCACAGAGCTACAACTAATAAACGCTAACAACAGGCAGGTAGCAATGAATACGAGAATCCAAGAGCAAATAAACCAGCTCACAGCCACTGTCAATACATTGCTAAAAACTGCAATGAAAGATCAGATAGATTCCGGGCACTTATACGAGACACTTTTAGCTCGAAACAGAATGTTGTTGATGGAGCTGCAGAATTTAATGCTGGCGGTAACTCTGGCAAAGATTAAGATCCTAAGCCCTAATATCACTCAGATTTGAAATATGTTTGGCTTGATGAACCCACGGAAATCCCCATAGCCGACCTTATGACCGGAAAGTATTACAGTCTTCTAATGCCCTTCACTCTATTATTAAGTTTCTCAAAATCAAAGAAGCATGCACAAAAATAACGTTATATCCAGTATCACAGAAGAATATAGTGCTCCAGATTAACGACAATGTTGTAGCTGAATGCGGAGGCCAAGTGCACGCACTCAAGAACTGTTCTTCAATTCCGGGTGGAACCTTTTGTCGGATATCCCCAAACAGTTCGTGTGCAATCGAGCCATCTTGACCCTATTACATGGGTGGATGTCGGGGTTGTGATCATCAACGATCGAACGGTTAGCCTTGACAATGGAACTGAGACTTGGATCCACGGCACACTTTTAGCGATTGGATTGAGATCAATGGCACCCGATACAGTAATCTTAACAGTATCCAGAGCAAGTTCCTAGGTGTCGCTACAACTCCCCTCCTGAACGTCACTGGACATTTTGTTCGCGTTGGACTTACCAACCGCCAATTCACCAGAAAGATGACAAGAGGCAAAGAGATTAGAGAAGTGATCGCCGAGTAAGGGACGGCCGAGGGCAGCCTTAATTCAAGGGGGGAGCAGTTACCATAAGTCAACAAAACCTAAATATGACACCAGCCACAGACGCTGACTCAGCGCTGGGCGGATGTTTTGACACAACGGCAGTGCACAAACCGCAAGCTAAGCATTCTTATCGACCGTTGTGAGTATCTTCAAGTAGCCAAGTAATTTTCATTTGTCTTTTGTAGCTAATCTTAATGTGTGTAATCGGGGTAGCCACCCCACCTTCCTCAATAAGAACCGAGCCGAGGTTATAGATTTAACTCTAGCGACCAACAGCGACTCCCTCTCCGTGGTAGACTGGCACGTATCCACGGAATGTTCCTTTTCGGATCATTACAGGATAGTGTTCGAAGTTGAATGGTCCAGAGAGGCAAAGGCGCCCATCAGGAACCCACGAAAGGCAAACTGGGTCAAATACTCAAAGCTTGTTATGGAATCTATTCCCAACCACCCAGTGGGAAGGCTAGACAACCCAGACAAGTTGGAGGAATCGACCCAGAACGTCACAGATACTTTATGTAAGGCCTTCATCAAATCCTGTCCAATCAGCCGTCCACCGAAGTCAAACCGCAACAAGTGGTGGACTCCGGAACTCGGCCAGATACGAAAGGAAACGAGGAAGCTTTATAACGGAGCAAAAGACGGAAACTGCCAGGTAGACTGGAATGCCTACCATAACAGTTTCAAGACCTTCAAGAAGGAAATCAGAAGGGCAAAAGGAGACTCATGGTCTAAATTTTGCGAGGAACTAACCAACACCACTGAAGCGTCCAGACTTCAAAGGTTGTTGGCGAAAGATCCAGCCACACCGGGGCTGCTTTGCAACCTGGATGGCACATTCGCTACAAATAGTCAGGAGTCTCTGCAACTCCTCATGAACGCACACTTTCCAGGCTGCACACAAGCTGAAGACGAGAATGGGATCCCCATTTCTCACATCAGCGGCTTGCCGGAGGGAAACCCGCTTCATGAGAGTCAAGTCCTAATTGACGAAATTGTCAACACTGAGAAGATAATCTGGGCTATCAAGTCGTTCCACCCCTACAAATCAGCAGGACCGGATGACATCAGACCGGTCATGTTACAGATGGTATGCGTACATCTGTCGCAATGGCTATTAGAAATCTTCAGGGGATGTCTCCTTACAGGATACATTCCAAAAACCTGGAGAGAAGTGAGGGTGGCATTCATTCCCAAAGCAGGAAAGATAAACCACTGCTCAGCAAAAGACTGTAGACCCATAAGTCTCTCATCGTTTTTATTGAAAACACTAGAGAGACTTCTGGACCTTCATCTTAGATGTAAGCTAACACCTCACATTTCTAGCAAGTCCCAACACGCCTACCTCAAAGGTAGATCAGTAGAGACGGCTTTGCACGAGGTGGTTAGCACAATTGAAGGCGCACTGCAAAGGAAGGAGTTTACGTTAGCGGCATTTCTCGACATTGAGGGTGCCTTTAACAATGTCAGGATCGAGTCTATAACGGCAGTACTTGTCAACATAGGCTCACACCCGACAATCACTCGATGGCTCAGCAACATGCTTCGCCAAAGAATGATCAACGCCCAACTCTGCGCCTCGACTATCAGGAGAAGGGCAACCAGGGGCACCCCGCAAGGGGGTGTGATATCCCCCTTGTTGTGGAACATTGTCCTTAATGACCTTCTTCTTAAACTGAAGTATAAGGGCTGCAGAGTGACTGCTTATGCGGACGACCTGGTTCTAATGGTAACTGGCAGATTCCTGCCAACAGTCAGTGAGCTACTGAACGCCGCTCTGAGCGAAACTCTGCGATGGGCAGAACACAACGGTCTTGGGGCCAACCCACAAAAGACCGAACTAGTTCTGTTCACTCGAAGATATAAGATACCGAGCTTCAAGCTTCCGTCACTGGGAGGGACAGAGCTCAAGTTATCAAAGGAGGCAAAGTACCTTGGAGTAATCCTGGACTCCAAACTCTCCTGGAGGAGAAACTCGGAGGAAAGGATGAAGAAAGCGTTACAAGCCTTCTTTGTGTGCAAAAAGACCTTTGGTAAAGGATGGGGATTGCAACCGTATATCCTACACTGGTTCTACACTGCAATTGTCAGACCTATACTGACGTACGGGGCTCTTGTATGGTGGGAGGCGGGACACACCGACTCCTATCTAAACAATCTCCGCAAAGTCCAGAGACTAGCATGCTTGGGAATAACAGGATGTATTCGTTCTACCCCCCAAGCAGCGCTGGATGTAATGTTAAATCTGGAGCCCATCGGAGTCTTCCTCAAGCACGTGGCAGCAAGGAGTACGGTCAGGCTTCACGCCCAATGCCTCCTTAAGCCTGGTGCAGGTCACAACTCCATTCTACGTACAGTAGAACTGACTGTGGCTGAGAACGACTACTGGGTACCAGAACATAAGTGGGATAACAGATTTACAGCTGTATTCCCTGACAGATCCGATTGGCAACAGGAATCTCCTTTGAGGCAGAACGAGTTGTCAATCTACACAGACGGATCAAAGACGACAGAAGGCACTGGATCGGGGGTCTTCTCCGAAGACCTTGCAACCAAGCTTTCCTTTCGTCTTCCTGATTAGTGCAGTGTGTTTCAAGCGGAGATTTACGCTGTTTGGCAAGCGACCAAGTTGATACGGACACTGAGCGGGAGCCCGAGGGACGTGTCCATCTATGTCGACAGCCAATCAGCGATAAAAGCACTCGCATCGAACACCATTAAGACAAACTAACCCGAGACACAGTGATGTCACTGAACCTATGCCAACCACACTCTATCAGACTTGTCTGGGTACCTGGGCACATGGGAGTACCAGGTAACGAGGCGGCTGATGAATGTGCTCGGCTGGGATCAGCGTCATCAGAAACTCTCGCGGCGGACGATATAAAGAGACCTATTCAGCACGTGCTATCGGAACTTAATTGTTCCATGAGAACGGCGGCTGAGAGACACTGGGCAGCATCATCGGGCTGCGAGGTGTCAAAAGCACTCTGGCCAAGATATAGTCCCAAGCGAACAACCGAGCTCTTAAACTTTAAAAGGAACAAGATAAGGTTACTGACAGGAGTCTTAACGGGACACTGCTACATCGGCCGTATAGCTCAACGGTACGGTGGACCCCAACAGGACTTCTGTCGCAGCTGCGGGGACGAAGAGGAAACCGAGAGTATCCAGCATCTTCTCTGCGACTGCCCTGCACTTCTTAGAAAGTGGACCCAATTTCTGGGCAAGCCTTTCTTTGCGGAACTGGGCAGTCTTGGGAATATTCGGCTGGAGAACATGGCGCTTTTCCTCGACTCTACTGGCTGGTTCCAGAGGTTACCGCAGCCCAACAGAACTGGCCAGTAGCACGTAGACAAATATTATAATCAGAGCCTTTCCTCCAGTTATCCCAACAATCCCTCCCAATCCCTCTTATTCCGACAGTCCACACAGATCAGGCATCACAATGGACCATATGGTCTCCGGGTGCTCTCGACTCCGGTCGAGCTGCCTGCCTAACCTAACCTAACCTAACCTAACCTTGTAGCTTTAGTTTATAGTTCGGTCTTGGCTGCAACGTATCGGTTCAGTCTGATCTCACATGTCAAACTTATTCAAATAAGAATTTCCAAATACAAAATATTAATAAATACAAATATTAATAAATACAAAAATCAACAAGAACTCGAAATACTTAATTTGCATATATGAAGCTAAGGCAAGAATAACAATAACACACATGTCTCTCACATATTGTTTGTCTCAAGAATTGTGCTCTCAATTTCGCTCATTCCTTTTGCTTTAGCATTTTGATTGGCCTCAACTCATAAATATTGTCATTCCGATTCTGCGTATTACCATGTTCGAAATTATCAGTACAAGGCAACAGGCCTTATTTTAAGAGTGCCGATCACACTCTAAGTGTAGTAGACTATAAGAGATAGAGCCAACAATTTTTTTTTTTTTTTTAAAACACGCGCTATGATTGCACTCAGATACAGTTTTTACGCTTAAACTTATGAGAAGCCTGCAGTCAACAGGGGTTCGAGTCCCGATCCCGATTTTTTTATTTAATTATTTTTACTTTTTAAAATGTATATTATTTATAGTTGTTTAAGTTGGCTGGCAAAAATCCACTGAATGAACCCTCCACGAGGGTGCCGGCTGGGCAATGGATACTGCATCGTCTCGGGCTACCGAGAGATGTCAGCATCACTTGCTCGCCTATAAGACCTTGCAGTTTGGGTGTAGGTTGAACCAACTGCCACGGAGTCGGAAATTGTATTCACAGGCTCATCGATGACGGAGTCCGAGCTAGCGCTTGCGCTATCGAGGATGCCGTTGGATGAGTCATCGAGCACAGATGAAGACGAAGTGACAGTAGTCCAGGGACCATCCAACAAGGAAGGCGCTAACCTCAAGCGCAAACAACGCTCAGGGTACAAGAGCTCTGTCAAGTTCCTTAAGGGACGGGAAGGCCGCAATTCTTGCTCCTGGCCAAGAATTGACGTCGTCCCTGTAGACCAAATTCCTGAGCGGACGATCATTAAAGTCTGGATCCCACCTCCCATCCGGGAGGATCGAACCACCCTTATATTGATCAAAAGCCAGAATGCGGACTGTCACACAGCGGACTGGACGATCAAGAGAGGTCTTGCCCGAGACAAAGGAAATAGAAAGGATCTCTGGATCAGCATTGGCCCAGAGTCCAAAATCCAACTTCTTAGTAAGCAAGGCCGGCTGAAGATGGGAATGGGTTACGTTCGGGCAATCGTTCCTGCCGCGAAGATGCCAGGTCGACCGGAAAAAAGGGTTCCTTCCACAAACCTACCACGGTAGATGGACAAGGAGAGGGTGGATGAGGCTCTCATCCAAGAACCCTGGATCGTAGGTGAAAGGGTTTGTGGTTTGGGTGCCCGCGGATACCATCTCCTTGTCCCGAAAACTATGGGTAAGTACAGAAACTGTATCGTGGTAAGAACTGGACTTAATGTGCTCTTCTCTTTCAGTTACAGCAACAGGGACTTGACGGTAGCGCTATGCGAGCGTAGGAACGCACCCAATCTACACCTAGCCTTAGCATACCTCCCGTACGAAGAAAACGATCCACCGTCAGCATGCGCAGAAAGAGGGCGCAGATCTTATCCTTGGGTGTGATGCTAATGCCCACAATACCTTTTGGGGGAGCAAAGACACCAACGGGAGAGGGGAGTCGCTGCTTGAATTCATGATGCTCACTAATCTTAACGTGTGTAATCGGGGTAGCCACCCCACCTTCCGCAATAAGAACCGAGCTGAGGTTATAGATTTAACCCTAGCGACTAACAACGACTCCCTCTCCGTAGAAGACTGGCACGTATCCACGGAATGCTTCTTTTCGGATCATTACAGGATAGTGTTCGAAGTTGGATGGTCCAGAGAGGCTAAGGCGCCCTTTAGGAACTGGGTCAAGTACTCAAAGCTTGTTATGGAATCTATTCCCAACCACCCAGTGGGAAGGCTAGACAACCCAGACAAGTTGGAGGAATCGACCCAGAACGTCACAGATACTTTATGTAAGGCCTTCATCAAATCCTGTTCAATCAGCCGTCCACCGAAGTCAAACCGCAACAAGTGGTGGACTCCGGAACTCGGCCAGATACGGAAGGAAACGAGAAGACTTTACAACAGCGCAAAAGACGATAACTGCCAGGTAGACTGGAATGCCTACCATCACAGCTTCAAGACCTTCAAAAAGGAAATCAGAAGGGCAAAAAGAGACTAATGGTCTAAATTTTTCGAGGAACTAACCAACACCGCTGAAGCGTCCAGACTTCGAAGGTTGCTGGCGAAAGATCCAGCCACAATGGGGCTGCTTTGCAACCTGGATGGCACATTCGCTAAAAATAGTCAGGAGTCTCTGCAACTCCTCATGAACGCATACTTTCTAGGCTGCATACAAGCTGAAGACGAGAATGGGATCCCCACCTCTCACATGAGCGGCGAGCCGGAGGGAAACGCGCCTCATGACAGCCAAGTCTCCTCATAAACGAAATTGTCAACAATGAGAAGATAATCTGGGCTATAAAGTCGTTCTACCCCTACAAATCAGCAGGACCGGATGACATTGTCGCAATGGCTATTAGAAATCTTCAAGGGATGTCTCCTTACAGGATACATTCCAAAAACCTGGAGAGAAGTGAGGGTAGCATTCATTCCCAAAGCAGGAAAGATAAGTCACTGCTCAGCAAAAGATTATAGGCCCATAAGTCTCTCATTGTTTTTATTAAAAAGACTATAGAGACTTCTGGACCTTCATCTCAGAAGTAAGCTCACACCTCACACTTTTAGCAAGTCCCAACACGCCTACCTCAAAGGTGGATCAGTAGAGATGGCTCTGCACGAGGTGGTTAGCACAATTGAAGGCACACTGCAAAGGAAGGAGTTTACGACAGACTGCTTATGCGGACGACCTGGTTCTAATAGTAACTGGCAGATTCCTGCCAACAGTCAGTGAGCTACTGAATGCCGCATTGAGCGAAACTCTGCGATGGGCAGAACACAACGGTCTTGGGGCCAACCCACAAAAGACCGAACTAGTTCTGTTCACTCGAAGATATAAGACACCTTGGTGTAATCCTGGACTTCAAACTCTCCTGGAGGAGAAACTCGGAGGAAAGGATGAAGAAAGCGTTACAAGCCTTCTTTGTGTGCAAAAAGACCTGTGGTTAAGGATGGGGATTGCAACCGTACATCCTTCACTGGTTCTACACTGCAATTGTCAGACCTATATGACGTATGGGGCTCTTGTATGGTGGGACACACCGACTCCTATCTAAACAATCTCCGCAAAGTTCAGAGACTAGCATGCTTGGGAATAACAGGATGTATTCGTTCTACCCCCCAAGCAGCGCTGGATGTAATGTTAAATCTGGAGCCCATCGAAGTCTTCCTCAAGCATGCGGCAGCAAGGAGTGCGGTCAGGCTTCACGCCCAATGCCTCCTTAAGCCTGGTGCAGGTCACAACTCCATTCTACGTACAGTAGAATTGACTGTGGCTGAGAACGACTACTGGGTACCAGAACATAAGTGGGATAACAGATGGTCTTCTCCGAAGACCTTGCAACCAAGCTTTCCTTTCGTCTTCCTGACTGGTGTAGTGTGTTCCAAGCAGAGATTTACTCCGTTTGGCAAGCGACCAAGTTGATACGGACACTGAGCGGGAGCCCGAGGGACGTGTCCATCTACGTTGACAGCCAATCAGCGATAAAAGCACTCGCATCGAACACCATTAAGAGTAAACTAACCCGAGACACCGTGATGTCACTGAACCTATGCCAACCACACTCTATCAGACTTGTCTGGGTACCTGGGCACATGGGAGTACCAGGTAACGAGGCGGCTGATGAATGTGCTCGGCTGGGATCAGCGTCATCAGAGACTATCGCGGCGAACGATATAAAGAGACCTATTCAGCACGTGCTATCGGAACTTAATTGTTCCATGAGAACGGCGGCTGAGAGACACTGGACAGCATCATCGGGCTACGAGGTGTCAAAAGCACTCTGGCCAATATACAGTCCCAAGCGAACAACCGAGGTCTTAAACTTTACAAATAACAAGATAAGGTTACTGACAGGAGTCTTTACGGGACACTGCTACATCGGCCGTATGGCTCAACGGTACGGTGGACCCCAACAGGACTTTTTTCGTAGCTGCGTAATAATACAATCAGAGTCTTCCTCCAATATCCCAACAATCCCTCCCAATCCCCTCTACTCGTACAGTTCACACAGATCAAACATAACAATGGACCATATGGTCTCCGGGTGCTCTCGACTCCATAGTTGTTTAAGTTAAAATACAATCGCAATTGCTAAAGCAAAACCCAAACCCCTTGTACAATTGGCATTATTTTTTTTTTTAGCAAATTCAACATGTTTTGTAAATAATTTACTTTTCACAGAGCCGAAGAAAAGAACCGAATCATGAAATTTAAATTATTTTAATAGTTTAAATGTAAACAAGTGAGAAAGCTACAGTCGAGAGTGCTCGACCGTATGATACCCGCAACCCATTTCGAGAGAAAAAAAAAATTTTAATGGTATTTTAACAACAAATATACCAAAAATATACTGAATTTTGTGTTTTGTTTGTATATATTTGAAAATAACGGTTAAAAATCCACAACACCGACATGGTCACACTGTCAACTAAACAAACAAAGCGCGAGCAGCTGCAAGTGAGTTTTGCATATAAAATTGATTCATTAATAACTTCCTTGTTTTTCACTCGATCTCAACCAAATTCACAGGAATCATTGAGAATATAATTGTTATTATGCATACCAAAATTCAATGCTCTAGGTCTATTATTACGGCTTTTACAGTTTTTGGGGGCGGAAAGGGTCGTGGCAAAAATCTAAAACAGTCTTGATCTGCGTAAGACCTACACGAATACTGTCACCAAATTTGATATCTCTAGGTCATTCACACACTTAATACGTCCATATGCACCGGGCACAAAAATTTTGATAAATAATTTAACGAATAACTTTTGTTCTACTTATCCGATTTGTACCAAAATTACAGGGTATATTAAGAGTGTCAAGCGCAGACGGGTTACCAAATTACACATCATTACACAAAGAACTTTTGGAGTTATACGCGATTTACTAAAAAAAAAACTTGACTTTTTCTAGATTAATGCTTATTGTAGGCGAAGGGGGCGTGGCATCCAACTTTTGAAATAAACTTGATCTGCGTAGGGTATGAAGGAAACTTTTTGCCAAATTTGGTGTCTCTATGTCTTATAGTCTCTGAGATCCAGGTGTTCATACGGACAGACAGACGGACAGACGGACAGACGGACATGGCTATATCATCTCGGCTGTTGACGCTGATCAAGAATATATATACTTTATGGGGTCGGAGATGCCTCCTTCTGCCTGTTACATACATTTTCTGTTGGCACTAAGTCATAATACCCTTCTACCCTATGGGTAGCGGGTATAATCATATGTGAAAAATTTGTATTTAAGTTTATAATTTGAGCATTTAATTTGAATGTCTATTAATATTTCGTACGAATCGTCAGCACAACCAAAATTGATTCTTGTACATTGTCACATGTACACACATATATAGATTCGCATGTAATAATTTTTACGACCCGCTCAAAATATTTGAAAACTATCTTTAACGGCCCGCAAGTGTAAGCGAATAATTTGCGGACTATCGCCTATGAAACATTTACTGCCACAAACATAGCGTCGAGTGATTCGTTTTGGTATCGTTTTTCATCTTATACATTTTTATATAGTTTATCTCCATAAAACCTTCGCTCGAGTCTCTTTTGCGATACTTTTTGCAAAGCTTTAGTATACTGGGAGCTCACATCATCTTGAATGTTAATAATTAACCACCTAGTTTTACGCGTAATTGTGGCCGCGATAAAGAAACAAAGTTTGGTAGTCGCTGAATTGAAAAGAATTATGAATCCTGTCAGGGATCGAACCTACACATGTTCTTAAATGAGACTTTTTTTCTTATGTTTATAAACAAGTAAGAAAGCTACAGTCGAGAGTGCTCGACCGTATGATACCCGCCACTCATTTCGAGAGAAAACAAAAAACTTAAATGATATTTTAACAAAAAATATACCAAAAATATACTGAAACTTGTGTTTTGTTTGTATATAATTAAAAATAGCGGGTAAAAATCCATAACACCGACATGGTCACACTGTCAACTAAACAAACAAAGCGCGAGCAGCTGCAATTGAATTTTGCATATAAAATTGATTCCTTAATAACTTCCTCGTTTTTCATTTGATCTCAACAAAATTCACAGGAGTCATTCAGACTATCATTGTTATTATGCATTCCAAAATTCAATGCTCTAGGTCTATTATTACGGCTTTTACAGTTTTTGGGGGCGGAAAGGGGCGTGGCAAAAATCTTAAACAATCTTGATCTGCGTAAAACCTACACGAATACCAAATTTGACATCTTTCACACACTTAAAACGTCCATATGCATTCGGCACAAGTATTTTGATAAATAATTTAACAAATAACTTTTGTTCTACTTATCCGATTTTTACCAAAATTACAGGGTATACTAAGAGTATTAAGAACCGATGGCCTACCAAATTACACAACATTACACAAAGAACTTTTGGAGTTATACGCGATTTACATTAAAAAAAAACCTGACTTTTTCTAGATTTATGCATATTATGGGCGAAGGGGGCGAGGCATCCCACTTTTGAAATAAACTTGATCTGCGTAGGGAATGCAGGAACCTTTGTGCCAAATTCGGTGTCTCTATGTTTTATAGTCTCTGAGATCCAGGTGTTCATACAGACAGACAGACGGACATGGCTATATCGTCTCGGCTGTTGACACTGATTAAGAATATATATACTTTATGGGGTCGGATATGCCTCCTTCTCCCTATTACATACATTTTCTGTTGGCACTAAGTTATAATACCCTTCTACCCTATGGGTAGCGGGTATAAAAACACAATACAATTAAATGACCCTACCGTCTTTTACCGACGTTTATTACCAAGAATAGATCAGAGGTGTAATATGTAACTATTGACAACGTAGAAGGCTTTAAGCTGATCAGTCATTGGAGAATCTCTCCAGAACGCTCAATGTCTGAGGTAAGGCGAGGCTTGAAATTCGCTGAGTATAACAAAGAAATTCGGAGGTGCAAAAAAGGTAATTTCGCCCCCAGGCTCTAGCATTATTATAACGGCTTGTATTGTAGTTTCTAGATTTGTGAGGGCGGAAAGCGGATTGGTCAAAATCTAAAACAACTTAATTAGTGTAGAATATACACGAGTACTGACACCAAGATAATTATACGCGCTACCCATAACAGGCAGATGGACGCATTTCCGACCCCATACAGACTATATATTCTTGATCAATGTCAACAGCCGAGACGACATAACACCTAGATCTCAGAGACTCTAAGATCTCGGTTGGGATTGAATGAGTTTGTTAAAAAATAACTTAACAGGGCAATATTCACATGCAGCTCTTCGCGCTTTGTTTGTTTAGTTGACATATGCTCACACTGTCAAGTATGTTTAATATATATAAGTATATTATGAATTTTTATTTCAAAAATATACACAAGAAACAATTTTCGGTATATCTGTTTGGTATATTATTTGTTCAAATATCATTAACTGTTTTGTATTCTCTCGAAATCTGTAGCGGGTATCTTACGATTGAGAACTTTCGACTGTATCTTTCTTACTTGTTTTATATTTATTTATTTATTTACAGTTGACTAGTCGAACAGTCTATAAAGAAAAAATTTTAATATAACTTTATGATTCGAAGAATAAAAATATAAAATATGATATAAATAAATTATTCATTTAAAATATAAAGTCATTTAAAAAATAAATAAATTAATTTGGGGTTTATATATTTGATAAATTCAAGTGGAATATTCAAGCCGCATTTCAGTTAGTTCCTTAAGCATTTTGATTTTATTAAAAATGGGAAGCTGATTCGTTTTCAATTCATCAACGAATGTCCCGTGCTATAATATGAAATTCCCCATATATTTATATATATAGTAATATCTACGTACATACGATTACTATACATTACCTTAAGTGTAACAACGGCTCGTCCAATTAATTCATTATCATGTTTTCCTGAAGAAGAAGTTACCGCAATCTCTTTTATTAGTGTACTAAGGCCACTTACATCTTTAAAAGCCAATATACATGAAATAATTTACTTACTGAACAATTTGGATATTTGCAATAACTATTTCTATGAAAACTGTGTTTTAAAATAAAATGTTTAAATGTTCAATTGTTTGGAAATACAGCTTATATATGTGCTGTTTATTAGAGGCTTGTCATGCAAATTATAATTACTAATTAACGATAATTAAAGTATAAATTATGAAAAACGCCGCCTTACTGCACGATCGCATAGTTTTGATAATTTCCGTTTTACCTATACATTAATGATTCTATTTTGTTTTTTCTCCAAATTTTATAATGATCGAAACTTAGCAAAAAAAAAAATGCATATGTATGTTATTTCGGAATGTAGGTTACAAATGAATTGCAAGCAATAATGTAAGCAATCATATACAGTACAGATAATATTATAAAATATAATAAAATAGTATATAAAATACAATGAATAGTAATTAATAATAGCATTCTTCACCGGGGATCGTACCCACAATCAAATGCATATCAGCCCAACACTCTACCAAAAGAGCCAACGCAATCATTGTAAATAGTTCGCTAAGATGCAAGCTTGTATGACACGAGCAACAAAAGTTATCTTCGTTCTTAAGACTTTCGTCTCGGAAGAACAAAAACGGCATGCGCCAGCCGCTTGACACGCAGTTGTAAAACTTCACACGCATACGCACACTCATATGCGCCAACGTGTACATACACGCACGCATACATAGAAACGAAAGACCAGCGCAACGAAATACACCCGTGCTCATCGTTCCGCAACTGAAGTAAATTTGATGCTAATCGCTGTGCACTGCTTCCGATGTTCGAAATTTGAAATCAGGCGTACACTCAGCGGTTGTTGTATTCGCTTGGGGTGCCAAAAATGCTGTTTCAAGGGAAATCACTTTTTTGGCAATTTGACACATCTATGTGTTCTTTGGTTAGTGATATTAGTTTGTTATTCCAAAATAGCAAATTAGTTGTGTGCTTATTGGAACTCTGTTTATTTCTACATAAACTGAGTTCAAAGTTTTGTTGTGGTATTAGGTTTTGCGTTCTACTCTTTGTGCTTTCCTTCCCGCTCGCAGTGTGACGGATTCTCTCTCAACAACTCTCAGTTGGCAGTATTCCGTTAGTGGCGTTCTCTGCTCTCACTGCTTTCTCTACTATTTTGTTGTTGTTTACATATTTCTATTTTAAGTCTGTACAGTGGACATTGAACATACTATTTTGAAGTAAATGATCTGATTTTGTAATTTGATCTTTACAATGGAAGGCAAAATTGAATGTTGTCTGAATAGTTTCCAGAAGCAGATCAGAGCTTCGCAACCCAGTATGGCCTGCCGGCTCTGTGATAACGTAGTACACGTAAAGTGTGTAGGTTATTCAGGGCTAGTTGCAGATGCCAATGCCAAAAGAACTGGGCTTAACTGGTGTTGTGAGTTACGTCGAGAAGTTGAGTTCGAAATGCGAATGTTTATGAGACTGACAAGAGTTGATTTTAATAATCTGATTGGTGGCCTTCATAAGTTACCCGATCAGTTTAGTGCTTTGAATTCGCAGTTTGATAGATTGAAACTTATGGCTGAGTCTCCAAAGCAGAAAACAATCAACTTCTTGTGACTTACAATTACCAACATTTTTACCTCTACCATCAACGAACCCACCCACTTCTCCGTTGGTTCCGCAGTTAATCTCGTTTGCTACGCCTGTAGCAACAACCTCTGCGGAAAGCATTCCCATTAGGGAACCTGCTCCACCGATATTAGCTACCGCCGAAGTTGTATCAAGCCGAATTTTACTAAAAAAAATTTCATCCGCAGCTCCTCCAACTGTTCTTACAGATCACCGGCTTTATTGGGTTCCAAAGATAATATACCAAATATTACGTCTTTGGCTCCTAAACCAACTGTGGGGGTTGCACCAATGAAACACATTTTTGTTTCAAGGCTTGCGCCTGATCTCACGTCAGATGACGTAAAGGCTTTCATTATAGCTAAAATTAAAAACCAACCCAAAAGTCGAAAAGTGGCTCTGAACCAGCGTATTTCTATCTAGATCGGAATCCCTTACATCTCCTGAAGACCCTAATCATCCAACACTGGAGTTAAGAATTGAACTTAGCAGATCTGTACTCACTAATTCTGATGTACATGCCGATCGAGTTCGTTGCTTTCGAAAGGCAAACTTTCCCAAATTAATTCAACTTCTTAATGGAATTGATTGGTCTAATTTGTATTCTTGCACTGACACAAGTGCCGCCGTTAATTTGTTCTATAATAAATTAAATCTTTGCTTTGATGCCAGTATTCCTTCTTATTTTCCGCATGGGTCTAATAAACCTCCTTGGATTTGTAAGCAACTTTCTAATCTTAAGAACCTACAGTCTAGAATATACAAAAAGTTTAAAATTTCAGGCTTTACCTCAACTTTTTCGCAATATATAATTGCTCCGTCTAATTTTATCGAGCTTTTCGCTGTGCGTTAGTAAAATTACATAGCTCGCTGTCGGGTTAACTTCTCTGAAAACCCAAGAAATTTCTTCCTCTTATCCTTCTTGTCTATCTTACGAAAATTCGAAAGCAAATTCTGGTCAGGCGATCGCTGATCTATTTGCTTCTTTTTTTCAAAACCACCTATTCTTCTGTCTATCCTAAAGCGAACTATCCTTACAGCCTGTCTCGGTCGAATTGTATCTTTAGTTCCTTAATGAGTGAGGAATCTCTGATTCAATATCTTCAAATGGTTAAGCCGGTGTTTTCGCCCAGTCCGGATGGAGTTCTCGGCTGTGTACTTCGATACTGAGCCGAGGCTTTATGCAGACCGTTGCTGAAATTATTTGATTTATCGCTTGAGTCATCGACTGTTCCCTCTTTATGGAAGAAGTCTTTTATTATTCCTCTCCATAAGAAGGGAAGTAAGTCTGACGCCAAAAACAAAATTGGGATATGTAAATTGTCTGCTATACCAAATGTTTTTCAGAAGATATTAACAAGCCATTTACAAAATTTGTGTAGTTCTAATATTTTCCCCTACCAGCACGGATTTGTGAATCATAGATCCACTGTTACTAATCTTATTGAGCTTTCTTCGTTCGTTAACCAAGGTTCTCTTAAAAACGAACAAACTGACGTCATCTATACCGATTTCAGTGAAGCCTTCGACTCAGTAAATCATTCTCTTTTGTTGTATAAGCTTGACTTAATTGGATTTCCCAATGATTTGACTTGCTGGATTTAAAGATATCTAAGCCAAAGAACGCAAAAAGTTTCTTTTAATAATTTTCTTTCTAATACATTCCGAGTTACCTCTGGAGTTCCCCAAGGTAGTCATCTCGGTCCCTCACATTTCGCATTGTTTATAAATTATCTACCTACTGTTTTGACGCAATCTCGCGTGCAGATGATATTAAAATATGCCTGCAGTAAAGGGATTGACCATGACATATCAAGTTGCAGAGAGATCTTGACTCTTTTCAGTCATCGTGCAAAGTGAACTTGTTAAATTTAAACAGTTCTAAATGTGTTATGATGTCTTTCTATAGAGTTAATCCACATTTGGCCTCTTACTTTCTGAACAGTAAAGATCTAAAAAGAATTACTACTGTTGATGATCTAGGTTTTCTCTTAGATCTTAAACTTAAATTTTCGGACCACATTTTTAGAATGGTCAATAAAGCTATGTCTGTTCTCGGTTTCATTAAGAGGTGGTCAAAGGAATTTGATTACCCTTATATTACTACGACCCTTTGTACTTCATTTGATTCTGGAATATGGTTCGTGCGTATGGTATGGCACAGTATTCTGTGCACCAGGATCGCATTGAATCTGTTCCAAAACAATTTCTCTTATTTGGTTTGCATGGCTTGAACTGAGATTGCCGTCATATAGTAGTAGACTTCTTTTAATAAACCTACCTTCATTAGCTACCAGTAGAATAATGCTTGGCATTTGATTTATTTTTATACCCGCTACCCATAGGGTAGAAGGGTATTATAACTTAGTGCCAACAGGAAATGTATGTAACAGCCAGAAGGAGGCATCTCCGACCCCATAAAGTATATATATTCTTAATCAGTGTCAACAGCCGAGACGATATAGCCATGTCCGTCTGTCCGTCTGTATGAACACCTAGATCTCAGAGACTATAAGAGCTAGAGCTACCAAATTTGGGGACAGTACTTCTATAGGGCGTACGCAGATCAAGTTTATTTCAAATGTTGGATGCCACGCCCCTTTCCGCCCCCAAAAGTCTGTAAAAGCCGTAATAATAGACCTAGAGCATTGAATTTTGTAATGCATATTAATAATTATAGTTTCTATAATTCCTGTGAATTTGATTGAGATCGAATGAAAAACAAGGAAGTTATTAAAGAATCAATTTTATATGCAAAATTCACTTGCAGCTGCCCGCGCTTTGTTCGTTTAGTTGACAGTGTGACCATAACGGTGTTGTGGATTTTTATTCGCTATTTTCAAATATATAAAAAAAATCAAGTTTTAGTATATTTGGTATATTATTTGTTAAAATATCATTTAAGTTTTTTGTTTTCTCTCGGAATGGGTTGCGGGTATCATACGGTCGAGCACTCTCGACTGTAGCTTTCTTACTTGTTTTTTTAGAAATTTGTCACACCCCTTTTCGCCCTCTAAAATCGAAAGTACTAACCGTGATATGAAAGCTAGAGCCTTGAATTTTGATATACATAATAATAACCACACTCTTAATGATTCCTGTAAATTCGGTTGGGATTGAATGAGTTTGTTAAGAAATAACTTAACAGGGCAATATTCACATGCAGCTCTTCGCGCTTTGTTTGTTTAGTTGACATATGCTCACACTGTCAAGTATGTTTAATATATATAAGTATATTATGGATTTTTATTTCAAAAATATACACATGAAACAATTTTCGGTATTTTTGTATGGTATATTATTTGTTCAAATATCATTAAGTGTTTTGTATTCTCTCGAAATCTGTAGCGGGTATCTTACGATTGAGAACTTTCGAATGTATCTTTCTTACTTGTTTTATATTAGTTATTTATTTACAGTTGACTAGTCGAACAGTCTATAAAGAAAAAATTTTAATATAACATTATGATTCGAAGAATAAAAATATAAAATATGATATAAATAAATTATTCATTTAAAATATAAAGTCATTTAAAAAATAAATAAATTAATTTGGGGTTTATATATTTGATAAATTCAAGTGGAATATTCAAGCCGCATTTCAGTTAGTTCCTTAAGCATTTTGATTTTATTAAAAATGGGAAGCTGATTCGTTTTCAATGCAACAACGAATGTCCCGTGCTATAATATGAAATTCCCCATATATTATCTACGTACATACGATTTCTATACATTACCTTAAGTGTAACAACGGCTCGTCCAATTAATTAATTATCATGTTTTCCTGAAGAAGCAGTTACCGCAATCTCTTTTATTAGTGTACTAAGGCCTCTTACATCTTTAAAAGCCAATATATAAGAAATAATTTACTTACTGAACAATTTGGATATTTGCAATAACTATTTCTATGAAAACTGTGTTTTAAAATAAAATGTTTAAATGTTCAATTATTTGGAAATACAGCTTATATATGTGCTGTGTTTATTAGAGGCTTGTCATGCAAATTATAATTACTAATTAACGATAATTAAAGTATAAATTATGAAAAACGCCGCCTTACTGCACGATCGCATAGTTTTGATAATTTCCGTTTTACCTATACATTAATGATTCTATTTAGTTTTTTTTTTATCCAAATTTTATAATGATCGAAACTTAGCAAAAAAAAAATGCATATGTATGTTATTTCGGAATGTAGGTTACAAATGAATTGCAAGCAATGATGTAAGCAATCATATACAGTACAGATAATATTATAAAATATAATAAAATAGTATATAAAATACATTGAATAGTAATTAATAATAGCATTCTTCACCGGGGATCGTACCCACAATCAAATGCATATCAGCCCAACACTCTACCAAAAGAGCCAACGCAATCCTTGTAAATAGTTCGCTAAGATGCAAGCTTGTATGACACGAGCAACAAAAGTTATCTTCGTTCTTAAGACTTTCGTCTCGGAAGAACAAAAACGGCATGCGCTAGCCGCTTGACGCGCAGTTGCAAAACTTCACACGCATACGCACACTCATATGCGCCAACGTGTACATACACGCACGCATACATAGAAACGAAAGACCAGCGCAACGAAATACACCCGTGCGCATTGTTCCGCAATCGATCCGCGACTGAAGTAAATTTTATGCTATTCGCTGTGCACTGCTTCCGATGTTCGAAATTTGAAATCAGGCGTACACTCAGCGGTTGTTGTTGCTTGGGGTGCCAAAAATGCTGTTTTAAGTGAAATCACTTTTTTGGCAATTTGACACATCTATGTGTTCTTTGGTTAGTGATATTAGTTTGTTATTACAAAATAGCAAATTAGTTGTGTGCTTATTAGAACTCTGTTTATTTCTACATAAACTGAGTTCAAAGTTTTGTTGTGGTATTAGGTTTTGCGTTCTACTCTACTCTTTGTGCTTTCCTTCCCGCTCGCAGTGTGACGGATTCTCTCTCAACAACTCTCAGTTGGCAGTATTCCGTTAGTGGAGTTCTCTGCTCTCACTGCTTTCTCTACTATTTTGTTGTTGTTTACATATTTCTATTTTAAGTCTGTACAGTGGGCATAGAACATACTATTTTAAAGTAAATGATCTGATTTTGTAATTTGATCTTTACAATGGAAGGCAAAATTGTATGTTGTCTGAAAAGTTTCCAGAAGCAGATTACAGCTTCGCAACCCAGTATGGCCTGCCGTCTCTGTGATAACGTAAAGTGTGTAGGTTATTCAGGGCTAGTTGCAGATGCCATTGCCAAAAGAACTGGGCTTAACTGGTGTTGTGAGTTACGTCGAGAAGTTGAGTTCGAAATGCGAATGTTTATGAGACTGACAAGAGTTGATTTTAATAATCTGATTGGTGGCCTTCATAAGTTAACCGATCAGTTTAGTGCTTTGAATTCGCAGTTTGATAGATTGAAACTTATGGCTGAGTCTCCAAAGCAGAAAAAAATCAACTTCTTGTGACTTACAATTACCAACATTTTTACCTCTACCATCAACGAACCCACCCACTTCTCCGTTGGTTCCGCAGTTAATCTCGTTTGCTACGCCTGTAGCAACAACCTCTGCGGAAAGCATTCCCATTAGGGAACCTGCTCCACCGATATTAGCTGCCGCCGAAGTTGTATCAAGCCGAATTTTACTAAAAAAAATTTCATCCGCAGCTCCTCCAACTGTTCTTACAGATCACCGGCTTTATTGGGTTCCAAAGATAATATACCAAATATTACGTCTTTGGCTCCTAAACCAACTGTGGGGGTTGCACCAATGAAACACATTTTTGTTTCAAGGCTTGCGCCTGATCTCACGTCAGATGACGTAAAGGCTTTCATTATAGCTAAAATTAAAAACCAACCCAAAAGTCGAAAAGTGGCTCTGAACCAGCGTATTTCTATCTAGATCGGAATCCCTTACATCTCCTGAAGACCCTAATCATCCAACACTGGAGTTAAGAATTGAACTTAGCAGATCTGTACTCACTAATTCTGATGTACATGCCGATCGAGTTCGTTGCTTTCGAAAGGCAAACTTTCCCAAATTAATTCAACTTCTTAATGGAATTGATTGGTCTAATTTGTATTCTTGCACTGACACAAGTGCCGCCGTTAATTTGTTCTATAATAAATTAAATCTTTGCTTTGATGCCAGTATTCCTTCTTATTTTCCGCATGGGTCTAATAAACCTCCTTGGATTTGTAAGCAACTTTCTAATCTTAAGAACCTACAGTCTAGAATATACAAAAAGTTTAAAATTTCAGGCTTTACCTCAACTTTTTCGCAATATATAATTGCTCCGTCTAATTTTATCGAGCTTTTCGCTGTGCGTTAGTAAAATTACATAGCTCGCTGTCGGGTTAACTTCTCTGAAAACCCAAGAAATTTCTTCCTCTTATCCTTCTTGTCTACCTTACGAAAATTCGAAAGCAAATTCTGGTCAGGCGATCGCTGATCTATTTGCTTCTTTTTTTCAAACCACCTATTCTTCTGTCTATCCTAAAGCGAACTATCCTTACAGCCTGTCTCGGTCGAATTGTATCTTTAGTTCCTTAATGAGTGAGGAATCTTTGATTCAATATCTTCAAATGGTTAAGCCGGTGTTTTCGCCCAGTCCGGATGGAGTTCTCGGCTGTGTACTTCGATACTGAGCCGAGGCTTTATGCAGACCGTTGCTGAAATTATTTGATTTATCGCTTGAGTCATCGACTGTTCCCTCTTTATGGAAGAAGTCTTTCATTATTCTTCTCCATAAGAAGGGAAGTAAGTCTGACGCCAAAAACAATAGAGGGATATGTAAATTGTCTGCTATACCAAATGTTTTTCAGAAGATATTAACAAGCCATTTACAAAATTTGTGTAGTTCTAATATTTTCCCCTACCAGCACGGATTTGTGAATCATAGATCCACTGTTACTAATCTTATTGAGCTTTCTTCGTTCGTTAACCAAGGTTCCCTTAAAAACGAACAAACTGACGTCATCTATACCGATTTCAGTGAAGCCTTCGACTCAGTAAATCATTCTCTTTTGTTGTATAAGCTTGACTTAATTGGATTTCCCAATGATTTGACTTGCTGGATTTAAAGATATCTAAGCCAAAGAACGCAAAAAGTTTCTTTTAATAATTTTCTTTCTAATACATTCCGAGTTACCTCAAGGTAGTCATCTCGGTCCCTCACATTTCGCATTGTTTATAAATGATCTACCTACTGTTTTGACGCAATCTCGCGTGCAGATGATATTAAAATATGCCTGCAGTAAAGGGATTGACCATGACATATCAAGTTGCAGAGAGATCTTGACTCTTTTCAGTCATCGTGCAAAGTGAACTTGTTAAATTTAAACAGTTCTAAATGTGTTATGATGTCTTTCTATAGAGTTAATCCACATTTGGCCTCTTACTTTCTGAACAGTAAAGATCTAAAAAGAATTACTACTGTTGATGATCTAGGTTTTCTCTTAGATCTTAAACTTAAATTTTCGGACCACATTTTTAGAATGGTCAATAAAGCTATGTCTGTTCTCGGTTTCATTAAGAGGTGGTCAAAGGAATTTGATTACCCTTATATTACTACGACCCTTTGTACTTCATTTGATTCTGGAATATGGTTCGTGCGTATGGTATGGCACAGTATTCTGTGCACCAGGATCGCATTGAATCTGTTCCAAAACAATTTCTCTTATTTGGTTTGCATGGCTTGAACTGAGATTGCCGTCATATAGTAGTAGACTTCTTTTAATAAACCTACCTTCATTAGCTACCAGTAGAATAATGCTTGGCATTTGATTTATTTTTATACCCGCTACCCATAGGGTAGAAGGGTATTATAACTTAGTGCCAACAGGAAATGTATGTAACAGCCAGAAGGAGGCATCTCCAACCCCATAAAGTATATATATTCTTAATCAGTGTCAACAGCCGAGACGATATAGCCATGTCCGTCTGTCCGTCTGTATGAACACCTAGATCTCAGAGACTATAAGAGCTAGAGCTACCAAATTTGGGGACAGTACTCCTATAGGGCGTACGCAGATCAAGTTTATTTCAAATGTTGGATGCCACGCCCCTTTCCGCCCCCAAAAGTCTGTAAAAGCCGTAATAATAGACCTAGAGCATTGAATTTTGTAATGCATATTAATAATTATAGTTTCTATAATTCCTGTGAATTTGATTGAGATCGAATGAAAAACAAGGAAGTTATTAAAGAATCAATTTTATATGCAAAATTCACTTGCAGCTGCCCGCGCTTTGTTCGTTTAGTTGACAGTGTGACCATAACGGTGTTGTGGATTTTTATTCGCTATTTTCAAATATATAAAAAAAATCAAGTTTTAGTATATTTGGTATATTATTTGTTAAAATATCATTTAAGTGTCTCGGAATGGGTTGCGGGTATCATACGGTCGAGCACTCTCGACTGTAGCTTTCTTACTTGTTTTTTTAGAAATTTGTCACACCCCTTTTCGCCCTCTAAAATCGAAAGTACTAACCGTGATATGAAAGCTAGAGCCTTGAATTTTGATATACATAATAATAACCACACTCTTAATGATTCCTGTAAATTCGGTTGGGATTGAATGAGTTTGTTAAGAAATAACTTAACAGGGCAATATTCACATGCAACTCTTCGCGCTTTGTTTGTTTAGTTGACATATGCTCACACTGTCAAGTATGTTTAATATATATAAGTATATTATGGATTTTTATTTCAAAAATATACACATGAAACAATTTTCGGTATTTTTGTATGGTATATTATTTGTTCAAATATCATTAAGTGTTTTGTATTCTCTCGAAATCTGTAGCGGGTATCTTACGATTGAGAACTTTCGACTGTATCTTTCTTACTTGTTTTATATTAGTTATTTATTTACAGTTGACTAGTCGAACAGTCTATAAAGAAAAAATTTTAATATAACATTATGATTCGAAGAATAAAAATATAAAATATGATATAAATAAATTATTCATTTAAAATATAAAGTAATTTAAAAAATAAATAAATTAATTTGGGGTTTATATATTTGATAAATTCAAGTGGAATATTCAAGCCGCATTTCAGTTAGTTCCTTAAGCATTTTGATTTTATTAAAAATGGGAAGCTGATTCGTTTTCAATGCAACAACGAATGTCCCGTGCTATAATATGAAATTCCCCATATATTATCTACGTACATACGATTTCTATACATTACCTTAAGTGTAACAACGGCTCGTCCAATTAATTCATTATCATGTTTTCCTGAAGAAGGAGTTACCGCAATTTCTTTTATTAGTGTACTAAGGCCTCTTACATCTTTAAAATCCAATATATAAGAAATAATTTACTTACTGAACAATTTGGATATTTGCAATAACTATTTCTATGAAAACTGTGTTTTAAAATAAAATGTTTAAATGTTCAATTGTTTGGAAATACAGCTTATATATGTGCTGTGTTTATTAGAGGCTTGTCATGCAAATTATAATTACTAATTAACGATAATTAAAGTAGAAATTATGAAAAACGCCGCCTTACTGCACGATCGCATAGTTTTGATAATTTCCGTTTTACCTTTACATTAATGATTCTATTTTGTTTTTTCTCCAAATTTTATAATGATCGAAACTTAGCAAAAAAAAAAATGCATATGTATGTTATTTCGGAATGTAGGTTACAAATGAATTGCAAGCAATAATGTAAGCAATCATATACAGTACAGATAATATTATAAAATATAATAAAATAGTATATAAAATACATTGAATAGTAATTAATAATAGCATTCTTCACCGGGGATCGTACCCACAATCAAATGCATATCAGCCCAACACTCTACCAAAAGAGCCAACGCAATCCTTGTAAATAGTTCGCTAAGATGCAAGCTTGTATGACACGAGCAACAAAAGTTATCTTCGTTCTTAAGACTTTCGTCTCGGAAGAACAAAAACGGCATGCGCTAGCCGCTTGACGCGCAGTTGCAAAACTTCACACGCATACGCACACTCATATGCGCCAACGTGTACATACACGCACGCATACATAGAAACGAAAGACCAGCGCAACGAAATACACCCGTGCGCATTGTTCCGCAATCGATCCGCGACTGAAGTAAATTTTATGCTATTCGCTGTGCACTGCTTCCGATGTTCGAAATTTGAAATCAGGCGTACACTCAGCGGTTGTTGTTGCTTGGGGTGCCAAAAATGCTGTTTTAAGTGAAATCACTTTTTTGGCAATTTGACACATCTATGTGTTCTTTGGTTAGTGATATTAGTTTGTTATTACAAAATAGCAAATTAGTTGTGTGCTTATTAGAACTCTGTTTATTTCTACATAAACTGAGTTGAATGTTTTGTTGTGGTATTAGGTTTTGCGTTCTACTCTTTGTGCTTTCCTTCCCGCTCGCAGTGTGACGGATTCTCTCTCAACAACTCTCAGTTGGCAGTATTCCGTTAGTGGCGTTCTCTGCTCTCACTGCTTTCTCTAATATTTTGTTGTTGTTTACATATTTCTATTTTAAGTCTGTACAGTGGGCATAGAACATACTATTTTAAAGTAAATGATCTGATTTTGTAATTTGATCTTTACAATGGAAGGCAAAATTGTATGTTGTCTGAATAGTTTCGAGAAGCAGATCACAGCTTCGCAACCCAGTATGGCCTGCCGGCTCTGTGATAACGTAGTACACGTAAAGTGTGTAGGTTATTCAGGGCTAGTTGCAGATGCCAATGCCAAAAGAACTGGGCTTAACTGGTGTTGTGAGTTACGTCGAGAAGTTGAGTTCGAAATGCGAATGTTTATGAGACTGACAAGAGTTGATTTTAATAATCTGATTGGTGGCCTTCATAAGTTACCCGATCAGTTTAGTGCTTTGAATTCGCAGTTTAATAGTTTGAAACTTATGGCTGAGTCTCCAAAGCAGAAAAAAAATCAACTTCTTGTGACTTACAATTATCAACATTTTTACCTCTACCATCAACGGACCCACCCACTTCTCCGTTGGTTCCGCAGTTAATCTCGTTTGCTACGCTTGTAGCAACAGCCTCTGCGGAAAGCATTCCCATTAAGGAACCAGCTCCACCGATATTAGCTAACGCCGAAGTTGTATCAAGCCGAATTCTACTAAAAAAATTTCATCCGCAGCTCCTCCAACTGTTCTTACAGATCACCGGCTTTATTGGGTTCCAAAGATAATACACCAAATATTACGTCTTTGGCTCCTAAACCAACTGTGGGGGTTGCACCAATGAAACACATTTTTGTTTCAAGGCTTGCCCCTGATCTTACGTCAGATGACGTAAAGGCTTTCATTGTAGCTAAAATTAAAAACCAACCCAAAAGTGGAAAAATTTGAATTTGCTTATGACAGACAAATTAAATCTTTCAAGAACAATGTCGCACCTTCATTTTTTGGAACCATATGCTCACCAAGTTTTTGGCCAGAGTATTTGGTGGTAAACGAGTTCAAAGCCTAAGTTAAAAATCGGACTCCGATTGGACTTTTACCAAACGAACCTGTACAGTCTCAATCTCAAACTTAATCTCAAACTTCTTCTTCTTCATATTCAAAAAACTAATTTCATCATTTCTTATAACCAATCAATATGTGCGTGGACAAATTGCATCTTTTAATATCAATGTCGCACCTTCACTTTTTGAAACCATATGCTCACCAAGTTTTTGGCCAAAGTACTTAATAATAATCCTATCTATAAATGTAAATTTTCGTGATGTAAGTTTATTTCTTACTTGCTCATATATACCTTCGTCGTCCGATTTGTCTGTATACCAGGATCACCTGGAAGCAATAAAATCTGTTTTTGCGTTGTTCTCAGAGAAAGATCACATTTCTAGGAGACTTTAACCTTCCTGGAGCAGCTTGTTATCCTTGTGATAACTTTTATTTTCTAATTCCTTCAAACCGACATGACTTTATTGATGGTTTACTGGAATTATCTTTGGGTCAAATTAACAATATACGAAATTCTCTTTGCCGGCAATTAGATCTGTGCCTTGGCTCTGAACCAACCAGCGTATTTCTATCTAGATCGGAATCCCTTACATCTCCTGAAGACCCTAATCATCCAACACTGGAGTTAAGAATCGAACTTAGCAGATCTGTACTCACTAATTCTGATGTACATGCCGATCGAGTTCGTTGCTTTCGAAAGGCAAACTTTCCCAAATTAATTCAACTTCTTAATGGAATTGATTGGTCTAATTTGTATTCTTGCACTGACACAAGTGCCGCCGTTAATTTGTTCTATAATAAATTAAATCTTTGCTTTGATGCCAGTATTCCTTCTTATTTTCCGCATGGGTCTAATAAACCTCCTTGGATTTGTAAGCAACTTTCTAATCTTAAGAACCTACAGTCTAGAATATACAAAAAGTTTGAAATTTCAGGCTTTACCTCAACTTTTTCGCAATATATAATTGCTCGGTCTAATTTTATCGAGCTTTACGCTGTGCGTTATTAAAATTACTTAGCTCGCTGTCGGGTTAACTTCTCTGAAAACCCCAGAAATTTCTTCCTCTTATCCTTCTTGTCTATCTTACGAAAATTCGAAAGCAAATTCTGGTCAGGCGATCGCTGATCTATTTGCTTCTTTTTTTCAAAACCACCTATTCTTCTGTCTATCCTAAAGCGAACTATCCTTACAGCCTGTCTCGGTCGAATTGTATCTTTAGTTCCTTAATGAGTGAGGAATCTCTGATTCAATATCTTCAAATGGTTAAGCCGGTGTTTTCGCCCAGTCCGGATGGAGTTCTCGGCTGTGTACTGAGCCGAGGCTTTATGCAGACCGTTGCTGAAATTATTTGATTTATCGCTTGAGTCATCTACTGTTCCCTCTTTATGGAAGAAGTCTTTCATTATTCCTCTCCATAAGAAGGGAAGTAAGTCTGACGCCAAAAACAATAGAGGGATATGTAAATTGTCTGCTATACCAAATGTTTTTCAGAAGATATTAACAAGCCATTTACAAAATTTGTGTAGTTCTAATATTTTCCCCTACCAGCACGGATTTGTGAATCATAGATCCACTGTTACTAATCTTATTGAGCTTTCTTCGTTCGTTAACCAAGGTTCCCCTAAAAACGAACAAACTGACGTCATCAGTAAATCATTCTCTTTTGTTGTATAAGCTTGACTTTATTGGATTTCCCAATGATTTGACTTGCTGGATTTAAAGATATCTAAGCCAAAGAACGCAAAAAGTTTCTTTTAATAATTTTCTTTCTAATACATTCCGAGTTACCTCTGGAGTTCCCCAAGGTAGTCATCTCGGTCCCTCACATTTCGCATTGTTTATAAATGATCTACCTACTGTTTTGACGCAATCTCGCGTGCAGATGATATTAAAATATGCCTGCAGTAAAGGGATTGACCATGACATATCAAGTTGCAGAGAGATCTTGACTCTTTTCAGTCATCGTGCAAAGTGAACTTGTTAAATTTAAACAGTTCTAAATGTGTTGTGATGTCTTTCTATAGAGTTAATCCACATTTGGCCTCTTACTTTCTGAACAGTAACGATCTAAAAAGAATTACTACTGTTGATGATCTAGGTTTTCTCTTAGATCATAAACTTAAATTTTCGGACCACATTTCTAGAATGGTCAATAAAGCTATGTCTGTTCTCGGTTTCATTAAGAGGTGGTCAAAGGAATTTGATTACCCTTATATTACTACGACCCTTTGTACTTCATTTGATTCTGGAATATGGTTCGTGCGTATGGTATGGCACAGTATTCTGTGCACCAGGATCGCATTGAATCTGTTCCAAAACAATTTCTCTTATTTGGTTTGCTTGAACTGAAATACTGAAGTGAGATTGCCGTCATATAGTAGTAGACTTCTTTTAATAAACCTACCTTCATTAGCTAACAGTATAATAATGCTTGGCATTTGATTTATTTTTAGTCTTATTAATGGTGATATTGATTCTTCAGAATTAATATCGCGACTAACCTTTTCCGTTCCATCTAGACTAAACCATAGTTACATTCTGCTTGCTCTCCCCCTATGTAGATCAAATTTTGCATTGCATGACCCTATTAAAGTTTTAGGAGGAGGGTATATTGGGATACGCGTGTAACAAGTATTCACTTGGTATTGCTTGGGCCACTTGAATGTGCATACAATGTACGTCATGTAATATGTAACTATTGACAACGTAGAAGGCTTGAAGCTGATCAGTCATTGGAGAGTCTCTCCAGAACGCTCAATGTCTGAGGTAAGGTGAGGCTCGAAACTCACTGAGTATAACAAAGAAATTCGGAGGTGCAAAAAGGGTAATTTTCGCAGCTATGGGGGCTCTAGCATTATTATAACGGCTTGTATTGTAGTTTCTTGATTTGTGAGGGCGGAAAGCGGATTGGTCAAAATCTAAAACAACTTAATTAGCGTGGAATATACACGAGTACTGACACCAAGATATTTATACGCGCTACCCATAACAGGCAGATGGCGCATTTCCGACCCCATACAGTCTATATATTCTTGATCAATGTCAACAGCCTAGACGACATAACACCTAGATCTCAGAGACTCTAAGATCTACGCAATTTTTTTTAAAACACTAGCTATGCTTGCACCCAAATCAATTTTTTTTGTAGAAATTTGTCACACCCCTTTTCGCCCTCTAAAATCGAAAGTACTAACCGTGATATGAAAGCTAGAGCCTTGAATTTTGATATACATAATAATAACCACACTCTTAATGATTCCTGTAAATTCGGTTGGGATTGAATGAGTTTGTTAAGAAATAACTTAACAGGGCAATATTCACATGCAGCTCTTCGCGCTTTGTTTGTTTAGTTGACATATGCTCACACTGTCAAGTATGTTTAATATATATAAATATATTATGGATTTTTATTTCAAATATATACACGAGAAACAATTTTCGGTATATCTGTTTGGTATATTATTTGTTCAAATATCATTAACTGTTTTGTATTCTCTCGAAATCTGTAGCGGTTATCTTACGATTGAGAACTTTCGACTGTATCTTTCTTACTTGTTTTATATTTATTTATTTATTTACAGTTGACTAGTCGAACAGTCTATAAAGAAAAAATTTTAATATAACATTATGATTCGAAGAATAAAAATATAAAATATGATATAAATAAATTATTCATTTAAAATATAAAGTCATTTAAAAAATAAATAAATTAATTTGGGGTTTACATATTTGATAAATTCAAGTGGAATATTCAAGCCGCATTTCAGTTAGTTCCTTAAGCATTTTGATTTTATTAAAAATGGGAAGCTGATTCGTTTTCAATGCATCAACGAATGTCCCGTGCTACAATATGAAATTCCCCATATATTTATATATAATATCTACGTACATACGATTACTATACATTACCTTAAGTGTAACAACGGCTGATCCAATTAATTCATTATCATGTTTTCCTGAAGAAGCAGTTACCGCAATCTCTTTTATTAGTGTACTAAGGCCTCTTACATCTTTAAAAGCCAATATATAAGAAATAAGTTAATTACTGAACAATTTGGATATTTGCAATAACTATTTTTATGAAAACTGTGTTTTAAAATAAAATGTTTAAATGTTCAATTGTTTGGAAATACAGCTTATATATGTGCTGTGTTTATTAGAGGCTTGTCATGCAAATTATAATTACTAATTAACGATAATTAAAGTAGAAATTATGAAAATCGCCGCCTTACTGCACGATCGCATAGTTTTGATAATTTCCGTTTTACCTTTACATTAATGATTATACCCGCTACCCATAGGGTAGAAGGGTATTATAACTTAGTGCCAACAGAAAATGTATGTAACAGGCAGAAGGAGGCATCTCCGACCCCATAAAGTATATATATTCTTGATCAGTGTCAACAGCCGAGACGATATAGCCATGTCCGTCTGTCCGTCTGTATGAACACCTAGATCTCAGAGACTATAAGAGATGGAGCTACCAAATTTGGGGACAGTACTCCTATAGAGCGTACGAATATCAAGTTTATTTCAAATGTTGGATGCCACGTCCCTTTCCGCCCCCAAAAGTCTGTAAAAGCCTAGAGCATTGAATTTTGGTATGCATATTAACAATTATAATTTCTATTATTCCTGTGAATTTGATTGAGATCGAATGAAAAACAAGGAAGTTATTAAAGAATCAATTTTATATGGAAATTTCACTTGCAGCTGTCCGCGCTTTGTTTGTTTAGTTGACAGTGTGACCATAACGGTGTTGTGGATTTTTATTCGCTATTTTCAAATATATACAAAAAAACTAGTTTTAGTATATTTGGTATATTATTTGTTAAAATATCATTTAAGTTTTTTGTTTTCTCTCGGAATGGGTTGCGGGTATCATACAGTCGAGCACTCTCGACTGTAGCTTTCTTACTAGTTTCTCCAAATTTTATAATGATCGAAACTTAGCAAAAAAAAAAATGCATATGTATGTTATTTCGGAATGTAGGTTACAAATGAATTGCAAGCAATGATGTAAGCAATCATATACAGTACAGATAATATTACAAAATATAATAAAATAGTATATAAAATACAATGAATAGTAATTAATAATAGCATTCTTCACCGGGGATCGTACCCACAATCAAATGCATATCAGCCCAACACTCTACCAAAAGAGCCAACGCAATCCTTGTAAAAAGTTCGCTAAGTTGCAAGCTTGTATGACATGAACAACAAAAGTTATCTTCGTTCTTAAGACTTTTGTCTCGGAAGAACAAAACCGGCTTGCGCTAGCCGCTTGACACGCAGTTGCAAAACTTCACACGCATACGCACACTCATATGCGCCAACGTGTACATTCACGCACGCATACCTAGAAACGAAAGACCAGCGCAACGAAATACACCCGTGCGAATGAAGTAAATTTGATGCTATTCGCTGTGCACTGCTTCCGATGTTCGAAATTTGAAATCAGGCGTACACTCAGCGGTTGTTGTTTTCGCTTGGGGTGCCAAAAATGCTGTTTCAAGGGAAATCACTTTTTTGGCAATTTGACACATCTATGTGTTCTTTGGTTAGTGATATTAGTTTGTTATTCCAAAATAGCAAATTAGTTGTGTGCTTATTGGAACTCTGTTTATTTCTACATAAACTGAGTTCAAAGTTTTGTTGTGGTATTAGGTTTTGCGTTCTACTCTTTGTGCTTTCCTTCCCGCTCGCAGTGTGACGGATTCTCTCTCAACAACTCTCAGTTGGCAGTATTCCGTTAGTGGAGTTCTCTGCTCTCACTGCTTTCTCTACTATTTTGTTGTTGTTTACATATTTCTATTTTAAGTCTGTACAGTGGACATTGAACATACTATTTTGAAGTAAATGATCTGATTTTGTAATTTGATCTTTACAATGGAAGGCAAAATTGAATGTTGTCTGAATAGTTTCCAGAAGCAGATCACAGCTTCGCAACCCAGTATGGCCTGCCGGCTCTGTGATAACGTAGTACACGTAAAGTGTGTAGGTTATTCAGGGCTAGTTGCAGATGCCAATGCCAAAAGAACTGGGCTTAACTGGTGTTGTGAGTTACGTCGAGAAGTTGAGTTCGAAATGCGAATGTTTATGAGACTGACAAGAGTTGATTTTAATAATCTGATTGGTGGCCTTCATAAGTTACCCGATCAGTTTAGTGCTTTGAATTCGCAGTTTAATAGTTTGAAACTTATGGCTGAGTCTCCAAAGCAGAAAAAAAATCAACTTCTTGTGACTTACAATTATCAACATTTTTACCTCTACCATCAACGAACCCACCCACTTCTCCGTTGGTTCCGCAGTTAATCTCGTTTGCTACCCCTGTAGCAACAGCCTCTGCGGAAAGCATTCCCATTAGGGAACCTGCTCCACCGATATTAGCTAACGCCGAAGTTGTCTCAAGCCGAATTCTACTAAAAAAATTTCATCCGCAGCTCCTCCAACTGTTCTTACAGATCACCGGCTTTATTGGGTTCCAAAGATAATATACCAAATATTACGTCTTTGGTTCCTAAACCAACTCTGGGGGTTGCACCAATGAAACACATTTTTGTTTCAAGGCTTGCCCCTGATCTTACGTCAGATGACGTAAAGGCTTTCATTATAGCTAAAATTAAAAACCAACCCAAAAGTGGAAAAATTAGAATTTGCTTATGATAGACAAATTAAATCTTTCAAGAACAATGTCGCACCTTCATTTTTTTAAAACCATATGCTCACCAAGTTTTTGGCCAGAGTATTTGGTGGTAAACGAGTTCAAAGCCTAAGTTAAAAATCGGACTCCGATTGGACTTTTACCAAACGAACCTGTACAGTCTCAATCTCAAACTTAATCTCAAACTTCTTCTTCTTCATATTCAAAAAACTAATTTCATCATTTCTTATAACCAATCAATATGTGCGTGGACAAATTGCATCTTTTAATATCAATGTCGCACCTTCACTTTTTGAAACCATATGCTCACCAAGTTTTTGGCCAGAGTACTTAATAATAATCCTATCTATAAATGTAAATTTTCGTGATGTAAGTTTATTTCTTACTTGCTCATATATACCTTCGTCGTCCGATTTGTCTGTATACCAGGATCACCTGGAAGCAATAAAATCTGTTTTTGCGTTGTTCTCAGAGAAAGATCACATTTTTCTAGGAGACTTTAACCTTCCTGGAGCAGCTTGGTATCCTTGTGATAACTTTTATTTTCTAATTCCTTCAAACCGACATGACTTTATTGATGGTTTACTGGAATTATCTTTGGGTCAAATTAACAATATACGAAATTCTCTTTACCGGCAATTAGATCTGTGTCTTGGCTCTGAACCAACCAGCGTATTTCTATCTAGATCGGAATCCCTTACATCACCTGAAGACCCTTATCATCCAACACTGGAGTTAAGAATCGAACTTAGCAGATCTGTACTCACTAATTCTGATGTACATGCCGATCGAGTTCGTTGCTTTCGAAAGGCAAACTTTCCCAAATTAATTCAACTTCTTAATGGAATTGATTGGTCTAATTTGTATTCTTGCACTGACACAAGTGCCGCCGTTAATTTGTTCTATAATAAATTAAATCTTTGCTTTGATGCCAGTATTCCTTCTTATTTTCCGCATGGGTCTAATAAACCTCCTTGGATTTGTAAGCAACTTTCTAATCTTAAGAACCTACAGTCTAGAATATACAAAAAGTTTGAAATTTCAGGCTTTACCTCAACTTTTTCGCAATATATAATTGCTCGGTCTAATTTTATCGAGCTTTTCGCTGTGCGTTATTAAAATTACTTAGCTCGCTGTCGGGTTAACTTCTCTGAAAACCCAAGAAATTTCTTCCTCTTATCCTTCTTGTCTATCTTACGAAAATTCGAAAGCAAATTCTGGTCAGGCGATCGCTGATCTATTTGCTTCTTTTTTTCAAACCACCTATTCTTCTGTCTATCCTAAAGCGAACTATCCTTACAGCCTGTCTCGGTCGAATTGTATCTTTAGTTCCTTAATGAGTGAGGAATCTCTGATTCAATATCTTCAAATGGTTAAGCCAGTGTTTTCGCTCAGACCGGATAGAGTTCTCGGCTGTGTACTTCGATACGGAGCCGAGGCTTTATGCAGACCGTTGCTGAAATTATTTGATTTATCGCTTGAATCATCGACTGTTCCCTCTTTATGGAAGAAGTCTTTCATTATTCCTCTCCATAAGAAGGGAAGTAAGTCTGACGCCAAAAACAATAGAGGGATATGTAAATTGTCTGCTATACCAAATGTTTTTCAGAAGATATTAACAAGCCATTTACAAAATTTGTGTAGTTCTAATATTTTCCTCTACCAGCACGGATTTGTGAATCATAGATCCACTGTTACTAATCTTATTGAGCTTTCTTCGTTCGTTAACCAAGGTTCTCTTAAAAACGAACAAACTGACGTCATCTATACCGATTTTAGTAAAGCCTTTGACTCAGTAAATCATTCTCTTTTGTTGTATAAGCTTGACTTAATTGGATTTCCCAATGATTTGACTTGCTGGATTTAAAGATATCTAAGCCAAAGAACGCAAAAAGTTTCTTTTAATAATTTTCTTTCTAATACATTCCGAGTTACCTCTGGAGTTCCCCAAGGTAGTCATCTCGGTCCCTCACATTTCGCATTGTTTATAAATGATCTACCTACTGTTTTGACGCAATCTCGCGTGCAGATGATATTAAAATATGCCTGCAGTAAAGGGATTGACCATGACATATCAAGTTGCAGAGAGATCTTGACTCTTTTCAGTCATCGTGCAAAGTGAACTTGTTAAATTTAAACAGTTCTAAATGTGTTGTGATGTCTTTCTATAGAGTTAATCCACATTTGGCCTCTTACTTTCTGAACAGTAACGATCTAAAAAGAATTACTACTGTTGATGATCTAGGTTTTCTCTTAGATCATAAACTTAAATTTTCGGACCACATTTCTAGAATGTTTGATTACCCTTATATTATCGCATTGAATCTGTTCAAAAACATTTTCTTTTATTTGGTTTGCATGGCTTGAACTGAAATACTGAAGTGAGATTGCCGTCATATAGTAGTAGACTTCTTTTAATAAACCTACCTTCATTAGCTAACAGTAGAATAATGCTTGGCATTTGATTTATTTTTAGTCTTATTAATGGTGATATTGATTCTTCAGAATTAATATCGCGACTAACCTTTTCCGTTCCATCTAGACTAAACCATAGTTACATTCTGCTTGCTCTCCCCCTATGTAGATCAAATTTTGCATTGCATGACCCTTTTAAAGTTTTAGGAGGAGGGTATATTGGGATACGCGCGTAACAAGTATTCACTTGGTATTGCTTGGGCCACTTGAATGTGCATACAATGTACGTCATGTAATATGTAACTATTGACATCCTAGAAGGCTTTAAGCTGATCAGTCATTGGAGAGTCTCTCCAGAACGCTCAATGTCTGAGGTAAGGCGAGGCTCGAAACTCACTGAGTATAACAAAGAAATTCGGAGGTGCAAAAGTGGTAATTTTCGCAGCTATGGGGGCTCTAGCATCATTATAACGGCTTGTATTGTAGTTTCTTGATTTGTGAGGGCGGAAAGCGGATTGGTCAAAATCTAAAACAACTTAATTAGCGTGGAATATACACGAGTACTGACACCAAGATATTTATACGCGCTACCCATAACAGGCAGATGGCGCATTTCCGACCCCATACAGTCTATATATTCTTGATCAATGTCAACAGCCTAGACGACATAACACCTAGATCTCAGAGACTCTAAGATCTACGCAATTTTTTTTAAAACACTAGCTATGCTTGCACCCAAATCAATTTTTTTTGTAGAAATTTGTCACACCCCTTTTCGCCCTCTAAAATCGAAAGTACTAACCGTGATATGAAAGCTAGAGCCTTGAATTTTGATATACATAATAATAACCACACTCTTAATGATTCCTGTAAATTCGGTTGGGATTGAATGAGTTTGTTAAGAAATAACTTAACAGGGCAATATTCACATGCAGCTCTTCGCGCTTTGTTTGTTTAGTTGACATATGCTCACACTGTCAAGTATGTTTAATATATATAAATATATTATGGATTTTTATTTCAAATATATACACGAGAAACAATTTTCGGTATATCTGTTTGGTATATTATTTGTTCAAATATCATTAACTGTTTTGTATTCTCTCGAAATCTGTAGCGGTTATCTTACGATTGAGAACTTTCGACTGTATCTTTCTTACTTGTTTTATATTTATTTATTTATTTACAGTTGACTAGTCGAACAGTCTATAAAGAAAAAATTTTAATATAACATTATGATTCGAAGAATAAAAATATAAAATATGATATAAATAAATTATTCATTTAAAATATAAAGTCATTTAAAAAATAAATAAATTAATTTGGGGTTTACATATTTGATAAATTCAAGTGGAATATTCAAGCCGCATTTCAGTTAGTTCCTTAAGCATTTTGATTTTATTAAAAATGGGAAGCTGATTCGTTTTCAATGCATCAACGAATGTCCCGTGCTACAATATGAAATTCCCCATATATTTATATATAATATCTACGTACATACGATTACTATACATTACCTTAAGTGTAACAACGGCTGATCCAATTAATTCATTATCATGTTTTCCTGAAGAAGCAGTTACCGCAATCTCTTTTATTAGTGTACTAAGGCCTCTTACATCTTTAAAAGCCAATATATAAGAAATAAGTTAATTACTGAACAATTTGGATATTTGCAATAACTATTTTTATGAAAACTGTGTTTTAAAATAAAATGTTTAAATGTTCAATTGTTTGGAAATACAGCTTATATATGTGCTGTGTTTATTAGAGGCTTGTCATGCAAATTATAATTACTAATTAACGATAATTAAAGTAGAAATTATGAAAAACGCCGCCTTACTGCACGATCGCATAGTTTTGATAATTTCCGTTTTACCTTTACATTAATGATTATACCCGCTACCCATAGGGTAGAAGGGTATTATAACTTAGTGCCAACAGAAAATGTATGTAACAGGCAGAAGGAGGCATCTCCGACCCCATAAAGTATATATATTCTTGATCAGTGTCAACAGCCGAGACGATATAGCCATGTCCGTCTGTCCGTCTGTATGAACACCTAGATCTCAGAGACTATAAGAGATGGAGCTACCAAATTTGGGGACAGTACTCCTATAGAGCGTACGAATATCAAGTTTATTTCAAATGTTGGATGCCACGTCCCTTTCCGCCCCCAAAAGTCTGTAAAAGCCTAGAGCATTGAATTTTGGTATGCATATTAACAATTATAATTTCTATTATTCCTGTGAATTTGATTGAGATCGAATGAAAAACAAGGAAGTTATTAAAGAATCAATTTTATATGGAAATTTCACTTGCAGCTGTCCGCGCTTTGTTTGTTTAGTTGACAGTGTGACCATAACGGTGTTGTGGATTTTTATTCGCTATTTTCAAATATATACAAAAAAACTAGTTTTAGTATATTTGGTATATTATTTGTTAAAATATCATTTAAGTTTTTTGTTTTCTCTCGGAATGGGTTGCGGGTATCATACAGTCGAGCACTCTCGACTGTAGCTTTCTTACTAGTTTCTCCAAATTTTATAATGATCGAAACTTAGCAAAAAAAAAATGCATATGTATGTTATTTCGGAATGTAGGTTACAAATGAATTGCAAGCAATGATGTAAGCAATCATATACAGTACAGATAATATTACAAAATATAATAAAATAGTATATAAAATACAATGAATAGTAATTAATAATAGCATTCTTCACCGGGGATCGTACCCACAATCAAATGCATATCAGCCCAACACTCTACCAAAAGAGCCAACGCAATCCTTGTAAAAAGTTCGCTAAGTTGCAAGCTTGTATGACATGAACAACAAAAGTTATCTTCGTTCTTAAGACTTTTGTCTCGGAAGAACAAAACCGGCTTGCGCTAGCCGCTTGACACGCAGTTGCAAAACTTCACACGCATACGCACACTCATATGCGCCAACGTGTACATTCACGCACGCATACCTAGAAACGAAAGACCAGCGCAACGAAATACACCCGTGCGAATGAAGTAAATTTGATGCTATTCGCTGTGCACTGCTTCCGATGTTCGAAATTTGAAATCAGGCGTACACTCAGCGGTTGTTGTTTTCGCTTGGGGTGCCAAAAATGCTGTTTCAAGGGAAATCACTTTTTTGGCAATTTGACACATCTATGTGTTCTTTGGTTAGTGATATTAGTTTGTTATTCCAAAATAGCAAATTAGTTGTGTGCTTATTGGAACTCTGTTTATTTCTACATAAACTGAGTTCAAAGTTTTGTTGTGGTATTAGGTTTTGCGTTCTACTCTTTGTGCTTTCCTTCCCGCTCGCAGTGTGACGGATTCTCTCTCAACAACTCTCAGTTGGCAGTATTCCGTTAGTGGAGTTCTCTGCTCTCACTGCTTTCTCTACTATTTTGTTGTTGTTTACATATTTCTATTTTAAGTCTGTACAGTGGACATTGAACATACTATTTTGAAGTAAATGATCTGATTTTGTAATTTGATCTTTACAATGGAAGGCAAAATTGAATGTTGTCTGAATAGTTTCCAGAAGCAGATCACAGCTTCGCAACCCAGTATGGCCTGCCGGCTCTGTGATAACGTAGTACACGTAAAGTGTGTAGGTTATTCAGGGCTAGTTGCAGATGCCAATGCCAAAAGAACTGGGCTTAACTGGTGTTGTGAGTTACGTCGAGAAGTTGAGTTCGAAATGCGAATGTTTATGAGACTGACAAGAGTTGATTTTAATAATCTGATTGGTGGCCTTCATAAGTTACCCGATCAGTTTAGTGCTTTGAATTCGCAGTTTGATAGATTGAAACTTATGGCTGAGTCTCCAAAGCAGAAAAAAATCAACTTCTTGAGACTTACAATTATCAACATTTTTACCTCTACCATCAACGGACCCACCCACTTCTCCGTTGGTTCCGCAGTTAATCTCGTTTGCTACGCCTGTAGCAACAACCTCTGCGGAAAGCATTCCCATTAGGGAACCTGCTCCACCGATATTAGCTAACGCCGAAGTTGTATCAAGCCGAATTCTACTAAAAAAATTTCATCCGCAGCTCCTCCAACTGTTCTTACACATCACCGGCTTTATTGGGTTCCAAAGATAATATACCAAAATAACGTCTTTGGCTCCTAAACCAATTGTGGGGGTTGCACCAATGAAACACATTTTTGTTTCAAGGCTTGCCCCTGATCTTACGTCAGATGACGTAAAGGCTTTCATTATAGCTAAAATTAACAAGTAAGAAAGCTACAGTCGAGAGTGCTCGACCGTATGATACCCGCAACCCATTTCGAGAGAAAACAAAAAACATAAATGATATTTTAACAAAAAATATACCAAATATACTAAAGCTTAATTTTTTGTAAATATTTAAAAAAGCGGGTAAAAATCAACAACACCGTTATGGTCACACTGTCAACTAAACAAACAAAGCGCGGGCAGCTGCAAGTGAATTTTGCATATAAAATTGATTCTTTAATAACTTCCTTGTTTTTCATTCAATCTCAACCAAATGCACAGGACTCATTAAGAATATAATTATTATTATGCGTACCAAAATTCAATGCTCTAGGTCAATTATTACGGCTTTTACAGGCTTTTGGGGGCGGAAAGGGGCGTGGCATCCAACTTTTGAAATAAACTTGATCTGACAGACGGACATGGCTATATCGTCTCGGCTGTTGACGCTGATCAAGAATATATATACTGCCTGTTACATACATTTTCTATTGGCACTAAGTTATAATACCCTTCTACCCTATGGGTAGCGGGTATAAAAACCAACCCAAAAGTGGAAAAATTTGAATTTGCTTATGATAGACAAATTAAATCTTTCAATAACAATGTCGCACCTTCATTTTTTGAAACCATATGCTTACCAAGTTTTTGGCCAGAGTATTTGGTGGTAAACGAGTTCAAAGCCAAAGTTAAAAATCGGACTCCGATTGGACTTTTACCAAACGAACCTGTACAGTCTCAATCTCAAACTTAATCTCAAACTTCTTCTTCTTCATCTTCAAACAAGTAAGAAAGCTACAGTCGAGAGAGCTCGACCGTATGATACCCGCAACCCATTTCGAGAGAAAACAAAAAACTTAAATGATATTTTAACAAAAAATATACCGAATATACTAAAACTGGTTTTTTTGTATATATTTGAAAATAGCGGGTAAAAATCCACAACACCATTATGGTCATACTTCCAACTAAACAAACAAAGCGCGAGCATCTGGAAGTGAATTTTGCATATAAAATTGATTCTTTAATAACTTCCGTGTTTTACATTCGATCTCAACCAAATTCACAGGAATCATTGAGAATATAATTATTATTATGCACACCAAAATTCAATGCTCTAGGTCCATTTTTACGGCTTTTACAGACTTTTGGGGGCGGAAAGGGGCGTGGCATCCAATCTTTGAAATAAACTTGATCTGCGTAGGACCTACTGGAGTACTGTCCCCAAATTTAGTAGCTCTAGCTCTTATAGTCTCTGAGATCTAGGTGCTCATACAGACTGACAGACGGACAGACGGACATGGCTATATCGTCTCGGCTGTTGACACTGATCAAGAATATATATAGTTTATGTGGTCGGAGATGCCTCCTTCTGCCTGTTACATACATTTTCTGTTGGCACTAAGTTATAATACCCTTCTACCCTATGGGTAGCGGGTATAAAAACTTATTTCATCATTTCTTATAACCAATCAATATGTGCGTGGACAAATTGCATCTTTTAATATCAATGTCGCACCTTCACTTTTTGAAACCATATGCTCACCAATTTTTGGCCAGAGTACTTAATATTAATCTTATCTATAAATGTAAATTTTCGTGATGTAAGTTTATTTCTTACTTGCTCATATATACCTTCGTCGTCCGATTTGTCTGTATACCAGGATCACCTGGAAGCAATAAAATCTGTTTTTGCGTTGTTCTCAGAGAAAGATCACATTTCTAGGAGTCTTTAACCTTCCTGGAGCAGCTTGGTATCCTTGTGATAACTTTTATTTTCTAATTCCTTCAAACCGACATGACTTTATTGATGGTTTACTGGAATTATCTTTGGGTCAAATTAACAATATACGAAATTCTCTTTGCCGGCAATTAGATCTGTGCCTTGGCTCTGAACCAACCAGCGTATTTCTATCTAGGTCGGAATCCCTTACATCTCCTGAAGACCCTAATCATCCAACACTGGAGTTAAGAATCGAACTTAGCAGATCTGTACTCACTAATTCTGATGTACATGCCGATCGAGTTCGTTGCTTTCGAAAGGCAAACTTTCCCAAATTAATTCAACTTCTTAATGGAATTGATTGGTCTAATTTGTATTCTTGCACTGACACAAGTGCCGCCGTTAATTTGTTCTATAATAAATTAAATCTTTGCTTTGATGCCAGTATTCCTTCTTATTTTCCGCATGGGTCTAATAAACCTCCTTGGATTTGTAAGCAACTTTCTAATCTTAAGAACCTACAGTCTAGACTATACAAAAAGTTTAAAATTTCAGTCTTTACCTCAACTTTTTCGCAATATATAATTTCTCGGTCTAATTTTATCGAGCTTTACGCTGTGCGTTATTAAAATTACTTAGCTCGCTGTCGGGTTAACTTCTCTGAAAACCCAAGAAATTTCTTCCTCTTATCCTTCTTGTCTATCTTACGAAAATTCGAAAGCAAATTCTGGTCAGGCGATCGCTGATCTATTTTACTTCTTTTTTTCAAACCTCCTATTCTTCTGTCAATCTTAAAGCGAGCTATCCTTACAGCCTGTCTCGGTCGAATTTTATCTTTAGTTCCTTAATGAGTGAGGAATCTCTGATTCAATATCTTCAAATGGTTAAGCCGGTGTTTTCGCCCAGTCCGGATGGAGTTCTCGGCTGTGTACGGAGCCGAGGCTTTATGCAGACCGTTGCTGAAATTATTTGATTTATTGCTTGAGTCATCGTCTGTTCCCTCTTTAGTCTTTCATTATTCCTCTCCCTAAGAAGGGATGTAAGTCTGACGCCAAAAACAATAGAGGGATATGTAAATTGTCTGCTATACCAAATTTTTTTCAGAAGATATTAACAAGCCATTTACAAAATTTGTGTAGTTCTAATATTTTCCTCTACCAGCACGGATTTGTGAATCATAGATCCACTGTTACTAATCTTATTGAGCTTTCTTCGTTCGTTAACCAAGGTTCCCTTAAAAACGAACAAACTGACGTCGCCTATACCGATTTTAGTAAAGCCTTTGACTCAGTAAATCATTCTCTTTTGTTGTATAAGCTTGACTTAATTGGATTTCCCAATAATTTCACTTGTTGGAAAGGAAATTCAAAGGAATTTGATTTCCCTTATATTACTACGACCCTTTGTACTTCACTTGATTCTGGAATATGGTTCATGCGTATGGTCAACACAGTATTCTGTGCACCAGGATCGCATTGAATCTGTTCCAAAACAATATCTCTTATTTGGTTTGCATGGCTTGAACTGAAATACTAAAGTGAGATTGCCGTCATATAGTAGTAGACTTCTTTTAATAAACCTACCTTCTTTAGCTAACAGTAGAATAATGCTTGGCATTTGATTTATTTTTAATATTATTAATGGTGATATTGATTCTTCAGAATTAATATCGCGACTAACCTTTTCCGTTCCATCTAGACTAAACCGTAGTTACATTCTGCTTGCTCTCCCCCTATGTAGATCTAATTTTGCATTGCATGACCCTTTTAAAGTTTTATGTTATAACTATAATAGATTTTATCATTTATTTTGTAGCGGAGACACTGCTTTTAATCTTAAAACTTCACTAGTAAACTATTTAACTAATAATTCGACTGAATTTAGCTTATAGTAATAAATTAAAATTTTTTCATTCCACCCGTTTCTTTCTTATGTCCGATTCTGTTTTTCTATTTTATGCTATCCGCGTTTTTTTTTTAAATGCCCGAATCTATCCTGTGCGAACGCGAATCGTGTCGTTCGTCCTGCGACAGCGCTTCTCGGTCGGTTGGGCGGGAGGAGGGTATATTGGGATACGCGTGTAACAAGTATTTACTTGGTATTGCTTGGGCCACTTGAATGTGCATACAATGTACGTCATGTAACATGTAACTATTGACAACGTAGAAGGCTTTAAGCTGATCAGTCATTGGAGAGTCTCTCCAGAACGCTCAATGTCTGAGGTAAGCGAAGCTCGAAACTCACTGAGTATATATATATATTATAACGGCTTGTATTTTAGTTTTTATACCCGCTACCCATAGGGTAGAAGGGTATTATGACTTAGTGCCAACAGAAAATGTATTTAACAGGCAGAAGGAGGCATCTCCGACCCCATAAAGTACATATATTCTTGATCAGCGTCAACAGCCGAGATGATATAGCCATGTCCGTCTGTCCGTCTGTCCGTCTGTCAGTCTGTCCGTCTGTCCGTCTGTCTGTCCGTATGAACACCTGGATCTCAGAGACTATAAGACATAGAGACACCAAATTTGGCAAAAAGGTTCCTTCATACCCTACGCAGATCAAGTTTATTTCAAAAGTTGGATGCCGCGCCCCCTTCGCCCACAATAAGAATTAATCTAGAAAAAGTCAAGTTTTATATTATGTAAATGTAAATCGCGTATAACTCCAAAAGTTCTTTGTGTAATGATGTGTAATTTGGTAGCCCATCTGCGCTTGGCACTCTTAATATACCCTGTAATTTTGGTACAGATCGGATAAGTAGAACAAAAGTTATTCGTTAAATTATTTATCAAAATTTTTGTGCCCAGTGCATATGGACGTATTAAGTGTGTGAATGACCTAGAGATATCAAATTTGGTGACAGTATTCGTGTAGGTCTTACGCAGATCAAGATTGTTTTAGATTTTTGCCACGCCCCTTTCCGCCCCCAAAAACTGTAAAAGCCGTAATAATAGCATTGAATTTTGGTATGCATAATAATAATTATATTCTCAATGACTCCTGTGAATTTGGTTGAGATCGAATGAAAAACATGGAAGTTATTAAAGAATCAATTTTTTATGCAAAATTCAGTTGCAGCCGCTCGCGCTTTTTTTGTTTAGTTGCAGAGTGACCATGTCGGATTTAAAAAAAATATCTATATACAAAAAAACAAATTTTAGTATATTTGGTGGTATATTTTTTGCTAAAATATCATTCAAGCTTTTTGTTTTCTCTCGAAATGGGTTGCGGGTATCATACGGTCGAGAACTCTCGACTTAGCTTTCTTACTTGTCTTGATTTGAGAGGGTGGAAAGCGGATTGGTCAAAATCTAAAACAACTTAAGTGGCGTAGAATATACACGAGTACTGACACCAAGATATTTATACGCGCTCTTCGCGCTTTGTTTGTTTAGTTGACATATGCTCACACTGTCAAGTATGTTTAATATACGTATATAAGTATATTATGGATTTTTATTTCAAAAATATACACAAGAATCAATTTTCGGTATATCTGTTTGGTATATTATTTGTTCAAATATCATTAACTGTTTTGTATTCTCTCGAAATCTGTAGCGGTTATCTTACGATTGAGAACTTTCGACTGTATCTTTCTTACTTGTTTTATATTTATTTATTTATTTACAGTTGACTAGTCGAACAGCCTATAAAGAAAAAATTTTAATATAACATTATGATTCGAAGAATAAAAATACAAAATATGATATAAATAAATTATTCATTTAAAATATAAAGTCATTTAAAAAATAAATAAATTAATTTGGGGTTTATATATTTGATAAATTCAAGTGGAATATTCAAGCCGCATTTCAGTTAGTTCCTTAAGCATTTTGATTTTATTAAAAATGGGAAGCTGATTCGTTTTCAATGCATCAACGAATGTCCCGTGCTATAATATGAAATTCCCCATATATTTATATATAATATCTACGTACATACGATTACTATACATTACCTTAAGTGTAACAACGGCTCGTCCAATTAATTCATTATCATGTTTTCCTGAAGAAGGAGTTACCGCAATTTCTTTTATTAGTGTACTAAGGCCTCTTACATCTTTAAAATCCAATATATAAGAAATAATTTACTTACTGAACAATTTGGATATTTGCAATAACTATTTCTATGAAAACTGTGTTTTAAAATAAAATGTTTAAATGTTCAATTGTTTGGAAATACAGCTTATATATGTGCTGTGTTTATTAGAGGCTTGGCATGCAAATTATAATTACTAATTAACGATAATTAAAGTAGAAATTATGAAAAACGCCGCCTTACTGCACGATCGCATAGTTTTGATAATTTCCGTTTTACCTTTACATTAATGATTCTATTTTGTTTTTTCTCCAAATTTTATAATGATCGAAACTTAGAAAAAAAAAAAATGCATATGTATGTTATTTCGGAATGTAGGTTACAAATGAATTGCAAGCAATGATGTAAGCAATCATATACAGTACAGATAATATTATAAAATATAATAAAATAGTATATAAAATACATTGAATAGTAATTAATAATAGCATTCTTCACCGGGGATCGTACCCACAATCAAATGCATATCAGCCCAACACTCTACCAAAAGAGCCAACGCAATCCTTGTAAAAAATTCGCTAAGTTGCAAGCTTGTATGAACAAAAACGGCTTGCACTAGCCGCTTGACACGCAGTTGCAAAACTTCACACGCATACGCACACTCATATGCGCCAACGTGTACATACACGCACGCATACATAGAAACGAAAGACCAGCGCAACGAAATACACCCATGCTCATCGTTCCGCAGTCGATCCGCGACTGAAGTAAATTTGATGCTAATCGCTGTGACCTGCTTCCGATGTTCGAAATTTGAAATCAGGCGTACACTCAAAATCACTTTTTTGGCAATTTGACACATCTATGTGTTTGGTTAGTGATATTATTTTGTTATTACAAAATAGCAAATTAGTTGTGTGCTTATTAGAACTCTGTTTATTTCTACATAAACTGAGTTCAAAGTTTTGTTGTGGTATTAGGTTTTGCGTTCTACTCTTTGTGCTTTCCTTCCCGCTCGCAGTGTGACGGATTCTCTCTCAACAACTCTCAGTTGGCAGTATTCCGTTAGTGGCGTTCTCTGCTCCCACTGCTTTCTCTACTATTTTGTTGTTGTTTACATATTTCTATTTTAAGTCTGTACAGTGGGCATAGAACATACTATTTTAAAGTAAATGATCTGATTTTGTAATTTGATCTTTACAATGGAAGGCAAAATTGTATGTTGTCTGAATAGTTTCCAGAAGCAGATCACAGCTTCGCAACCCAGTATGGCCTGCCGGCTCTGTGATAACGTAGTACACGCAAAGTGTGTAGGTTATTCAGGGCTAGTTGCAGATGCCATTGCCAAAAGAACTGGGCTTAACTAGTTTTGTGAGCTACGCCGAGAAGTTGAGTGCGAAATGCGAATGTTTATGAGACTGACAAGAGTTGGTTTTAATAATCTGATTGGTGGCCTTCATAAGTTACCCGATCAGTTTAGTGCTTTGAATTCGCAGTTTAATAGTTTGAATCTTATGGCTGAGTCTCCAAAGCAGAAAAATATCAACTTCTTGTGACTTACAATTATCAACATTTTTACCTCTACCATCAACGAACCCACCCACTTCTCCGTTGGTTCCGCAGTTAATCTCGTTTGCTACCCCTGTAGCAACAACCTCTGCGGAAAGCATTCCCATTAGGGAACCTGCTCCACCGATATTAGCTAACGCTGAAGTTGTATCAAGCCGAATTCTACTAAAAAAATTTCATCCGCAGCTCCTCCAACTGTTCTTACAGATCACCGGCTTTATTGGGTTCCAAAGATAATATACCAAATATTACGTCTTTGGCTCCTAAACCAACTGTGGGGGTTGCACCAATGAAACACATTTTTGTTTCAAGGCTTGCCCCTGATCTTACGTCAGATGACGTAAAGGCTTTCATTATAGCTAAAATTAAAAACCAACCCAAAAGTGGAAAAATTTGAATTTGCTTATGATAGACAAATTAAATCTTTCAAGAACATTGTCGCACCTTCATTTTTTGAAACCATATGCTCACCAAGTTTTTGGCCAGAGTATTTGGTGGTAAACGAGTTCAAAGCCAAAGTTAAAAATCGGACTCCGATTGGACTTTTACCAAACGAACCTGTACAGTCTCAATCTCAAACTTAATCTCAAACTTCTTCTTCTTCATCTTCAAAAAACTAATTTCATCATTTCTTATAACCAATCAATATGTGCGTGGACAAATTGCATCTTTTAATATCAATGTCGCACCTTCACTTTTTGAAACCATATGCTCACCAAGTTTTTGGCCAGAGTACTTAATAATAATCTTATCTATAAATGTAAATTTTCATGATGTAAGTTTATTTCTTACTTGCTCATATATACCTTCGTCGTCCGATTTGTCTGTATACCAGGATCACCTGGAAGCAATAAAATCTGTTTTTGCGTTGTTCTCAGAGAAAGATCACATTTTTCTAGGAGACTTTAACCTTCCTGGAGCAGCTTGGTATCCTTGTGATAACTTTTATTTTCTAATTCCTTCAAACCGACATGACTTTATTGATGGTTTACTGGAATTATCTTTGGGTCAAATTAACAATATACGAAATTCTCTTTGCCGGCAATTAGATCTGTGCCTTGGCTCTGAACCAACCAGCGTATTTCTATCTAGATCGGAATCCCTTACATCACCTGAAGACCCTAATCATCCAACACTGGAGTTAAGAATCGAACTTAGCAGATCTGTACTCACTAATTCTGATGTACATGCCGATCGAGTTCGTTGCTTTCGAAAGGCAAACTTTCCCAAATTAATTCAACTTCTTAATGGAATTGATTGATCTAATTTGTATTCTTGCATTGACACAAGTGCCGCCGTTAATTTGTTCTATAATAAATTAAATCTTTGCTTTGATGCCAGTATTCCTTCTTATTTTCCGCATGGGTCTAATAAACCTCCTTGGATTTGTAAGCAACTTTCTAATCTTAAGAACCTACAGTCTAGACTATACAAAAAGTTTAAAATTTCAGGCTTTACCTCAACTTTTTCGCAATATATAATTGCTCGGTCTAATTTTATCGAGCTTTACGCTGTGCGTTATTAAAATTACTTAGCTCGCTGTCGGGTTAACTTCTTTGAAAACCCAAGAAATTTCTTCCTCTTATCCTTCTTGTCTATCTTACGAAAATTCGAAAGCAAATTCTGGTCAGGCGATCGCTGATCTATTTGCTTCTTTTTTTCAAACCACCTATTCTTCTGTCTATCCTAAAGCGAACTATCCTTACAGCCTGTCTCGGTCGAATTGTATCTTTAGTTCCTTAATGAGTGAGGAATCTTTGATTCAATATCTTCAAATCGTTAAGCCAGTGTTTTCGCTCAGACCGGATGGAGTTCTCGGCTGTGTACTTCGATACGGAGCCGAGGCTTTATGCAGACCGTTGCTGAAATTATTTGATTTATCGCTTGAATCATCGACTGTTCCCTCTTTATGGAAGAAGTCTTTCATTATTCTTCTCCATAAGAAGGAAAGTAAGTCTGACGCCAAAAACAATAGAGGGATATGTAAATTGTCTGCTATACCAAATGTTTTTCAGAAGATATTAACAAGCCATTTACAAAATTTGTGTAGTTCTAATATTTTCCTCTACCAGCACGGATTTGTGAATCATAGATCCACTGTTACTAATCTTATTGAGCTTTCTTCGTTCGTTAACCAAGGTTCCCTTAAAAACGAACAAACTGACGTCCTCTATACCGATTTTAGTAAAGCCTTTGACTCAGTAAATCATTCTCTTTTGTTGTATAAGCTTGACTTAATTGGATTTCCCAATGATTTGACTTGCTGGATTTAAAGATATCTAAGCCAAAGAACGCAAAAAGTTTCTTTTAATAATTTTTTTCTAATACATTCCGAGTTACCTCTGGATGTGTTGTGATGTCTTTCTATAGAGTTAATCCACATTTGGCCTCTTACTTTCTGAACAGTAACGATCTAAAAAGAATTACTACTGTTGATGATCTAGGTTTTCTCTTAGATCATAAACTTAAATTTTCGGACCACATTTCTAGAATGGTCAATAAAACTATGTCTGTTCTCGGTTTCATTAAGAGGTGGTCAAAGGAATTTGATTACCCTTATATTACTACGACCCTTTGTACTACACTTGATTCTGGAATATGGTTCGTGCGTATGGTCTCCACAGTATTCTATGCACCAGGATCGCATTGAATCTGTTACAAAACAATTTCTCTTATTTGGTTTGCATGGCTTGAACTGAAATACTGAAGTGAGATTGCCGTCATATAGTAGTAGACTTCTTTTAATAAACCTACCTTCATTAGCTAACAGTAGAATAATGCTTGGCATTTGATTTATTTTTAATCTTATTAATGGTGATATTGATTCTTCAGAATTAATATCGCGACTAACCTTTTCCGTTCCATCTAGACTAAACCGTAGTTACATTCTGCTTGCTCTCCCCCTATGTAGATCAAATTTTGCATTGCATGACCCTTTTAAAGTTTTAGGAGGAGGGTATATTGGGATACGCGCGTAACAAGTATTCACTTGGTATTGCTTGGGCCACTTGAATGTGCATACAATGTACATCATGTAATATGTAACTATTGACAACGTAGAAGGCTTTAAGCATATCAGTCATTGGAGAGTCTCTCCAGAACGCTCAATGTCTGAGGTAAGGCGAGGCTCGAAACTCACTGGGTATAACAAAGAAATTCGGAGGTGCAAAAAGGGTAATTTTCGCAGCTATGGGGGCTCTAGCATTATTATAACGGCTTGTATTTTAGTTTCTTGATTTGAGAGGGTGGAAAGCGGATTGGTCAAAATCTAAAACAACTTAAGTAGCGTAGAATATACACGAGTACTGACACCAAGATATTTATACGCGCTCTTCGCGCTTTGTTTGTTTAGGTGACATATGCTCACACTGTCAAGTATGTTTAATATATATAAGTATATTATGGATTTTTATTTCAAAAATATACACGAGAATCAATTTTCGGTATATCTGTTTGGTATATTATTTGCTCAAATATCATTAACTGTTTTGTATTCTCTCGAAATCTGTAGCGGGTATCTTACGATTGAGAACTTTCGACTGTATCTTTCTTACTTGTTTTATATTTATTTATTTATTTACAGTTGACTAGTCGAACAGTCTATAAAGAAAAAATTTTAATATAGCTTTATGATTCGAAGAATAAAAATATAAAATATGATATAAATAAATTATTCATTTAAAATATAAAGTCATTTAAAAAATAAATAAATTAATTTGGGGTTTATATATTTGATAAATTCAAGTGGAATATTCAAGCCGCATTTCAGTTAGTTCCTTAAGTATTTTGATTTTATTAAAAATGGGAAGCTGATTCGTTTTCAATGCATCAACGAATGTCCCGTGCTATAATATGAAATTCCCCATATATTTATATATAATATCTACGTACATAAGATTACTATACATTACCTTAAGTGTAACAACGGCTCGTCCAATTAATTCATTATCATGATTTCCTGAAGAAGCAGTTACCACAATCTCTTTTATTAGTGTACTAAGGCCTCTTACATCTTTAAAAGCCAATATATAAGAAATAATTTACTTATTGAACAATTTGGATATTTGCAATAACTATTTCTATGAAAACTGTGTTTTAAAATAAAATGTTTAAATGTTCAATTGTTTGGAAATACAGCTTATATATATGCTGTGTTTATTAGAGGCTTGTCATGCAAATTATAATTACTAATTAACGATAATTAAAGTAGAAATTATGAAAAACGCCGCCTTACTGCACGATCGCATAGTTTTGATAATTTCCGTTTTACCTTTACATGTATGATTCTATTTTGTTTTTTTCTCCAAATTTTATAATGATCGAAACTTAGCAAAAAAAAATGCATTTTTATGTTATTTCGGAATGTAGGTTACAAATGAATTGCAAGCAATGATGTAAGCAATCATATACAGTACAGATAATATTGCAAAATATAATAAAATAGTATAAAATACAATGAATAGTAATTAATAATAGCATTCTTCACCGGAGATCGTACCCACAATCAAATGCATATCAGCCCAACACTCTACCAAAAGAGCCATCGCAATCCTTGTAAAAAGTTCGCTAAGTTGCAAGCTTGTATGACACGAGCAACAAAAGTTATCTTCGTTCTTAAGACTTTCGTCTCGGAAGAACAAAAACGGCATGCGCTAGCCGCTTGACGCGCAGTTGCAAAACTTCACACGCATACGCACACTCATATGCGCCAACGTGTACATACACGCACGCATACATAGAAACGAAAGACCAGCGCAACGAAATACACCCATGCTCATCGTTCCGCAGTCGATCCGCGACTGAAGTAAATTTGATGCTATTCGCTGTGCACTGCTTCCGTTGTTCGAAATTTGAAATCAGGCGTACACTCAGCGGTTGTTGTATTCGCTTGGGGTGCCAAAAATGCTGTTTCAAGTGAAATCACTTTTTTGGCAATTTGACACATCTATGTGTTCTTTGGTTAGTGATATTATTTTGTTATTACAAAATAGCAAATTAGTTGTGTGTTTATTAGAACTCTGTTTATTTCTACATAAACTGAGTTCAAAGTTTTGTTGTGGTATTAGGTTTTGCGTTCTACTCTTTGTGCTTTCCTTCCCGCTCGCAGTGTGACGGATTCTCTCTCAACAACTCTCAGTTGGCAGTATTCCGTTAGTGGCGTTCTCTGCTCTCACTGCTTTCTCTACTATTTTGTTGTTGTTTACATATATTTTTATTTTAAGTCTGTACAGTGGGCATAGAACATACTATTTTAAAGTAAATGATCTGATTTTGTAATTTGATCTTTACAATGGAAGGCAAAATTGTATGTTGTCTGAATAGTTTCCAGAAGCAGATCACAGCTTCGCAACCCAGTATGGCCTGCCGGCTCTGTGATAACGTAGTACACGCAAAGTGTGTAGGTTATTCAGGGCTAGTTGCAGATGCCGTTGCCAAAAGAACTGGGCTTAACTAGTTTTGTGAGCTACGCCGAGAAGTTGAGTGCGAAATGCGAATGTTTATGAGACTGACAAGTTACCCGATCAGTTTAGTGCTTTGAATTCGCAGTTTAATAGTTTGAAACTTATGGCTGAGTCTCCAAAGCAAAAAAAAAATCAACTTCTTGTGACTTACAATCATCAACATTTTTACCTCTACCATCAACCCACCCACTTCTCCGTTGGTTCCGCAGTTAATCTCGTTTGCTACCCCTGTAGCAACAACCTCTGCGGAAAGCATTCCCATTAGGGAACCTGCTCCACCGATATTAGCTAACGCCGAAGTTGTATCAAGCCGAATTCTACTAAAAAAAATTTCATCCGCAGCTCCTCCAACTGTTCTTACAGATCACCGGCTTTATTGGGTTCCAAAGATAATATACCAAATATTACGTCTTTGGCTCCTAAACCAACTGTGGGGGTTGCACCAATGAAACACATTTTTGTTTCAAGACTTGCCCCTGATCTCACGTCAGATGACGTAAAGGCTTTCATTATAGCTAAAATTAAAAACCAACCCAAAAGTGGAAAAATTTGAATTTGCTTATAATAGACAAATTAAATCTTTCAAGAACAATGTCGCACCTTCATTTTTTGAAACCATATGCTCACCAAGTTTTTGGCCAGAGTATTTGGTGGTAAACGCGTTCAAAGCCAAAGTTAAAAATCGGACTCCGATTGGACTTTTACCAAACGAACCTGTACAGTCTCAATCTCAAACTTAATCTCAAACTTCTTCTTCTTCATCTTCAAAAAACTAATTTCATCATTTCTTATAACCAATCAATATGTGCGTGGACAAATTGCATCTTTTAATATCAATGTCGCACCTTCACTTTTTGAAACCATATGCTCACCAAGTTTTTGGCCAGAGTACCTAATAATAATCCTATCTATAAATGTAAATTTTCATGATGTAAGTTTATTTCTTACTTGCTCATATATACCTTCGTCGTCCGATTTGTCTGTATACCAGGATCACCTGGAAGCAATAAAATCTGTTTTTGCGTTGTTCTCAGAGAAAGATCAAATTTCTAGGAGACTTTAACCTTCCTGGAGCAGCTTGGTATCCTTGTGATAACTTTTATTTTCTAATTCCTTCAAACCGACATGACTTTATTGATGGTTTACTGGAATTATCTTCGGGTCAAATTAACAATATACGAAATTCTCTTTATCGGCAATTAGATCTGTGCCTTGGCTCTGAACCAACCAGCGTATTTCTATCTAGATCGGAGTCCCTTACATCACCTAAAGACCCTTATCATCCAACACTGGAGTTAAGAATCGAACTTAGCAGATCTGTACTCACTAATTCTGATGTACATGCCGATCGAGTTCGTTGCTTTCGAAAGGCAAACTTTCCCAAATTAATTCAACTTCTTAATGGAATTGATTGGTCTAATTTGTATTCTTGCACTGACACAAGTGCCGCCGTTAATTTGTTCTATAATAAATTAAATCATTGCTTTGATGCCAGTATTCCTTCTTATTTTCCGCATGGGTCTAATAAACCTCCTTGGATTTATAAGCAACTTTCTAATCTTAAGAACCTACAGTCTAGACTATACAAAAAGTTTAAAATTTCAGGCTTTACCTCAACTTTTTCGCAATATATAATTGCTCGGTCTAATTTTATCGAGCTTTACGCTGTGCGTTATTAAAATTACTTAGCTCGCTGTCGGGTTAACTTCTCTGAAAACCCAAGAAATTTCTTCCTCTTATCCTTCTTGTCTATCTTACGAAAATTCGAAAGCAAATTCTGGTCAGGCGATCGCTGATCTATTTGCTTCTTTTTTTCAAACCACCTATTCTTCTGTCTATCCTAAAGCGAACTATCCTTACAGCCTGTCTCGGTCGAATTGTATCTTTAGTTCCTTAATGAGTGAGGAATCTTTGATTCAATATCTTCAAATCGTTAAGCCAGTGTTTTCGCTCAGACCGGATGGAGTTCTCGGCTGTGTACTTCGATACGGAGCCGAGGCTTTATGCAGACCGTTGCTGAAATTATTTGATTTATCGCTTGAATCATCGACTGTTCCCTCTTTATGGAAGAAGTCTTTCATTATTCTTCTCCATAAGAAGGGAAGTAAGTCTGACGCCAAAAACAATAGAGGGATATGTAAATTGTCTGCTATACCAAATGTTTTTCAGAAGATATTAACAAGCCATTTACAAAATTTGTGTAGTTCTAATATTTTCCTCTACCAGCACGGATTTGTGAATCATAGATCCACTGTTACTAATCTTATTGAGCTTTCTTCGTTCGTTAACCAAGGTTCTGTAGTAGTCGCTTGGACCCAAAAGTTTTTTTTGTGCCTGAAAGTAGGCAACCGTTTGTTTGGCTGGCCTGACGCGATTTAGACGGCACTACAGCGTTTTAACACTAACCAAAGAACACATAGATATGTCAAATGCCGAAAAAAGTGATTTCACTTGAAACAGCATTATTAGCACCCCAAGCGAATACAACAACCGCTGAGTGCACGGCTGATTTCGAATTTCGAACATCTGGAGCAGTGCACAGCTAACAGCATCGAATTTACTTCAGTCGCGGATCGACTGCGGAGCGATGAGCACGGGTGTATTTCGTTGCGCTGTGCTATCGTTTCTATGTATGCGTGCGTGTAGGTACACGTTGATGCATATGAGTATGCGTATGCGTGTGAAGTTTTGCAACTGCGCGACAAGCGGCTAGCGCAAGCCGTTTTTGTTCTTCCGAGACGAAAGTCTTGAGAACGAAGATGACTTTTGTTGCTCGTGTCATACTAGGTTGCAACTTGGCGAACTTTTTACAAGGATTGCGTTGGCTCTGGTGGTAGAGTGTTGCTCTGATTTGCATTAGATTGCGGGTACGTTCCCCCGTGAAAGTTACCATTATTATTACTACTATTACAATTCATTATATTTTATATACTATTTTATAAATTTTGTTATACTATTTGGGCAGTAGCTCTCTTTGAATTTATATTTTAACAAATTTTAATTATGATAATATTAGCTTATATTTTAAATTATGTTTATTAGTAACTCAAGAGTAACTCACGCATTGAGTTAAATTAAAAATCAATACTTTTGAAGAATATTAGACAAATTCGTTAATAACACCATTTATGAAATAATAATATTTGTTATTACAATGTATAGGTATTTATCGGTATATTAGTATTTAGTATGTATTTTTTAATAAATTCTTTTCAATTTCTTTGATAAATAAATTGTAATAACAATAGTTTTTATTAATTTATTTCCTTTTTATGAAATAATTATATGTGATTTGTTGTTTTATTAACACATTTTTTTAAAGTTCTTTATCTCATAGTTAATTATGTTTCAAAATAACATTCCATTAATTCAATTTATTTCACTAGTGTCTTAACTGCTTGGTTTGAATATGTTAAACATCGTTATTTTGGAACTAAATATTAGCATACATTTTAATTAATGATTATTAACAATACTTTTTAGGAACTTTAAAAGAAATGTTTTAATAACTTAATAAAAACACAAACGTACATACATATATGTAATTATTACATAAAATGGAAATAACACAATAATAATTATTGTTATTGGAATTTATGTATCAAAGAAATGCAAAATAACTTATTAAAAAATACATACTAAATGCTAATATACCGATAAATACTTATGTATGTATGTATACATTGTAATAACAAATACATATTATTAATGCGTAAATGGTGTTATTAACAAATTTGTCTAATTTTCTTCAAAAGTATTGTTTTCAAATGTAACTTAATACGTGTGTTACTATTTAGTTGCAAAATAAATAAATATTTTTAAATCACTCATTGATAATAAATAAAATAGCAATGAAGTAATTATTATTTTTAAGCACAATTTCCTTTTGAATAATCCTAAACTTATTTTAATTAAAATTTGTTAAAATATAAATTCAAAGAGAGCTACTGCCCAAATAGTATAACAAAATTTATAAAATAGTATATAAAATATAATGAATTGTAATAGTAGTAATAATAATGGCAACTTTCACGGGGGAACGTACCCGCAATCTAATGCAAATCAGAGCAACACTCTACCACCAGAGCCAACGCAATCCTTGTAAAAAGTTCGCCAAGTTGCAACCTAGTATGACACGAGCAACAAAAGTCATCTTCGTTCTCAAGACTTTCGTCTCGGAAGAACAAAAACGGCTTGCGCTAGCCGCTTGTCGCGCAGTTGCAAAACTTCACACGCATACGCATACTCATATGCATCAACGTGTACCTACACGCACGGAAACATAGAAACGATAGCACAGCGCAACGAAATACACCCGTGCTCATCGCTCCGCAGTCGATCCGCGACTGAAGTAAATTCGATGCTGTTAGCTGTGCACTGCTCCAGATGTTCGAAATTCGAAATCAGCCGTGCACTCAGCGGTTGTTGTATTCGCTTGGGGTGCTAATAATGCTGTTTCAAGTGAAATCACTTTTTTCGCCATTTGACATATCTATGTGTTCTTTGGTTAGTGGTTTTAATTTATTTATTTATTCTAATTGCGTTTTTGTTTATTAGAAATGATATTTTTGGTAGTTTGTTGTAAGTTATTAGCATTTAGTTCCCTATTCTTATGTTCCTTATTTATATGTTAAATGTGACGTACATGTGTAGATTTTGTTGCGCCACCTATGGGTGAGGAAAAATAACACCTACAGGCAAACGATAATTGTACTCAATTTGGTTTGGCGGATTATAGCGAATACCAAAGAATTTTAAGCGAATTGTCCTCTGAGGACAGAAGAAGATTTTTTTTCTCCGTCTGGTGTTGCAAACAGCTCAAGTGTCGCAAGTTTAAGGTTAAAGAACCAAATTTATATATCTAACTTAAGTGACAGTGCAGAAAATAAAGTAAAACAAAAACCAGTCCAGAAGATAACCAGAAAACTACAGTTTGTGCCGTTATACCAACTGGTAATATACCCTTTATTTTGTTTTAAAACAGGCTTCAGATACTAATGTAGTTTCTGTCTTTATGTTGGTTCTGAAATTTCAACCGCAGAACGGCACTTAGGTTATACCTATAAAATAAAACCTGGTATGTTAATTAATACCAGCATAAAAGCTGTCTAAGAGCTTTTGGGCTCGTCAGCTGACTGCAATTGAACATTGCTATGTCCCCAGTGCATTGATGCGCACTCCAAAATTCAGCGAGGGCGTTTACTCCAGGAATGCGCATCGCGCAACCAATGTACAGGAGGATCAGCCCTTGGGGATCATCGCCACCCGCATCCACTGAGCCTGGGCGACCAAATCTAGCAGATTGTGGAGCTTATTAAGCAGGTCGAAATTGATGGAGGCGATCGTGCTCTGTGTGCATCATTTTGTTTAATGTGTCAGCTAATTGTTATTATAAATCATTGTTTACTTGTGTGCTGTAATGTTGGGCCTTCCGCCGTGTCTTGCCTCCATATAAAAGGCAATTAAAACAACTAAACCATAATACTGGTATATGCAGTGGCCAGAAGTGCACTAGGTGTATTTGACGAGGTGGAGTAGAAGGACAGAACCTTTGTTTCTGCAGTGTCTCAACTCCGCAACCAGACCTACACACCACCCAGACGGCATTGGCATAATAATATTTGTTAGTTAGTTAAGTTATATGTATTTATTCAGTCATTCTGTAATTGCCTTATGTTATTGAACCACTTGAGCGTCTAATTGTTCTTGTAGCATAAAAGCTCAAGCTTTTTCTATAGCAAAGAGCTTCTGTAAGGGAACGCCAAACTTTTAAGATTATTTCCAGATACAACACAAATACACCCACGCACATCGATCAGCTGAGAAAGATCTTTCAACGCGGGATCAATGCGGTAAGTGAGTAAATTATTACCCCCAATTTATTGTCGTCTAGTATTTTCGTTCTAATTTTTTTTGTTATGAATACTGTAGTCGTTAAATTTTGTAATAAAATGTTTGTAACGTTAAATATGTGCTAAATTTTCTTTGTTTTGGAACCATGCGGCGCTTAGATGAGATAGGTTAGTTTACTTCGAACCTTATTGAAGGGATCCTTTTTTTATTTTTCACCATCTTTGGGCAATCACAGGATCATGGTAGGGTGGGCGTATGGCACCGTGAAGTGCATCTAAATAAAGTTCCAAGTCGAAGTTAGTTCCTGTCTTTCCTATCCCCATCCTCTCCTCTTTGTTCCGGTAATTGTACGCGATTTATTTTTAATAATATAATAAAAATAGAGAAACAAGCAACAAGGGGTACAAATACATGCCCACACCCGTCCGACCAGAACCTAGCCGAAGCCATCGCGTACGCCTTCTTGTTGCATGACCAGCTGTTTCACAGAACGAACTATTCAGTTCGTTGTTCATTACAGTTCCCTTAAAAACGAACAAACTGACGTCATCTATACCGATTTTAGTAAAGCCTTTGACTCAGTAAATCATTCTCTTTTGTTGTATAAGCTTGACTTAATTGGATTTCCCAATGACTTGCTGGATTTAAAGATATCTAAGCCAAAGAACGCAAAAAGTTTCTTTTAATAATTTTCTTTCTAATACATTCCGAGTTACCTCTGGAGTTCCCCAAGGTAGTCATCTCGGTCCCTCACATTTCGCATTGTTTATAAATGATCTACCTGCTGTTTTGACGCAATCTCGCGTGCAGATGATATTAAAATATGCCTGCAGTAAAGGGATTGACCATGACATATCAAGTTGCAGAGAGATCTTGACTCTTTTCAGTCATCGTGCAAAGTGAACTTGTTAAATTTAAACAGTTCTAAATGTATTGTGATGTCTTTCTATAGAGTTAATCCACATTTGGCCTCTTACTTTCTGAACAGTAACGATCTAAAAAGAATTACTACTGTTGATGATCTAGGTTTTCTCTTAGATCATAAACTTAAATTTTCGGACAACATTTCTAGAATGGTCAATAAAGCTATGTCTGTTCTCGGTTTCATTAAGAGGTGGTCAAAGGAATTTGATTACCCTTATATTACTACGACCCTTTGTACTTCACTTGATTCTGGAATATGGTTCGTGCGTATGGTCTCCACAGTATTCTATGCACCAGGATCGCATTGAATCTGTTACAAAACAATTTCTCTTATTTGGTTTGCATGGCTTGAACTGAAATACTGAAGTGAGATTGCCGTCATATAGTAGTAGACGTCTTTTAATAAACCTACCTTCATTAGCTAACAGTAGAATAATGCTTGGCATTTGATTTATTTTTAATCTTATTAATGGTGATATTGATTCTTCAGAATTAATATCGCGACTAACCTTTTCCGTTCCATCTAGACTAAACCGTAGTTACATTCTGCTTGCTCTCCCCCTATGTAGATCAAATTTTGCATTGCATGACCCTTTTAAAGTTTTAGGAGGAGGGTATATTGGGATACGCGCGTAACAAGTATGCACTTGGTATTGCTGTGGCCGCTTGAATGTGCATACAATGTACATCATGTAATATGTAACTATTGACAACGTAGAAGGCTTTAAGCATATCAGTCATTGGAGAGTCTCTCCAGAACGCTCAATGTCTGAGGTAAGGCGAGGCTCGAAACTCACTGGGTATAACAAAGAAATTCGGAGGTGCAAAAAGGGTAATTTTCGCAGCTATGGGGGCTCTAGCATTATTATAACGGCTTGTATTTTAGTTTCTTGATTTGAGAGGGTGGAAAGCGGATTGGTCAAAATCTAAAACAACTTAAGTAGCGTAGAATATACACGAGTACTGACACCAAGATATTTATACGCGCTCTTCGCGCTTTGTTTGTTTAGTTGACATATGCTCACACTGTCAAGTATGTTTAATATATATAAGTATATTATGGATTTTTATTTCAAAAATATACTCAAGAATCAATTTTCGGTATATCTGTTTGGTATATTATTTGCTCAAATATCATTAACTGTTTTGTATTCTCTCGAAATCTGTAGCGGGTATCTTACGATTGAGAACTTTCGACTGTATCTTTCTTACTTGTTTTATATTTAGTTATTTATTTACAGTTGACTAGTCGAACAGTCTATAAAGAAAAAATTTTAATATAGCTTTATGATTCGAAGAATAAAAATATAAAATATGATATAAATAAATTATTCATTTAAAATATAAAGTCATTTAAAAAATAAATAAATTAATTTGGGGTTTATATATATCTATATATAATTTATATTTATATAAATTCAAGTGGAATATTCAAGCCGCATTTCAGTTAGTTCCTTAAGTATTTTGATTTTATTAAAAATGGGAAGCTGATTCGTTTTCAATGCATCAACGAATGTCCCGTGCTATAATATGAAATTCCCCATATATTTATATATAATATCTACGTACATACGATTACTATACATTACCTTAAGTGTAACAACGGCTCGTCCAATTAATTCATTATCATGATTTCCTGAAGAAGCAGTTACCACAATCTCTTTTATTAGTGTACTAAGGCCTCTTACATCTTTAAAAGCCAATATATAAGAAATAATTTACTTATTGAACAATTTGGATATTTGCAATAACTATTTCTATGAAAACTGTGTTTTAAAATAATATGTTTAAATGTTCAATTGTTTGGAAATACAGCTTATATATATGCTGTGTTTATTAGAGGCTTGTCATGCAAATTATAATTACTAATTAACGATAATTAAAGTAGAAATTATGAAAAACGCCGCCTTACTGCACGATCGCATAGTTTTGATAATTTCCGTTTTACCTTTACATGTATGATTCTATTTTGTTTTTTTCTCCAAATTTTATAATGATCGAAACTTAGCAAAAAAAAAATGCATTTTTATGTTATTTCGGAATGTAGGTTACAAATGAATTGCAAGCAATGATGTAAGCAATCATATACAGTACAGATAATATTGCAAAATATAATAAAATAGTATATAAAATACAATGAATAGTAATTAATAATAGCATTCTTCACCGGAGATCGTACCCACAATCAAATGCATATCAGCCCAACACTCTACCAAAAGAGCCATCGCAATCCTTGTAAAAAGTTCGCTAAGTTGCAAGCTTGTATGACACGAGCAACAAAAGTTATCTTCGTTCTTAAGACTTTCGTCTCGGAAGAACAAAAACGGCATGCGCTAGCCGCTTGACGCGCAGTTGCAAAACTTCACACGCATACGCACACTCATATGCGCCAACGTGTACATACACGCACGCATACATAGAAACGAAAGACCAGCGCAACGAAATACACCCATGCTCATCGTTCCGCAGTCGATCCGCGACTGAAGTAAATTTGATGCTATTCGCTGTGCACTGCTTCCGTTGTTCGAAATTTGAAATCAGGCGTACACTCAGCGGTTGTTGTATTCGCTTGGGGTGCCAAAAATGCTGTTTCAAGTGAAATCACTTTTTTGGCAATTTGACACATCTATGTGTTCTTTGGTTAGTGATATTATTTTGTTATTACAAAATAGCAAATTAGTTGTGTGCTTATTAGAACTCTGTTTATTTCTACATAAACTGAGTTCAAAGTTTTGTTGTGGTATTAGGTTTTGCGTTATACTCTTTGTGCTTTCCTTCCCGCTCGCAGTGTGACGGATTCTCTCTCAACAACTCTCAGTTGGCAGTATTCCGTTAGTGGCGTTCTCTGCTCTCACTGCTTTCTCTACTATTTTGTTGTTGTTTACATATATTTTTATTTTAAGTCTGTACAGTGGCCATAGAACATACAATTTTAAAGTAAATGATCTGATTTTGTAATTTGATCTTTGCAATGGAAGGCAAAATTGTATGTTGTCTGAAAAGTTTCCAGAAGCAGATCACAGCTTCGCAACCCAGTATGGCCTGCCGGCTCTGTGATAACGTAGTACACGTAAAGTGTGTAGGTTAATCAGGGCTAGTTGCAGATGCCATTGCCAAAAGAACTGTGCTTAACTAGTTTTGTGAGTTACGTCGAGAAGTTGAGTGCGAAATGCGAATGTTTATGAGACTGACAAGAGTTGGGTTTAATAATCTGATTGGTGGCCTTCATAAGTTACCCGATCAGTTTAGTGCTTTGAATTCGCAGTTTAATAGTTTGAAACTTATGGCTGAGTCTCCAAAGCAGAAAAAAATCAACTTCTTGTGACTTACAATTATCAACATTTTTACCTCTACCATCAACGGACCCACCCACTTCTCCGTTGGTTCCGCAGTTAGTCTCGTTTGCGGAAAGCATTCCCATTAGGGAACCTGCTCCACCGATATTAGCTAACGCCGAAGTTGTATCAAGCCGAATTCTACTAAAAAAAAGTAAGAAAGCTACAGTCGAGAGTGCTCGACCGTATGATACCCGCAACCCATTTCGAGAGAAAACAAAAAGCTTAAATGATATTTTAACAAAAAATATACCGAATATACTAAAACTTGTTCTTTGTATATATTTTAAAATAGCGGGTAAAAATCCACAACGCCGTTATGGTCATACTGTCAACTAAACAAACAAAGCGCGGGCAGCTGCAAGTGAATTTTGCATATAAAATTGATTCTTTAATAACTTCCTTGTTTTTCATTCGATCTCAACCAAATTCACAGGAATCATTGAGAATATAATTATTATTATGCACACCAAAATTCAATGCTCTATCGTCTCGGCTGTTGACACTGATCAAGAATATATATACTTTATGGGGTCGGAGATGCCTCCTACTGCCTGTTACATACATTTTCTGTTGGCACTAAGTTATAATACCCTTCTACCCTATGGGTAGCGGGTGTAAAAATTTCATCCGCAGCTCCTCCAACTGTTCTTACAGATCACCGGCTTTATTGGGTTCCAAAGATAATATACCAAATATTACGTCTTTGGCTCCTAAACCAATTGTGGGGGTTGCACCAATGAAAAACATTTTTGTTTCAAGGCTTGCCCCTGATCTCACGTCAGATGACGTAAAGGCTTTCATTATAGCTAAAATTAAACACCAACCCAAAAGCGGAAAAATTTGAATTTGCTTATGATAGACAAATTAAATCTTTCAAGAACAATGTCGCACCTTCTTTTTTTGAAACCATTAGCTCACCAAGTTTTTGGCCAGAGTATTTGGTGGTAAACGAGTTCAAAGCCAAAGTTAAAAATCGGACTCCGATTGGACTTTTACCAAACGAACCTGTACAGTCTCAATCTCAAACTTAATCTCAAACTTCTTCTTCTTCATCTTCAAAAAACTAATTTCATCATTTCTTATAACCAATCAATATGTGCGTGGACAAATTGCATCTTTTAATATCAATGTCGCACCTTCACTTTTTGAAACCATATGCTCACCAAGTTTTTGGCCAGAGTACTTAATAATAATCCTATCTATAAATGTAAATTTTCATGATGTAAGTTTATTTCTTACTTGCTCATATATACCTTCGTCGTCCGATTTGTCTGTATACCAGGATCACCTGGAAGCAATAAAATCTGTTTTTGCGTTGTTCTCAGAGAAAGATCACATTTTTCTAGGAGACTTTAACCTTCCTGGAGCAGCTTGGTATCCTTGTGATAACTTTTATTTTCTAATTCCTTCAAACCGACATGACTTTATTGATGGTTTACTGGAATTATCTTTGGGTCAAATTAACAATATACGAAATTCTCTTTATCGGCAATTAGATCTGTGCCTTGGCTCTGAACCAACCAGCGTATTTCTATCTGGATCGGAGTCCCTTACATCACCTGAAGACCCTAATAATCCAACACTGGAGTTAAGAATCGAACTTAGCAGATCTGTACTCACTAATTCTGACGTACATGCCGATCGAGTTCGTTGCTTTCGAAAGGCAAACTTTCCCAAATTAATTCAACTTCTTAATGGAATTGATTGGTCTAATTTGTATTCTTGCACTGACACAAGTGCCGCCGTTAATTTGTTCTATAATAAATTAAATCTTTGCTTTGATGCCAGTATTCCTTCTTATTTTCCGCATGGGTCTAATAAACCTTCTTGGATTTGTAAGCAACTTTCTAATCTTAAGAACCTACAGTCTAGACTATACAAAAAGTTTAAAATTTCAGGCTTTACCTCAACTTTTTCGCAATATATAATTGCTCCGTCTAATTTTATCGAGCTTTACGCTGTGCGTTATTAAAATTACTTAGCTCGCTGTCGGGTTAACTTCTCTGAAAACCCAAGAAATTTCTTCCTCTTATCCTTCTTGTCTATCTTACGAAAATTCGAAAGCAAATTCTGGTCAGGCGATCGCTGATCTATTTGCTTCTTTTTTTCAAACCACCTATTCTTCTGTCAATCCTAAAGCGAACTATCCTTACAGCCTGTCTCGGTCGAATTGTAACTTTAGTTCCTTAATGAGTGAGGAATCTCTGATTCAATATCTTCAAATGGTTAAGCCGGTGTTTTCGCCCAGTCCGGATGGAGTTCTCGGCTGTGTACTTCGATACGGAGCCGAGGCTTTATGCAGACCGTTGCTGAAATTATTTGATTTATTGCTTGAGTCATCGTCTGTTCCCTCTTTAGTCTTTCATTATTCCTCTCCCTAAGAAGGGATGTAAGTCTGACGCCAAAAACAATAGAGGGATATGTAAATTGTCTGCTATACCAAATGTTTTTCAGAAGATATTAACAAGCCATTTACAAAATTTGTGTAGTTCTAATATTTTCCCCTACCAGCACGGATTTGAGAATCATAGATCCACTGTTACTAATCTTATTGAGCTTTCTTCGTTCGTTAACGAAGGTTCCCTTAAAAACGAACAAACTGACGTCATCTATACCGATTTTAGTAAAGCCTTTGACTCAGTAAATCATTCTCTTTTGTTGTATAAGCTTGACTTAATTGGATTTCCCAATAATTTCACTTGTTGGAAAGGAAATTCAAAGGAATTTGATTACCCTTATATTACTACGACCCTTTGTACTTCACTTGATTCTGGAATATGGTTCGTGCGTATGGTCTCCACAGTATTCTGTGCACCAGGATCGCATTGAATCTGTTCCAAAACAATATCTCTTATTTGGTTTGCATGGCTTGAACTGAAATACTGAAGTGAGATTGCCGTCATATAGTAGTAGACTTCTTTTAATAAACCTACCTTCATTAGCTACCACTATAATAATGCTTGGCATTTGATTTATTTTTAATCTTATTAATGGTGATATTGATTCTTCAGAATTAATATCGCGACTAACCTTTTCCGTTCCATCTAGACTAAACCGTAGTTACATTCTGCTTGCTCTCCCCCTATGTTGATCTAATTTTGCATTGCATGACCCTTTTAAAGTTTTATGTTATAACTATAATAGATTTTATCATGTATTTTCCAGCGGTGACACTGCTTTTAATCTTAAAACTTTACTAGTAACCTATTTAACTAATAATTAGATTGAATTTAGCTTATAGTAATAAATTAAAATTTTTTCATTTCACCCGTTTCTTTCTTATGTCCGATTCTGTTTTTCTATTTTATGCTATCCGCGTTTTTTTTTTAAATGCCCGAATCTATCCTGTGCGAACGCGAATCGTGTCGTTCGTCCGACAGCGCGACAGCGCTTCTCGGTCGGTTGGGCGGGAGGAGGGTATATTGGGATACGCGCGTAACAATTATTCACTTGGTATTGCTTGGGCCACTTGAATGTGCATACAATGTACGACATGTAATATGTAACTATTGACAACGTAGAAGGCTTTAAGCTGATCAGTCATTGGAGAGTCTCTCCAGAACGCTCAATGTCTGAGGTAAGCGAAGCTCGAAACTCACTGAGTATAACAAAGAAATTCGGAGGTGCAAAAAGGGTAATTTTCGCAGCTATGGGGGCTCTAGCATTATTATAACGGCTTGTATTGTAGTTTCTTGATTTGAGAGGGTGGAAAGCGGATTGGTCAAAATCTAAAACAACTTAAGTAGCGTAGAATATACACGAGTACTGACACCAAGATATTTATACCCGCTCTTCGCGGATTCGTTTAGTTGACATATGCTCACACTGTCAAGTATGTTTAATATATATAAGTATATTATGGATTTTTATTTCAAAAATATACACAAGAATCAATTTTCGGTATATCTGTTTGGTATATTATTTGCTCAAATATCATTAACTGTTTTGTATTCTCTCGAAATCTGTAGCGGGTATCTTACGATTGAGAACTTTCGACTGTATCTTTCTTACTTGTTTTATATTTATTTATTTATTTACAGTTGACTAGTCGAACAGTCTATAAAGAAAAAATTTTAATATAGCTTTATGATTCGAAGAATAAAAATATAAAATATGATATAAATAAATTATTCATTTAAAATATAAAGTCATTTAAAAAATAAATAAATTAATTTGGGGTTTATATATTTGATAAATTCAAGTGGAATATTCAAGCCGCATTTCAGTTAGCTCCTTAAACATTTTGGTTTTATTAAAAATGGGAAGCTGATTCGTTTTCAATGCATCAACGAATGTCCCGTGCTATAATATGAAATTCCCCATATATTATCTACGTACATACGATTACTATACATTACCTTAAGTGTAACAACGGCTCGTCCAATTAATTCATTATCATGTTTTCCTGAAGAAGCAGTTACCGCAATCTCTTTTATTAGTGTACTAAGGCCTCTTACATCTTTAAAAGCCAATATATAAGAAATAAGTTAATTACTGAACAATTTGGATATTTGCAATAACTATTTCTATGAAAACTGTGTTTTAAAATAAAATGTTTAAATGTTGAATTGTTTGGAAATACAGCTTATATATGTGCTGTGTTTATTAGAGGCTTGTCATGCAAATTATAATTACTAATTAACGATAATTAAAGTTGAAATTATGAAAAACGTCACCTTACTGCACGATCGCATAGTTTTGATAATTTCCGTTTTACCTTTACATTAATGATTCTATTTTGTCTTTTCTCTAAATTTTTTTTATAGCAAAAAAAAAAAAATGCATATGTATGTTATTTCGGAATGTAGGTTACAAATGAATTGCAAGCAATGATGTAAGCAATCATATACAGTACAGATAATATTACAAAATATAATAAAATAGTATATAAAATACAATGAATAGTAATTAATAATATTATTCTTCACCGGGGATCGTACCCACAATCAAATGCATATCAGCCCAACACTCTACCAAAAGAGCCAACGCAATCCTTGTAAAAAGTTCGCTAAGTTGCAAGCTTGTATGACACGAGCAACAAAAGTTATCTTCGTTCTTAAGACTTTTGTCTCGGAAGAACAAAAACGGCTTGCGCTAGCCGCTTGACACGCAGTTGCAAAACTTCACACGCATACGCACACTCATATGCGCCAACGTGTACATTCACGCACGCATACCTAGAAACGAAAGACCAGCGCAACGAAATACACCCGTGCGAATGAAGTAAATTTGATGCTATTCGCTGTGCACTGCTTCCGATGTTCGAAATTTGAAATCAGGCGTACACTCAGCGGTTGTTGTTTTCGCTTGGGGTGCCAAAAATGCTGTTTTAAGTGAAATCACTTTTTTGGCAATTTGACACATTTATGTGTTCTTTGGTTAGTGATATTATTTTGTTATTACAAAATAGCAAATTAGTTGTGTGCTTATTAGAACTCTGTTTATTTCTACATAAACTGAGTTCAAAGTTTTGTTGTGGTATTAGGTTTTGCGTTCTACTCTTTGTGCTTTCCTTCCCGCTCGCAGTGTGACGGATTCTCTCTCAACAACTCTCAGTTGGCAGTATTCCGTTAGTGGCGTTCTCTGCTCTCACTGCTTTCTCTACTATTTTGTTGTTGTTTACATATTTCTATTTTAAGTCTGTACAGTGGGCATAGAACATACTATTTTAAAGTAAATTATCTGATTTTGTAATTTGATCTTTACAATGGAAGGCAAAATTGTATGTTGTCTGAAAAGTTTCCAGAAGCAGATCACAGCTTCGCAACCCAGTATGGCCTGCCGGCTCTGTGATAACGTAGTACACGTAAAGTGTGTAGGTTATTCAGGGCTAGTTGCAGATGCCATTGCCAAAAGAACTGGGCTTAACTAGTTTTGTGAGTTACGTCGAGAAGTTGAGTGCGAAATGCGAATGTTTATGAGACTGACAAGAGTTGGTTTTAATAATCTGATTGGTGGCCTTCATAAGTTACCCGATCAGTTTAGTGCTTTGAATTCGCAGTTTAATAGATTGAAACTTATGGCTAAGTCTCCAAAGCAGAAAAAAATCAACTTCTTGTGACTTACAATTATCAACATTTTTACCTCTACCATCAACGGACCCATCCACTTCTCCGTTGGTTCCGCAGTTAATCTCGTTTGCTACCCCTGTAGCAACAACCTCTGCGGAAAGCATTCCCATTAGGCAACCTGCTCCACCGATATTAGCTAACGCCGAAGTTGTATCAAGCCGAATTCTACTAAAAAAATTTCATCCGCAGCTCCTCCAACTGTTCTTACAGATCATCGGCTTTATTGGGTTCCAAAGATAATACACCAAATATTACGTCTTTGGCTCCTAAACCAACTGTGGGGGTTGCACCAATGAAACACATTTTTGTTTCAAGACTTGCCCCTGATCTCACGTCAGATGACGTAAAGGCTTTCATTATAGCTAAAATAAAAACCAACCCAAAAGTGGAAAAGTTTGAATTTGCTTATGATAGACAAATTAAATCTTTCAATAACAATGTCGCACCTTCATTTTTTGAAACCATATGCTCACCAAGTTTTTGGCCAGAGTACTTAATAATAATCCTATCTATAAATGTAAATTTTCGTGATGTAAGTTTATTTTTACTTGCTCATATAAGTTAACACTCAAAATATTATCAACCAAAATCCCACACGTCCAATATGCAGACTCAGCGTCTGACCAACTTCCTGCACGCGCCGAGTGCACCTGTAAGATTCGAAGAAGACCAAAACCAAGTTGCACAACACATCCGCCACATGCCGGTGCAAGCCAATTCCAAGAACATCGCGGATTGCACCCAACTCGCCAACCAGAAGCAGCGCAGTCAACGCCGCTGCTGAAACTCACAGCTTTATATAGGGCCAGCTTAGACTTAGTCTTTTAGTCTCTAATTTGAATCAATAAAGAACGGTTCCAGTTGGAACCTTGATCAAATTTTTTTGTTATTATTTCAAAATAAATAATTAACTGGCGCCCGAGCAGGGACCGGAAAGTTCGCGTATCGATAGAGCAAAACAGTTTCTAAGTGCGCCAAGAACATTTCGGTCAAAACCGCGTATCGATAGAACAAAACAGTTTCTAAGTGCGTGGAAACAAATCGCGTAACGAAAGTATAAAACATAACTAAGTGCGCGATTCATGAAAAGTTATTATCCCAAATAGAGACTCGTGATTGTAAAAAGATCACTGGGAAATAATAACAGGCCAAAGGACATTAATTTGTCCAGTGCAACAACAGCAATTAATTTTGCGAACCTTTACGACCATTAATTTAGTCAGTTAAAGGAACAGTTCAAGCAATCTCGGCAATTAAGTTAGCCAACATAAACCCACACCAAAGCAATTAAGTTAGCTAGTGGAAAGGGTGAGACTGCAAGAACTGCATCGGTGGACCACAAATTCTGTAAGATCCGTTCACAGAATACTCTCCAGGAGGTATGGATCACGGAGCCCTAGTAGCAGCTGCAAAGAGGAACAACCCCGTCCCATCAGGAAAGGTGGCCACATCATTAATAATGTAAGTTAGAAATAAGCAAATAAAAGAAAACGGAACATTCAGAACAAAAGGAAATAAATGAAAATTGAAAGTTAGAAATAAGAAAGCTAAAAGAAAGCTCAAAATACGAAAAAAAGTACATAAATCTGTGTAAAACGATAAATAAAACAAAAAGATCTCAACGGTGATATAACTTATTCCAACTTTGCGATTCCTAAGGGACCCTCCAAAGTAGAAGGAAAAAACCATCCACTGGTTATAAACTAATAATATAAAAGAGAAAAAAATTAGGAAAAGAAACGAAAAAATTAATAATAAAATAATTCGTTCAAATCGCTTATGGCGAATCGTAGTAACTTAATTCGACCCCCCATATTAAATACAGAAGAAATAGAGCAAGTTAGTGAAGCGCAGAGACACCGTACAATAGAAAGACAAAATAATAGGCAGATAGAACATCAACAAAATAGACCCATCATGAACGAAGACAACAGAGCTGCGTTAATAGCCGCTGTAAGCGAGATATTGGCTGAACAACTGCCAAGATTAATACGACAGCATACCAATCCTGCAGAAGATTTTCTAAGTCTCCCAGATCATGTTATTGCCCCAGAACACCAAAGAAATTTGACAGATTTAGATAGGGTACCCGACATAGAAAAGGTTTACGAGAATTTAGCGGAAACCCTGAAGAATTCAGCTCATGGAAAAAGAGCGTAGAGCGTGTCCTACAAGCTTACAACTCATATCAGGGTACGCCCAAATATCATAATATCTTGCACACAATTCGAGACAAGATAACTAAAGGTGCAGACCAAGCGTTAGAAGCATATAAGGTACCGCTTAACTGCGATGCCATGTGCAAATGTCTTTCGCTGCATTATGCAGATAAACGAGACATAGCCACTCTAGAATACGAAATGACTACGCTAGTACAAGGTCCGAATCAATCAGTGGAAGATTTCCACAAGGACGTCTACAGACACTTGTCCCTAATTTTGAATAAAACAAACAGCATGGAGATTGACAGAAACGGGGAAGCAATGTTGACAATGTTATACAGAGACAAGGCGCTAGACACTTTCATTCGAGGACTACACGGTGACTTGCCTCGGCTATTAGGCATGAAAGAGCCAGCAGACCTACCCACTGCGCTGCATCTCTGCCTAAAAATGGAAAATCAAGCCTTTAGGTCAAATCATGCCACGGTTAAAGGACAAATGTCACATTTCAGAAACAGTGGTGGTAGACCCGTACAAGCGCCATCGAATGTCAACTCCCCAAGTAGACAACCAGCACCAATCCCTTTTAGACAACAGCCACGACAATACATACACTATGGACAACAACCACCGACTCCACTACCAAGACAATATTTTCAGAATCCTGGGTACCAGACAACTGCTGCCCCACGGCAATACACCGTCGCCACAACATCTCAACAGATTGCACCACCTAGGCCCATGGCCCCAAAACCGCTTCCGCGTCCAGAACCAATGGATGTGGATTCCAGCGTACAAACAAAATTTGTCAATTACATGAACAGACCACGATTCGAAACTGGGAAAAGACACCCGGGTCCTATACCAGACGGACAGAAACGACAGAGAAACTTTAACATACAGACAAACAACGACGAAACTACTGAACCCGGTGCAGAAACTTACACTACCACAACTAATTATGAACAAGCAGCCGCTGAATACGACACTCACACAGACATAGAACAAACAATAGAAGAATACATCGAACAGGTGGACCACTATGACAACAACTATGACGACGACACTTGCGAATTTTATGATTACTCTGCACTTAATTTTTTAGAATAAAAAGTTCCTCTCTCTCATACTTTACGTGTAGACTGAGGAACGGCCAGATAATAAAAATTCTCATTGACACTGGATCCAACAGAAACTATATAAAACCAAAATTCGTAGAAAACCCCATTAAAAATAAACAATCCTTTCATGCCGTCTCGATAGGAGGAAATACACTAGTAACACACCATAAAATTGCCAACTTGTTCAACTTAACGGATGTTGAGGTAAAATTTTTCTTATTAAAAGATTTAGAAACCTTTGACGCTATTTTAGGTAATAACACTCTAAAGGAATTAGGAGCTGAAATTAATCCTAGTAAAAACCTAATGATAGTCAGGAGCAGTATAAGAATCCCTTTGAAGGAACAAATCTTTGAAGCAGTAAATACAATAGTCCCTAGAATAACCCACTTGTCTGAAATGCAGAAAACAAATCTAAATCAACTCTTGAAAAAATTTCCAAATCTCTTCGCCAACCCAAATCAAAAACTGACCTATACTACGAACGTACAAGCGACAATACGAACATCATCGGACACCCCTGTATATTCTAAGTTTTATCAGTATCCGATGACACTGAAAGACGAAGTGAATAAACAAATAAAAGACCTTTTAGAAGATGGAATAATTCGACCATCTCGGTCTCCATACAATTCTCCTGTATGGATTGTACCCAAGAAAGCTGACGCTTCAGGAAATAAGAAATATCGCGTCGTAATAGACTAACGCAAATTAAATAAAGTAACCATTGCAGACAAATATCCCATTCCTGAGATAGGCGAAGTAAAGTAAAGTATTTTTTGTCCTAGACCTTAAAAGTGGTTTCCATCAAATCCCTTTGAAACCTTCGGATATAGAAAAGATCGCATTCTCCGTAAATAACGGAAAGTTTGAGTTTACACGACTCCCCTTTGATCTCAAAAACGCGCCCGCTATATTTCAGCGAGCTTTGGATGACATACTTCATGAGCATATCGGTAAAATATGCTTCATCTACATAGACGATATCATCATATTCAGTAAAGATGATGAATCTCATTACAAAAACTTGGAGTTAATCTTTCGAACTTTACAAGATGCCAACATGAAATGTCAGTTGGACAAGTGCGAGTTCATGAAAAATAAAGTCGAATTTCTAGGCTTTGTAGTCTCCGAGAAAGGCATCAAACCAAACCCAAGTAAAGTCGCAGCAATAGCTAACTATCCCTGTCCTAAAACATTAAAGGAGCCGAGATTTTTTCTCGGGCTCTCCGGCTACTACCGGAGATTTATACAAAGTTATGCTAAATTAGCAAAACCCCTTACGTCTCTTTTAAGAGGGGAAGATGGACACGAGTCCAAAAAAATGTCATCAAAGAAATTAATTATGCTTGACTCTGAAGCATTAGAGGCTTTTAAAAAATTACGAAGTTGCCTTATCTCAAAGGAAATAATTCTTCGCTATCCGGATTTTACTAAAGAGTTCCACTTGACGACAGACGCATCTAACTATGCAATAGGAGCAGTCCTGTCGCAGAACAACCAACCGATTTCATTTCTCTCACGAACACTTTCGAAGGCTGAAGAAAACTATGCAGCTAACGAGAAAGAAATGTTGGCCATCATCTGGTCACTTAAAGCTTTGAAAAACTACCTGTATGGAAAAGCGAAAGTTAAAATATTCACCGACCATCAACCCTTAACACACTCCCTGAGTAGTTGGAATGGAAATGCAAGAATTAAACGATGGAAATCCTACCTAGAAGAATATGATTATGAAATATTCTACAAACCAGGAAAAGAGAACGTCGTAGCCGACGCACTCTCCAGAATACCAACAGTTCAAATCAATTCCATAGCCTCAACTCAGCATAGTGCGGAAAGCTCAAGTCACGAACTAATACCCAGTATGGAAGTCCCCATTAATGTTTTTAAAAACCAGATATTTCTCCATAAATCAGATAAATTCGACTATAAATTCTCTATACCATTCCCCACTTTTCCCCGACACGAAGTATACCGAGAAGAATTCAATGAAAAAGAATTAGTAGAAACCCTTAAGAAATACCTCAATCCCCCAGTTATAAACTGCATCCAAACAACTGAGGATATAATGGGAAAAATACAACTAATCTATCCTAAATAATTTCAAAATGTCAAAACGCGTTTTTTTCAATCAATAACCGAAGACCTCACTAATGAATCTAGACAAGAAGAAGAAATCCTCAAAATCCATAATAGCGCACACTGTAATGCCGAGGAAAATAAAATTCAATTAGCAGAAAAATTTTACTTCCCTAGAAACAAAAAATAATCGATATAGTAAAACAATGTAAAATTTGTAAAGAATCTAAATATGACAGGCATCCCCCTAATCCGGAATTAAAGAGAACTCCAATACCGGAATACCCCGGTCACATTATTCACATCGACATTTACTCCACCAAAGGTCATTTAGTGCTTACAGCAATAGATAAATTCTCAAAACTAGCACAGGCACGCATAATCAAGTCTAAGGCAATAGAAGATATTCGAACACCACTTAGAGACATTATTTTCTACTATGGAGTTCCTAAGTTCATTGTACTAGATAATGAGAAATTTCTCAATTCAAGGTCAATTAAATTCATGCTCGAGGATCAATTAAATATCACAATTTATACAACACCCCCATATAAGAGTACGGTTAACGGGCAAGTAGAAAGGTATCATTCAACACTCTCAGAAGTGATGAGATGCTTAAAGAAAGAAAACATCCATAGAACCTTCGAAGAACTACTCTTTTCATTCGACCATTAGAGGTATTCTTCGGAAGGACAGTTACGACAAAACCAGACCAGTACGAACAAGCCAGACAAGACAATATCGACAGACTTAAAATAACACAAAATAAAAACTTACAGTTTCATAACAAAAATAAAAACGAGATAATAACTTATCAACCAGGGCAAGAAATATACGTAAAGGTCAACACCCGTCTAGGCTCAAAACTTTCACCTAGATTCAGGAAAGAATTTGTTAAAGAAGACAAAAATACAAACATTTTAACAGAATCCCGGAAAATCGTACATAAAAGTAACATCAAATCATAATATTCACAGGGTATTACTATGGACAATGACTGAAGCCACGATGGACATTACGAACTATACGAACGCTCAAACTGTGACTATTCATAGGGGACTGGGGAAGCTACAGACATCCACGACAAAGCTAGTACATGTAATAGACCTGAGTCAAATTCAAGAAGCGCTGGACCTACTTAATGAACATACAGAGGAGGGTTTGAAACGTAGTCCATTATACTCTACACTGCATCATGAAATAAACGCAACTATTAGCGCGCTCAAGACAATAACAAATTCTCCAAGCAAACGTAAATCTAGGTCCTTAAATTGGATAGATGCAGGATGGAAATATATAGCAGGCAGCCCAGATCATGACGATCTCGTCATGTTACAAGATAATCTTAATTATCTCATCAGTAATAATAATCGACAGGTCATAGTTAATACACAGCTGGAACAAAGAATAAACAAACTCACATCTATATCAAACTCCCTTGCAAATTCAATACAAAAAAGTAGTTCTCTCAGTAACGAAGTAGCCATTATTCTTCACAACGAAATCAGACTATTACAGGAAGAAATAGTAAATATCAAGTATGCCACTCAATGGGCTAAATTAAACTTAGCAAATACCCTTTTATTAAACAATAACGAATTAAATGAAATAGGAAATATATTCAGAGAAGGCAATATGCCACCAATGTCAATCGAAGAAATAATGGAATTCTCCGATATGTCAATGCTTCATAATAAAACCACACTTTTGTATATTGTTAAAATTCCCAATTTGGAATACATAGAATATCAAGACATTTTGTTAAAACCAATAGTTAAAAATAACACAATTGTACACCTAGACACCAACCAAATATTTTTGTATAATGATGTAGTATATGGCATACCAAATAACTGTAAAACTTACTTCGATATAAAAGTTTGCGATAAAAAGAATGTAATTAATATTGTAACGACGTTTTTTCAGCCGGGGTCTGCGTCTCAGTCTACCAGGACCAGTTACAGAAATATTTATTTCTGGAAACATTACTGGTCAATGAGCGAAGTCCTAGCAAAAGTTCGGCAACCAAAAAAATGCTACAAAAACTCGTGCAGGCTAGAGCGACCACAAGGAATGGAGAGAGAGAGTTCTCGAAGCCCGATGCACTCCCGCTGTCCACTCCTTGGACCACTAGTTTCGGAGAGTGGCTACCACGTACTCGGTAGCGATGACGCTCAAAGGGTAAGCGCACACACGAGAGAGGGTAAAACCCGTCTTCTCGGATGTGAAACTTCCCTTTGGAGGTCATCGAAGCCGAGGGGTGGTGGCGATCGGCTCGACTTCGATTATACCGGGCGGCAGACTCATAAGTGAGAGAGTGAAACTCGTCAGCACTTGTGGAATGTCATCCCAGGATGATCGAAGTTGATAACTCCTTCTTGGCGTCCGGGCTCAGAAGAATCCGTCAGAGGTGGAGGGGTAAGACCCGCTGACACCTCGTCGTGAGACTCTGAACCCGCGCCAAGCCGACCTTAACCTCACTCCGCTAGCCCTGCCCGTTCCCCCCCCTTAACCGCCCAACAATAAAACAGATTTACGGAGACAATTCATTTATTTGGCGTGCGCCCAAACGCTACGCGAAAGGATGTGGGAACACATGACGTATAGCTGGTTAGTTTTTAACTACTGTCGCGCTTACCGGGGCCTCGTGTCTTCGTCCCTGGTCACGCTGCGTTGTTTGGCACTGGTCGTCACTGCACTGCTGCTGCTGTGGCCGTGGCACGGCTGCGGTGTTGTGGTGGCACGGGCGCGGCTGCGCTGTCGCTGTTGCGGCACTGGCGTGGCTGTGCTGCTGCTGCTGTGGTCGTGGCACGGCTGCGGTGTTGTTGTGGCGCGGCTGCGCTGTCGCTGTTGCGGCACTGGCGTGGCGGTGCTGCTGCTGCTGTGGCCGTGGCACGGCTGCGGTGTTGTTGCGGCACGGGCGCGGCTGCGCTGTCGCTGTGGCGGCGTTGGCGTGGCTGTGCTGCTGCCGCTGTGGTCGTGGCACGGCTGCGGTTTTGTTGTGGCACGGGCGCGGCTGCGCTGTCGCTGCTGCGGCACTGGCGTGGCTGTGATGCTGTTGCTGTGGCGCTGGCGCGGCTGTGCTGTCGCTGCTGCGGCACGGGCGCGGCTGTGCTGTTGTTGTGGTGGCACAGACGCGGCTGTGCTGTCGCTGTTGCGGCACGGGCGCAACTGTGCTGTTGTTGTGGTGGCACGGACGCTGCTGCGCTGTCACTGCTGCGGCACTGGTGTGGCTGCGCTGTTGCTGGGGCACTAGCGCGGCTGGCGCTGGTTCTTGCAGCGGCACTGGTGTGGCTGCACCGTTGGTACGGCAGCACTGGCGTGGCTGCGGCAGCACTGTCACTCTCGTCGCGGCGCGTCTGCGCTGTTGCTGTGGCACGGCACCGGCGTGGCTATGCTGTTGTTGCGGCGGCGGCTATGCTGTTGTTGCCGCGGCACTCGCGTTGTTTTCCGTAGTGTTGTTCGCGCTTTGGGTGTCGGTGCCCGACTGTCTTGTTGTCCCTCGTTGTCCGTTTCCGTGTCCGTGTCGTCTTCCTGATTTTCCAATACAAATTCCAGTTTCCTTTTCCTTTTTTTCTCCAAGTTGGTCTTCACACGTGTTTGTCTAATTTTCGATTGCTCGTTTTCTTCTGGTGTGTCCCTTTTCCTCGATAAATGATCGTGCTCAACGATAATTCATCGTTTCCATTCAATATATACCAGCACCCGCAGTAGCTGGTATATATCGAGTGTGGCTAACTAGTGTTGATCAACGCGCTCAACGATGATTCATCGTTTCCATTCAATATATACCAGCACCAGCTGTAGCTGGTATATATCGAGTGTGGCTAACTAGTGTTGATCAACGTGACCGCGGCTAGTATTTTTGGCTCGATAAATAAATTAGCGGCGGGTAGCCGATAATTCCCTAGTTTTGACCTTTGTTTCTCTCCTTTTCTCTTCTTGGTTTTGTTTTGATCGGCGCGCGGTGAGTGCGTTGTGTGCAGCAAAATTATGCTGCATCACAATATAAGTGAAACAAAATGTATTCCGAAATTAGTTAAGGGAGAGAAAGCACTGTGCAGTTTCAGCAATGCAGATCACACTCAGGAGATAGAAGAGATCAACAACGGCCTAATTCTCCTCAACGATTTCAACGGCAATTTGGTCTGGAATGGAACCGAAAACCATGCATTTCTAATCCGTCTCATCAACGATTCTATGCGCATCAGGGAGCGGCAATTCAACAACACAGAGCCAGTTATCATGAAACCGGGAGCACCAATCTTACAGATAACACCAGAGGAGACTGAACGTCTAAGGATCCTATCCCTAGAAGCACTGGAAGCACTGCATCTTAATAACACCAACAAGCTGCAGTACATACAGACTCACTCCATGGTCAACAACATTACGCTGTTAACACTCTTCGGCATCATCTTGATTACGACGTTAGGACTTCACGCTTGCAGCCGAAAGAAGAACGCAATCTCTCTTCAACTTGGACCAACACCATCTCCAGCAAAACCCATCGACACATCATTTTACAAGCAAGGGGATTTACAAAAAACCCCGCTACCTCAGTTCAACAACATCCCATATTTCTAAAAAATGGCTTGAGGACAAGCACGAATTAGAGGGGGAAGAGTTAACACTCAAAATATTATCAACCAAAATCCCACACGTCCAATATGCAGACTCAGCGTCTGACCAACTTCCTGCACGCGCCGAGTGCACCTGTAAGATTCGAAGAAGACCAAAACCAAGTTGCACAACACATCCGCCACATGCCGGTGCAAGCCAATTCCAAGAACATCGCGGATTGCACCCAACTCGCCAACCAGAAGCAGCGCAGTCAACGCCGCTGCTGAAACTCACAGCTTTATATAGGGCCAGCTTAGACTTAGTCTTTTAGTCTCTAATTTGAATCAATAAAGAACGGTTCCAGTTGGAACCTTGATCAAATTTTTTTGTTATTATTTCAAAATAAATAATTAACTTATATACCTTCGTCGTCCGATTTGTCTGTATACCAGGATCACCTGGAAGCAATAAAATCTGTTTTTGCGTTGTTCTCAGAGAAAGATTACATTTTTCTAGGAGACTTTAACCTTCCTGGAGCAGCTTGGTATCCTTGTGATAACTTTTATTTTCTAATTCCTTCAAACCGACATGACTTTATTGATGGTTTACTGGAATTATCTTTGGGTCAAATTAACAATATACGAAATTCTCTTTGCCGGCAATTAGATCTGTGCCTTGGCTCTGAACCAACCAGCGTATTTCTATCTAGATCGGAATCCCTAACATCTCCTGAAGACCCTAATCATCCAACACTGGAGTTAAGAATCGAACTTAGCAGATCTGTACTCACTAATTCTGATGTACATGCCGATCGAGTTCGTTGCTTTCGAAAGGCAAACTTTCCCAAATTAATTCAACTTCTTAATGGAGTTGATTGGTCTAATTTGTATTCTTGCACTGACACAAGTGCCGCCGTTAATTTGTTCTATAATAAATTAAATCTTTGCTTTGATGCCAGTATTCCTTCTTATTTTCCGCATGGGTCTAATAAACCTCCTTGGATTTGTAAGCAACTTTCTTACTTAAGAACCTACAGTCTAGACTATACAAAAAGTTTAAAATTTCAGGCTTTACCTCAACTTTTTCGCAATATATAATTGCTCGGTCTAATTTTATCGAGCTTTACGCTGTGTGTTATTAAAATTACTTAGCTCGCTGTCGGGTTAGCTTCTCTGAAAACCCAAGAAATTTCTTCCTCTTATCCTTCTTGTCTATCTTACGAAAATTCGAAAGCAAATTCTGGTCAGGCGATCGCTGATCTATTTGCTTCTTTTTTTTAAACCACCTATTCTTCTGTCTATCCTAAAGCGAACTATCCTTACAGCCTGTCTCGATCGAATTGTATCTTTACTTCCTTAATTAGTGAGGAATCTCTGATTCAATATCTTCAGATGGTTAAGCCAGTGTTTTCGCTCAGACCGGATGGAGTTCTCGGCTGTGTACTTCGATACGGAGTCGAGGCTTTATGCAGACCGTTGCTGAAATTATTTGATTTATCGCTTGAATCATCGACTGTTCCCTCTTTATGGAAGAAGTCTTTCATTATTTCTCTCCATAAGAAGGGAAGTAAGTCTGACGCCAAAAACAATAGAGGGATATGTAAATTATCTGCTATACCAAATGTTTTTCAGAAGATATTAACAAGCCATTTACAAAATTTGTGTAGTTCTAATATTTTCCCCTACCAGCACGGATTTGTGAATCATAGATCCACTGTTACTAATCTTATTGAGCTTTCTTCGTTCGTTAACCAAGGTTCCCTTAAAAACGAACAAACTGACGTCATCTATACCGATTTTAGTAAAGCCTTTGACTCAGTGAATCATTCTCTTTTGTTGTATAAGCTTGACTTAATTGGATTTCCCAATAATTTGACTTGCTGGATTTAAAGATATCTAAGCCAAAGAACGCAAAAAGTTTCTTTTAATAATTTTCTTTCTAATACATTCCGAGTTACCCCTGGAGTTCCCCAAGGTAGTCATCTCGGTCCCTCACATTTCGCATTGTTTATAAATAATCTACCTACTGTTTTGACGCAATCTCGCGTGCATATGATATTAAAATATGCCAGCAGTAAAGGGATTGACCATGACACAACAAGTTGCAGAGAGATCTTGACTCTTTTCAGTCATCGTGCAAAGTAAACTTGTTAAATTTAAACAGTTATAAATGTGTTGTGATGTCTTTCTATAGAGTTAATCCACATTTGGCCTCTTACTTTCTGAACAGTAAAGATCTAAAAAGAATTACTACTGTTGATGATCTAGGTTTTCTCTTAGATCTTAAACTTAAATTTTCGGACCACATTTTTAGAATGGTCAATAAAGCTATGACTGTTCTCGGTTTCATTAAGAAAGGAATTTGATTACCCTTATATTACTACGACCCTTTGTACTTCACTTGATTCTGGAATATGGTTCGTGGGTATGGTCTCCACAGTATTCTGTGCACCAGGATCGCATTGAATCTGTTCCAAAACAATTTCTCTTATTTGGTTTGCATGGCTTGAACTGAAATACTGAAGTGAGATTGCCGTCATATAGTAGTAGACTTCTTTTAATAAACTTACCTTCATTAGCTAACAGTAGAATAATGCTTGGCATTTGATTTATTTTTAATCTTATTAATGGTGATATTTATTCTTCAGAATTAATTTTCCGTTCCATCTAGACTAAACCGTAGTTACATTCTGCTTGCTCTCCCCCTATGTAGATCTAATTTTGCATTGCATGACCCTTTTAAAGTTTTATGTTATAACTATAATAGATTTTATCATGTATTTTCTAGCGGTGACACTGCTTTTAATCTTAAAACTTTACTAGTAAACTATTTAACTAATAATTCGACTGAATTTAGCTTATAGTAATAAATTAAAATTTTTTCATTCCACCCGTTTCTTTCTAATGTCCGATTCTGTTTTTCTATTTTATGATATCCGCGTTTATTTTTAAATGCCCGAATCTATCCTGTGCGAACGCGAATCGTGTCGTTCGTCCTGCGACAGCGCCTCTCGGTCGGTTGGGCGGGAGGAGGTTATATTGGAATACGCGCGTAACAAGTATTCACTTGGTATTGCTTGGGCCACTTGAATGTGCATACAATGTCTGTCAGGGTATATTGAGAGTGTCAAGCGCATATGGGTTACCAAATTACACATCATTACACAAAGAACTTTTGGAGTTATATGCAATTTACATAAAAAAACTTGACTTTTTCTAGATTAATGCTTATTATGGGCGAAGGGGGTGTGGCATCCAACTTTTGAAAAAAAACTTGATCTGCGTAGGGAATGCAAGAACCTTTGTGCCAAATTTGGTGTTCCTATGTCTTATAGTCTCTGAGACCCAGGTGTTCATACGGACAGGCAGACGGACAGACGGACATGGCTCTATCGTCTCAGCTGTTGACGCTGATCAAGAATATATATACTTTATGGGGTCGGAGATGGCTCCTTCTGCCTGTTACATACATTTTCTGTTGGCACTAAATTATAATACCCTTCTACCCTTTGGGTAGCGGGTATAAAAAGGATTTTGACTTCAATGGCAGCAAGTAATAATGTTGTTAACGCGATATTTTAGTTACATTCGCATTCGAGCACTCGACTGCGCCGTTCTACATATGTATGTAACTTGTTTAGATAGGCTAAATGCCATTAAAGAAGAAGTGCCCAATAGATGCTTTCGCATTATATTATATTAGAAAGAAAATTATTAAAAGAAACTTTTTGTGTTCTTTGGCTTAGATAGATTGAAATCCAGAAAATCAAATTATTGGGAAATCCAATTAAGTCAAGCTTATATAACAAAACAGAATGATTTACTGAGTCAAAGTCTTTACTAAAATCGGTATAGATGACGTCAGTTTGTTCGTTTTTAAGGGAACCTTGGTTAACGAACGAAGAAAGCTCAAGAAAATTAGTAACAGTGGATCTATGATTCACAAATCCGTGCTGGTAGGGGGAAATAATAGAACTACATAAATGTTGTAAATGGCTTGTTAATATCTTCTGAAAAACTTTTGGTATAGCAGACAATTCACATATCCCTCTATAGTTTTTGGCGTCAGACTTACTTCCCTTCTTATGGAGAGGAATAATGTAAGACTCCTTCCATAAAGAGGGAAAAGTCGATGACTCAAGCGATAAATCAAATAATTTCAGCAGCGGTCTGCATAAAGCCTCGGCTCCGCACCGAAGTACACAGCCAGGAACTCCATTCGGACCGGGCGAAAACACCGGCTTAACCATTTGAAGATATCGAATCAGAGAGTCCTCACTCATTAAGGCACTCAAGATACAATTCGACCGAGATAGGCTGTAAGGATAGTGCGCTTTAGGATAGACAGAAGAATAGGTGGTTTGAAAGAAAGAAGCAAATAGATCAGCGATCGCCTGACCAGAATTTGCTTTCGAATTTTCGTAAGATAGACAGGGAGGATAAGAGGAAGATTTTCTCTTAGTGTTTACAAAATTAAAAAACTTTCTTGGATTTTCAGAGAAGCTAACCCGACAGCGAGCTAAGTAATTTTTAGCAATTATATATAGCGAAAAAGTTAAGTCTAGACTTCAGGTTCTTAAGGTTAGAAAGTTGTTTACAAAACCAAGGAGGTGTATTAGACCTATGCAGAAAATAAGAAGGAATACTGGTATCAAATTTTAATTTATTATAGAACAAATTGACGGCGGCACTTATGTCAGTGCAGGAATGCAAATTAGGCCAATCAATTTCATTATGAAGTTGGATTAATTTGGGAAAGTTTACCTTTCGAAAGCAACGTACTCGATCGGCATGTATGTACATCAGAATTAGTGAGTACAGATCTGCTAACTCCAGAGTTGGATGATAATGGACTTCAGGAGATGTAAGGGGTTCCGATCTAGATAGAACTACGCTGGTAGGTTCATAGACAAAGCATAGATTTAATTGCCGGCAAAGAGAATTTCGTATATTGTTAATTTGACCTAAAGATAATTCAAGTAAACCATCAATAAAGTCATGTCGGTTCGATGGAATAAGAAAACAGAAGTTATCACAAGGATACCTAGCTGTTCCAGGAAGGTTAAAGTATCCTAGAACAACAACATGATCTTTGTCGTATAACAACGCAAAAATAGATTTTATTGCATCCAGGTGATCCTGGTATACAGTAAATCGCACGACGGAGGTATACATATATCAGAAAGTTAGAAATAAACTTACATCATGAAAATTTACTTTTATAGATAGAAACTCTATATTATTAGCATTATCATAATGTAATGGCTCCGATGAGAAGTTGGAGTCTACTGCAAATAGAATACCACCCCCTCTTCGGGAAGAACTATCTTGCCTGTAAATAGTGTACTTTGACGGAAAGAGTTTGGAATCATAAATATCCGAACTTAACCAGGTTTCCGAAAACACAACTACATCAGAAGAAAAAGTGAAACTTATTTTACTACGCAAACCACGCACATTTTGATTGGTTATTAGAAATGATGAAATTAGTTTTTTGAAGATGAAGAAGAAGAAGTTTGAGATTAAGTTTGAGATTGAGACTGTACAGGTTCGTTTGGTAAAAGTCCAATCGGAGTCCGATTTTGAACTTTGGCTTTGAACTCATTTACCACCAAATACTCTGGCCAAAAACTTGGTGAGCATATGGTTTCAAAAAGTGAAGGTGCGGCATTGATATTGGAAGATTCATAAGCAAATTTAAATTTTTCCACTTTTGGGTTGGCATTTTTAATTTTGACGTAAAACAAAAATATGTTTCATTGGTGGAACCCCCACAAGTGGTTTCGCTTTGGAGACTCAGCCATAAGTTTCAAACTATTGAACTGAAAATTAAAAGCACTAAACTAATCGTTTAACTTATGAAAGCCACCAATCAGGTTATTCAAACCAACTCGTGTCTGTCTCATAAACATCCGCATTTCACACTCAACTTCTTTGACATGACTCACAATACTAATTAAGCCCAGTTCTTTTGTAATGGCATCTGCAACTAGCCCTCAATAACCTACACACTTTATGTGTACTACGTTATCACAGAGCCGGCAGCCCATACTGGGTTGCGAAGCCGTGATCTGCTTCTGGCAACTCTTCAGACAACTCACAATTTTGCCTTCCATTATAAAAAAAACAAATTAAAAATTTATAAAATTAAAAAAAATGTACTTTGAAATATTAGGTACAGAAATATGTTAACAACAACAAAACAGTAGAGCAAGCAGTGAGAGCAGAGAACGCCACTAACGAAATACTGTCAACTGAGAGTTGTTGAGAGAGAAGCCGTCACATTGCGAGCGGGAAGGAAAGCACAAAGAGTAGACACGCAAAATCTAATGATTACCACAACAACAAAACTTTGAACTCACAAGATAGAGACGCGATGTAGCAAACCAGTAAAGTAATTGCTTTAAAGAAAATGTATTACCAACACCGGTTGTTAGATACAAAAAGCGAAAAATTGCGGGGCGCACAAAAAAAACATTTCTATTTGCTACAAAGAGTGACAGCGAATTCTTGATTTTGCATGTTTTACAAAAGATTGATGCATTCTTGAAAAGCGATATCTACAAAAACAGATAAAATATCAATATTGGCACATATCGCCAAATGAAATCGCATTTATGTTTTGCACTTCCCTACTTGCAATTCTATATAATTTTTATACCCGCTACCCATAGGGTAGAAGGGTATTATAACTTAGTGCCAACAGGAAATGTATGTAACAGGCAGAAGGAGGCATCTCCGACCCCATAAAGTATATATATTCTTGATCAGTGTCAACAGCCGAGACGATATAGCCATGTCCGTCTGTCCATCTGTATGAACACCTAGATCTCAGAGACTATAAGAGCTAGAGCTACCAAATTTGGGGACAGAACTTTTATAGGTCCTACGCAGATCAAGTTTATTTCAAATGTTGAATGCCACGCCCCTTTCCGCCCACAAAAGTCTGCAAAAGGCGTAATAATAATAATAATAGACCTAGAGTATTGAATTTTGGTATGCATAATAATAATTATATTTTCTATGATTCCTGTGAATTTGGTTGAGATCGAATGAAAAAACAAGTTATTAAAGAATCAATTTTATATGGAAAATTCACTTGCAGCTGCCCGCGCTTTGTTTGTTTAGTTGACAGTGTGACCATAACGGTGTTGTGGATTTTTATTCGCTATTTTCAAATATATACAAAAAAAACAAGTTTTAGTATATTTGGTATATTTTTTGTTGAAATATCATTTAAGTTTTTGTTTTCTCTCGAAATGGGTTGCGGGTATCATACGGTCGAGCACTCTCGACTGTAGCTTTCTTACTTGTTATTGATGGTATTGACCGAACAAAATCTTTCAAATTTTCAATCTTCTCCTTTTTTTTATAAAAGCTGTGTGCATTCACTTTTGATTCGGACCTGAAATAATTTTCATCTAAAGGCTGCAGCGATAGCTGGCTATTATTTATTTAAACTAAAAACAATATTTAGTTTTACATAAACATAGCTCGGTGGAGAAATTTTGTTTTTAAGTCGGATCGTGGATACTTTGAAGCTGCATCGAAGAGTGGCTAGTTTGATATAAATAGAACCATGTTATCTTCTTAATTTTTCAGATTTTTTAGTTTTTTAAATGTTTAACTTCTATATTAATAATATATTTAAGCTAACTTTTTCAATTTAATTCTAACTATTATTATACAAGTAACCTTTAATTAATATACAATAAATGTATCAAATTCCTGAAAATTTAAGTGAAATCGCGTGATAAACATGCAGGCAACGTTTCACGCCTAAATTTATAAAAGCCCTTGCAGTCAACAGGTGTTTGATTCCCGCTCCCGCCTCATAATAGAAAAGCTACATTTTTAAAAATAATCCACCAAACTAGTGTTGAGCTGCTCATGAGTGAGTGAACAAAAAAGAGTTGTTCACTAAACTGAGTGAGTGAACATGTTCATTCCCATTTGTTCTTAATTGTTCACTTGCTCACTTTTGTTCACTTGCTCACTTTTGCTCACTTGCTCACTTTTGCTCACTTTTGTTCACATGCTCTTTTTTGCTCACTTGCTCATTTTCGCAGTTTTGTTCATTTTTGTTCAGTTGTTCAATTTGGCTCATTTTTGCTCAATTACTCTTTTTTGCGCATTTTTGTTCAGTTACTCCGTGCGCAAAAATGAGAAGGTGGATCAACGCACAAATGAGTTTTTTTGAGGGAGTATTAGAATTGAGTAGTGAGCAACTGATCAATGAGTACTGAACAAGTGAGCAACTGAGCAATGAGTACTGAACAAGTGTGCAACTGAGCAATGAGTAGTGAACAAGTGAGCGAAATGAGTCAACTCACTCCTTTTGCTCACTTTTTCAGTTTCATTGGTCAGTTGCTCACTACTCAATTCTAATACGCACCACTTGCTTATCGATGCACTGCAATTTGCTTTGTGAAGCAGGCCTATGAGCATATGATGTTATCTTTTGCTGCGCAGTGGAGGTGGAGGTGGTTGGTTTCTCATCATTTTGCCGGACAACAGGCTCCAATGCTGCCGGATGCTTGCTTCTGAGGTGCCGGCTCAGTTTGCTCTGCGATTTGCAGCTTAGTACTGATTTGCAAAATTTGCATTTGGCTTGTTGGTTTCCCAAATTTTCAAAATGGTTCCAAATATCACTGAATTTTCTGATGCATGACATAGTTAAAAGCTCAACAAAAGCTCGCGGCAAATCAGAAGTAAGAATTTGAATCAAAACAAACGCAGAGTTGAACAAAAACGCGAAATGCCCTCAAAAAAACTTATTTGTGCGTTGATCCACCTTCTCATTTTTGCGCACGGAGTAACTGAACAAATATGCGCAAAAAAGAGTAATTGAGCAAAAATGAGCCAAATGGAACAACGGAACAAAAATGAACAAAACAGCGAAAATGAGCAAGTGAGCAAAAAAGAGCATGTGAACAAAAGTGAGCAAAAGTGAGCAAGTGAACAAAAGTGAGCAAGTGAACAATTAAGAACAAATGGGAATGAACATGTTTACTCACTCAGTTTAGTGAACAACTCTTTTTTGTTCACTCACTCATGAGCAGCCCAACACTAATGTTTACACAACACTACACCGAACACAAAGTTGTTATGTGTGTCGCCTTTATTTTTTTGTATCAAATTTAACAACATTTCTTTATTGTAAAAATATAACAATCTGGGTAGTTGGTATTGATTTGTTGTTTTGATTTGATTAATTTAAAAAAAGGGTAAGTTACATAGATTAGACTCCGATTGGCAACAGGAATCTCCTTTGAGGCAGAATGAGTTGTCAATCTACACAGACGGATCAAAGACGATAGAAGGCACTGGATCGGGGGTCTTCTCCGAAGACCTCGCAACCAAGCTTTCCTTTCGTCTTCCTGACTTGTGCAGTGTGTTTCAAGCGGAGATTTACGCTGTTTGGCAAGCGACCAAGTTGATACGGACACTGGGCGGGAGCCCGAGGGACGTGTCCATCTATGTCGACAGCCAATCAGCGATAAAAGCACTCGCATCTAACACCATTAAAAGCAAACTAACCCGAGACACAGTGATGTCACTGAACCTATGCCAACCACACTCTATCAGACTTGTCTGGGCACATGGGAGTACCAGGTAACGAGGCGGCTGATGAATGTGCTCGGCTGGGATCAGTGTCATCAGAAACTCTCGCGGCGGACGATATAAAGAGACCTATTCAGCACGTGCTATCGGAACTTAATTGTTCCATGAGAACGGCGGCTGAGAGACACTGGGCAGCATCATCGGGCTGCGAGGTATCAAAAGCACTCTGGCCAAGATATAGTCCCAAGCGAACAACCGAGCTCTTAAACTTTAAAAGGATCAAGATAAGGTTACTGACAGAAGTCTGAACGGGACACTGCTACATCGGCCGTATGGCTCAACGGTACGGTGGACCCCAACAGGACTTCTGTCGCAGCTGCGGGGACGAAGAGAACACCGAGAGTATCCAGCATCTTCTCTGTGACTGCCCTGCACTTCTTAGAAAGCGGACCCAATTTCTGGGCAAGCCTTTCTTTGCGGAACTGGGCAGTCTTGGGAATATTCGGCTGGAGAACATGGCGCTTTTCCTCGACTCTACTGGCTGGTTCCAGAGGTTACCGCAGCCCAACAGAACTGGCCAGTAGCACGTAGACAAATAATATAATCAGAGCCTTTCCTCCAATTATCCCAACAATCCCTCCCAATCCCTCCTATTCCTACAGTCCACACAGATCAGGCATCACAATGGACCATATGGTCTCCGGGTGCTCTCGACTTCGGTCGAGCTGCCTGCCTAACCTAACCTAACCTACATAGATTAGATGATAAAATTAATTACTTTTCTGCAATTGAAATAAAATGGTTTTGGCGTGCTATTAAAATTACTACAGTTTGGATAAGAGTGGCAGATGAAGTGTTTTCATGGAGCAGATCTAAGTTGAATAAGTCCAAAATCTATAGAGTAACATTCGGAATTACAAATACATTTTATTTACAGAGTCGAAGCACAGGACCGCCACATGAAATTTAAATTAAAATTATTTTTATATTTCAAATGTAAATCATATGACAAATTTGTATTTTAGTACCACCAAATAAAACGTAAGCGAATGTTTTGCTTATCGATTTTTCATCTGATAAGTTTTTATATAGTTTTTGTCCGCAAAACCTTCGCTCGAGTCTCTTTTACGATACTTTTTGCGAATCTTTGGTGATCAATAATATGATTAACTAGCTGGTATTCCACGTAGTTTCGCCCGCTATTTAATGTTAAAAAAAAGTGTCGCAGTCGCTGAATTGAAAAGAAGCATACATCCTGTCAGGTATCGAACCAACGACCACAGCATACGCGTTTAATTTTGAACATCGAGCTAGTTTAATTAACAACTAAATACCATGGCGGCTGCACAGATAGCAGAATCTGAAGCTCCTGCTCATCTAATGATGAGCGGACGATTGTAGAGGTGACAACATAATCCGCTTTCCAGCACCCAAGAGAGGAAGAGCTCTAAAGAGGAATAGCACCAGCGTGGCACAAATCAACCAGCACAAAGCTAAAGCAAATTCTGCTTTTTTATGTTTTGAATCTTTTCTTACAAGACTAACGGTCCTAATAATTATCTCGGAAACAGCTGCCTACTAACATTAGTGCTTTAGCGATGTGATTTGGATAGGTCGACCTTGATGTAGTAATTTTCCATGTGTTGTGCTATTATATCTCGGACGGAGAGTACATTCAAGTCTCTCTGAATATTTCCACTCCGAACGTACCACGGTACCCCGGTAATAGTTCTCAGGATCTTGGCTTGGGCTCTGCATGATCTCTACGTTGCTGTTGTTGGCGCTCCCCACAACTGGGAGCCATAAGTCCAGATTAGAGGGGGAGCGCGAGTTTATAAGCCAATACAGACTGTTCGCCTTCAGCCTTAGGTGAGTTCGATATGCGTACCGCCTGTCGAGATGCACGCCAAAATACGTTACTTCATCTGATTAAGGAAGCTCGGTGTTAAGGTTGGGGTAATTTCGTCTATTTAAGGGAAAAGTTACATGTTTACATTTTTGATCATTTACTTTTATACGATAGTCTGAGATCCATTTCTCAACTGCGACTAGATGGGTCGCAAGTTTCGCTGAAGCTTGTTGTGGACATTTGGATCGGCTGAGGATCGCGATGTCGTCGCCAAAGGTACACATAGTCAATTGTATGCTCGTAGTAATATTAGAAGTGTAGAGTAGATATAAAGCGTCACAAGACGAGATACCCAGTGCGAATGCTTGGCGTTATAGTCTCCTGCTGATATAAAGTAATGGCCTACCGAGTGGAAGTAGTACATAAATTGGTCTTCAGATATTGTGAAGCGGGAAGGACAGTATATCGCTGCTAGAGTTTGACTGTGACATGCTTCCCATGTATATTTGATATATATTTTTTTTTTTTTTAATATTATTTAATTTCTCTAAAAATTCTATACGTCTGTCTGACTGTCTCTACGAACGCCTAGATTTCAGATATTTTTCCACCACACCTTTTAGCCCCCTCAAATAAAAAATAAATAGATTAGCGAGAGTAATTTTGAAGAGACTCTAGTTTTGAGTTTACGTACACAAAAATTTTTTTTGTAATTATTGGCAAAGTTTTTGTTTAATACCATATATGTGTTTATTATTCTTTTAAATTGGATCGAACTACATATCTCACAGTCGGGCTATCGAATGTAGCTTTTCTTACTTCATTCATTATGCCATTAACAAATTTTTTAAGCTCTAACATATTCAAACTACCAAGAATACTCAAGTGTGCTTGACTATAAGATACCCTCTAAATCTATATATTTGCTTGCAAACACCATCGTGTCGTCCATAAAGGACGACTCTAGTAGACCTAAAACTTTTATGTCATTCTTGTTCTTGTTATTCTAGATGAATAAAATTCAAAACATTGGCTGTAGAGAGACGCAATTAAATTTAAATTTGGATATTGATTCAATATGGAGATTGAATTAGGCCCACTGATTGATAAATACATACAATTATTTAATTGCTCACTTTATTTATAACTGAACAAGAAATTAAATGCATCTGGCTTATGAAATCCAATACATAGTATGGTAATATAATAACAATTGAGATTTTTACTCTGAAAATATATATCAAAACGTTGACTTGCTTCGCAACTTTTTAAGAAAATCCTTCGCTTGCTTATCTCCTTGTCTATTTTCTAGAGCTCGCAATGTCATCGAATCTAATAATAAAATAAAAGTCGATTGATTATATTCTCAAATTTAAAATTAATTTGTTTACCTGAATATTCCGGTCTACACAGATTCATTAGAATTTGTTCGTCTCGACAAGCTATAAGATCTGCAAACGTTATATAACATTCGGCTATATGCTGGCTAGACATTCCAAATAAATCTTTGTCCTTGATATTGAATAGAATCAGATTATTCTTATTTTTTTGTTGTTCGTCTTTTATATCACTAACGTATAAAAATGGTTTAAGAACACGCTCATATAATTTTAGGTAAGTACTTACATACTAAATTGTTCATCATAAAGCGGAAAGCAGTTTTTATTATGAACTGCAGTTTTAAACGATGTAATTCCGATAAAACGATTCGTTGGCATCAATGAGACTTTTACAAACGAATCACATAGTCCGTTCTTATCCATAGGTCGCAAGTTACGAGCATTTAAAATATTAAGCTAAAATTATAAAACTGTTAGGCCTAGCTAAAAACAATTTTTTTTGTTTAACTTACCGTTAACTGAGAATCTGTAAATTGAGCGCTTATTGCTAGTTGACCAAAAATAGCCGTTGATTCATCTTTTTGATATTTCAATCGATCGAGATAATATTGATGGATCAGATCGGAAGTTTCTAGAGCATGTAGATCTAGTATACCCTCTATTTCCACTAGAATTTGTACATCAGCTATAGTGCTGCCAATTTTAAAACAAGATATCATTGTGCGAAGGGTCTCCCTTAAATTTTGGAAAAATGCTGGAGGGCGTCGTTTCTAAGAATAGTAAACAAACGCAAATAATAAAAAAAAGTTATAGTTTTGTTTAAGTACTGTGCTTACATCGAGATTCAGTTGAATAAGATCATAAATGATTATTGATAACTCTCCCCATATACCCTCCAAAATTCTACTGAAATTGACTTCGTTTAGAGTGTTGTACAGAGTTTCGAGTGACTGTTCTAAATATATCATCAGCCTTTCCATCGAATTGGAATCCTTGTGTAGTACTTCGGCTCCTTCAGTAAGATAACGTCTAATCGGGGGCGACATTTTACGTGCCACATGTTCTATTAATTCGACAATTTGGTTACGTTGCGTATCAAGGGCGTTATCAATAACTGCTTTAATAGTATTAGTACACCGGTCAGCCTCTAGATTTGATCTGAACTCTCCTATTCGTTTTATTACATCATCACTCCCGAGTTCCTTGGAAAAGAAATAAATTAAAAGAAATCGATAATGTCATATTAACATAACAAATCTTAAGCAAACAAACCTTTACAAATGATGGAAGGCTTTGCCGAATATAGTCCATATTGTTAATGGCTAAACACCATTCTTCCGATAGTACTAAAAACGTAACAATACAATATAATGATAATATGTATAATATATATAAATACATAAAATATATATTTATATAAATAAATTACTAACTGAACATATCACCATCCTCTTCCATCTTAGTTATATTCTCTACTCGCCGAGACATACGCTGTGCATAGAACACACAACATCGACATATATCCTAATTGCAATTAAATTGAAAATGAATGAATATAGATTTATGAAATGTATAGCAATATAATTTGATTTCTTACATTCACAATTTTAGCAATAAATGTGTATGATCCTTCTATTTCTGGCCAATCCAATTGTTGCCAAAATATTTTAATCTGATAAAAAATAGCTAATGTGTCCACAGCGGATGAACTATATTTTACCGTTTCATCGACAGCATGAAGTTTATCCAAGTCGATTGCTTTCTGAATGCGATTAAGGGCCTTTATTACTGAAATGTCTAACCAATGTGTAACACCTCTTTCGAACCATTGATAGAAATTAGTCATCTGGAGGTCATCATTGGGACATAGTCTTTGTCCTTACAATCAGAAAATTTAATTTGGATTAAAAATAAATTTTAATGAAAAATCCGAGTTTACGCACCTAAGGTGATGTATCGTTTGAGCACTAGGTAGGCTTCAAATAATGTGGTGCCCATATTCACATTATCAATAGTAGGTAAATATTCAAATTGATCATCTGGGACATCCAACATTTTAATGTTGGAACATACGCCTATTACTACTGTTTTACATATTTCCATTAGTTTCGAATCGTAAAATAGGTAGAGTATTGTAGAATAGTTCAGTTTAATTTTGCTGTAAGAAAAATAAATTTAAATATTTAAATGTGTTCATGTTTATGCAAGTACTTTATACGCTCCAGCATTTCAAGTCTCACTGTCCTCCAATATGGGTAAAATAAACAATACTATTTAAGTCTTTCTCAAGTTGGCAATAAATACGTCCATCGGTATATTCACCCAGTGCTTGGACTCTAAATGAACTAGAGATATTGAGTTCGTTCCTACACTGACCAAATGTGTTATAGAATTTGGATATGCATTTTCAGCATTATAATATAACAATGCGAAAACAAAGCCTCGGCTTTAAGCATGTGAAAAGGTACAGTCGAGTCTCTCCGAAGTTAGGATCCTTGAATTCATTACTGCCGATATTATTTTGTTAATTAACCCTAGCCCGATATTTTTTTTTGTTATGAGAATACTATCTTTGGTCAATATTTTCATTCGAGGGTATGTTAGCTTGGCAAATTGACTTTGAAATTAATGTTCAAGCATATCTTTTAATATAGTCGAAGTTAAGTATTTACAACATTTCTTTTGGGTTATAATTTTGAACATATACATTTACCTAAAGAATATAATATTATATTTCAGATGGTTTATACGTACTGGTAAAACAATTTATCAAAGTATTCCATTGCACGTTGTAGATCTGATCGAATCATTTGTATTGTTTGAATAAGATATTGCAATTTTTCTTCATCGGTCTCATTATCTTTTATTTGTTTACTTCCTTCCACAATGTGTTCTAGCCATTCTTTTGCTCCATTATTTATAGCATCTACGATTGTGGCATTTATATTGCTCGACTCCTCATAGTCGAATTTCTCTATCCAACCATATACTGTTGGGGGAAATATTTCAATCGACGGCGGCGCTTTTAAGTTTCTAATCTTTGATAGAATATCTAATACTTCACTGAGTGCTTTTAGTATTTTATTATCACCAACACTTTTCGAACGTAACTTCCTTAATACTAAAAAGCACGATGGTAAAATATGCTTGACACCGTCCCAAAATATTTTCATATCTTCGGAATCATTCTGCAAACAGTTTATTGTTGGAATTAATATGTCCAGTATGGAATTAAAAAGCGTAAAGTTCAATTTGTGCGTTTCATGAACTGTGCTATATGCGTGCCATTGACTAAGTGCACAATCGTATGATGAAAGTCCACTCTGAACGGCATGCTGTGTTCTTAAAGCTTCCGCCATTGAGCTAAATTTCCCATTCCACCAAAAATTGGCCACTTGAGATGTATCCAATTCATGTAGTAGCAATAGTTTTAATAGGTGCTTATGTTCTTGAATTGCGACATTCTTGTTTTTTTCAGCACTTAGTGCTAGATTAACTAGCACTGAACCACGGCTTTTGGTCTTGGTCCCTTTTTCCAGATTATACCAAATTGTGAGTCCTGAAATTGGAATGGACTATTCAAGAAAATTCAAAATTAGTACATTATCCGAAATTAATACATATATACGAAAATAACCGACCCTATATGTAGCGGGTATAAAAAATTAACATATGGATAGCGGGTATAAAAAGGTAACATGGCTATATTGTCTCGGCTGTTGACAATGATCAAGAATATACACTTTATGGGGTCGAAAATGCCTCCTTCTGCCTGTTACATACATTTTCTGATGGCACTAAGTTATAATACCCTTCTACCCTATGGGTAGCGGGTATAAAAACAAGTTTTAGTATATTTGGTATATTTTTTGTTAAAATATTTAAGTTTTTTGTTTTCTCTCGAAATGGGTTGCGGGTATCACACGGTCGAGCACTCTCGACTGTTGCTTTCGAAGATGTTTTTGTATATATTTGAAAAAATCCATAAACAAATTGTGAACAGCTGTATGAGAATATTGCCTATGAAATTGATTCTTAAATAACTTCCTTCTTATTCATGCGATCACAACCAAATTTACAGGTCTCATTAAGACTATAATTATTATTACGCATACCAAAATTCAATCTAAGTCTATTATAAGAAATTACTTTTTAAAATGTATGTTATTTATAGATGTTTAATTTAAAATACAATGAAATACAATGCACCCAAAGCAGGCTGCAAATTCTCCCAATTGCTAAAACAAAACCCAAACAATAAGTAATGACAACTTTATTCTTAGTAGAACGCTTTGCACAAAGTTGTTTGGAGGCGGATTAGTTAGAGCACTCCTATGCATGTCGCCATGTGCGAGTTCGAATCCTGCTTGTACAATTGAATTTATTTTTTTTTTAGCAAATTCAACATATTTGTAAATAATTTACTATTCACAGAGCCGAAGCAAAGAACCGCATGTAATAATCAAAATATAAAAAAACTATCTTTAACGGCCCGCAAATGTAAGCGAATGTTTTGCGGACTATCGCCTACGAAACATTTACTGCCACAAACATAGCGTCGAGTGATTCGTTTTGCTATCGTTTTTCATCTTATACGTTTTTATATAGTTTTTCTCCGGAAAACCTTCGCTCAAGTCTCTTTTGCGATACTTTTTGCAAAGCTTTAGTGTACTGGGAGCTTACATCATCTTGGATGTCGATAATTAACTACTTAGTTTTACACGTAGTTATGGCCGCGATTTAATATTAAAGAAACAAAGTTTGGTAATCGCTGAATTGAAAAGACTTATGAATCCTGTCAGAGATCGAACCTACACATGTTCTTAAATGAGACTTTTTTTTCTTGTGTTTATAAAAAATAATAGTAAGTGGGCCCCGCAGCATTGCCAGCATCTCGTAAACCCCCTTCAAATTATTCCAGTTTTCCAATTTCCCAAAAAATGAATGTACTTAGTTTTCATTTCAATCCTGACGATTTGAAAGATTTGCGAGGGAGTCGCCAAGGCAATCGGCTTGCTGCGGAATGAAAACCGTAATTAGCATTCGGATACCTGGACGATCTTGTGGTAGACAGCGATCGAGGAAAAGCTCGTAAGGCCACGGAGCGCGAGTGCTAGGACTACTGCAGGCTCGTGGCATGGAGCTGAACAAAAACTTTGAGCAGGTACTATGCCGGTAGCACAGATAGCGGAGTACGGAGCTCCTTCTCAACCAATGATGAGAGGACGATTGTAGAGGTGACGACATAATCAGCTCTCCAGCACTCAAGAGAGGAAGACCTCTAAATATGAATAGCACCAGCGTGGCACAAATCAAGCGGCACAAAGCTAAAGCAGCTTTTGCTGTTATCAGTAGGCTAGGTTGATGATGTGGATTGTCAGAGGACGAATCTACGGTCTCGGCGATAAGCATTCCGAAGTCTTTTCTGACCTTAGAGAACAGACGTTTCCAGCCTGCATCTTAATAACGAAGGAGATAAACTTCCTTGGTCTATCCGAATTCTTGGACAGAGATTCATCCAGAAAGGCGTAGGCTGTGACACTAACGTCCGCAGTAGTGTGTGGGACAGCACAAACACAAAAAAAAACATGTAAGAAAGCTACAGTCGAGAGTGCTCCACCGTATGATACCCGCAACCCATTTCGAGAGAAAACAAAAAACTGAAATAATATTTGAACAAAAAATATACAAAAAATATACTGAAATTTGTTTTCTTTTGTATATACATATTTTTAAAAAATCCATTAAAAACCGACATGGTCACACTGTTAACTAAACCAACAAAGCACGAGCAGCTGCAAGTGAATTTTGCATATAAAATTGATTCATTAATAACTTCCTTGTTTTTCATTCGATCTCAACCAAATTCACAGGAATCATTGAGAAAATAATAATTATATTTATAGTCTCAATGACTCCTGTGAATTTGATTGAGATTGAATGAAAAACACGGAAGTTATTAAAGTTATTTTCAAATATATACAAAAAAACAAGTTTCAGTATATTTGGTAAATTATTTGTTAAAATACCATTTCAGTATTTTGTTTTCTCTCGAAATGGGTTGCGGGTATCATACGGTCAAGCACTCTCGACTGTAGCTTTCTTACTTGTTTTTAAAACACTAGTTATGCTTGCAACTACATCAAGTTTGTTTTAGCAATTTGTCACAATCCTTTTCGCCCTCGAAAATCCAAAGTACCAACCGTGACATAAAAACTAGAGCCTTAAATTTTGATATACATAATATTAACTGCACTCTTAATGATTCCTGTACATTCTGTTGGGATTGAATGAGTTTTTCAAGAATAAACTTTACAGGGCGAAAATTCACATGCAGCTCTTCGCGCTTTGTTTGTTTAGTTGACATATGCTCACACTGTCAAGAATGTTTAATATATATAAGTATATTATAGATTTTTTTTCAAAAATATACACAAGAAACAATTTTCGGTATATTTGTTTGGTATATTATTTGTTCAAATAGCATTAACTGTTTTGTATTCTCTCGAAATGTGTAGCACCCGCTACCCAACTTACGGTTGAGAACTTTAGACTGTATCTTTCTTACTTGTTTTATGTTTATTTGCGTATTTAAAGTCGATTAGTCGGTAAGGAAAAATTTTAATATAACATTATGATTCGAAGAATAAAAATATAAAATATGATATAAATAAATTATTCATTTAAAATATAAAGTCAATTAGAAAATAAATAAATAATTTGGGGTTTATATATTTGATAAATTCAAGTGGAATATTCAAGCCGCATTTCAGACTGTTAGTTCCTTAAGCATTTTGATTTTATTAAAAATGGGAAGCTGATTCGTTTTCAATGCATCAACGAATGTCCCGTGCTATAATATGAAATTCCCCATATATTTATGTATCTACGTACACACGATTATTATACATTACCTTAAGTGTAACAACGGCTCGTCCAATTAATTCATTGTCATGTTTTCCTGAAGAAGCAGTTACCGCAATCTCTTTCATTAGTTTACTAAGCCCTCTTACACCTTTAACATCCAATATTTTGTTAACTTTTTCTTTGACAGTCTCTGCAGCATCAAAATCCCTACAAAAATTATTAAGAAATAAGTTAATTACTGAACAATTAGGATATTTGCAATAACTATTTCTATGAAACAGTATTTAAAATAAATTGTTAAAATGTTCAATTGTTTGGAGATACATCACATATAGTCTGTTTATTATATTGTCATGCAAATTATAATTACTAATTAACCATAATTAATATATAAATTATGAAAAACACCGCCTTACTGCACGATCCCATAGTTTTGATAATTTCCGTTTTACCTTTACATTAATGATTATATTTTGTTGTTTCTGTTTCTCCAAATTTTATAATGATCGAAACTAAGCATAAACAAGTAACAAAGCTACAGTCGAGAGTACTCGACCGTATGATACCCGCAACCACTTTCGAGAGAAAACAAAAAGCTTAGTTGATATTTTAACAAAAAATATACCAAATATACTGAAACTTGTTATACCCGCTACCCATAGGGTAGAAAGGTATTATAACTTAGTGCCAACACAGAATGTATGTAACAGGCAGAAGGAGGCATCTCCGACCACATAAACTATATATATTCTTGATCAGTGTCAACAGCCGAGACGATATAGCCATGTCTGTCTGTCCGTCCGTCTGTCCGTCTGTATGAACACGTAGATCTCAGAGACTATAAGAGCTAGAGCTACCAAATTTTGGGGACAGTACTCTTATAGGTCCTACGCAGAACAAGTTTATTTCAAAAGTTGGATGCCACGCCCCTTTCCGCCCCCAAAAGTCTGTAAAAGCCGTAATAATAGACCTAGAGCATTGAATTTTGGTATGTATAATAATAATTATATTCTCAATGATTCCTGTGAATTTGGTTGAGATCGAATGAAAAACAAGGAAGTAATTAAAGAATCAATTTTATATACACAATTCACTTGCAGCTGCCCGCGCTTTGTTTGTTTAGTTGACAGTGTGACTATAACGGTGTTGTGGATTTTTACCCGCTATTTTCAAATATATACAAAAAAAACAAGTTTTAGTGTATTCGGTATATTTTTTGTTAAAATATCATTTAAGTTTTTTGTTTTCTCTCGAAATGAGTTGCGGGTATCATGCGGTCGAGCACTCTCGACTGTAGCTTTCTTACTTGTTTTTTTTTTGTATATATTTGAAAATAGCGGGTAAAAACAAACAAAGCGCGGGCAGCTGCAAGTGAATTTTGCATATAAAATTGATTCTTTAATAACTTCCTTGTTTTTCATTCGATCTCAACCAAATTCACAGAATCATTGAGAATATAACTATTATTATGCATACCAAAAATCTAAAAAAAACTTGATCTGCGTAGGACCTATAAGAATACTGTCACCAAATTTGATAGCTGTAGCTCTTATAGTCTCTGAGATCTAGGTGTTCATACAGACGGACAGAAGGACAGACGGAGACGGAATCCCTGCGATTCCTCAAAGACACACTGCTGAAGCTGGAAGCAGGAAACGGCAAGGATCTCTGGATCAGCATTGGTCCAGAGTCCAAAAGCCAACTCTTTGTAAGCAAGGCCGGCTGAAGATGGGAAGGGGTTGCGTTCGGGCAATCGTTCCTGGAGGCGCTGGTTGCTGAGATGCTATGTCGACCGGAGAGAATTTGGGTAGTGCAGGTTAATCTGCACTACTCGAGGCTTCCTTCCATAGACCTACTACGGTGGATGGACAAGGAGAAAGTGGATGTGGCTCTCATCCAAGTACCCTGGATCGTAGGTGAAAGGGTTTGTGGTTTGGGTGCCCGCGGATACCATCTCCTTGTCCCGAAAACTGTGGGTAAGTCCAGGAACTGTATCGTGGTAAGAACCGGACTCAATGTGCTCTTCTCTTCCAGTTACAGCAACAGGGACTTGACGGTAGTGCTATGCAAGCGAAGGAACGGACCAAATCTATACCTAGCCTCAGCATACCTACCGTACGAAGAAAGAGAAAGAAAAGGATCTACCGTCGGAAAGTATCCGAGCCCTTATTCAGCATGCGCAGAAAGAGGGCAAAGATCTAATCCTTGAATGTGATGCTAATGCCCACAACACCTTTTGGGGGAGCAAAGATACCAACGAGAGGCAAAGGCTTGTTATGGAATCTATTCCCACCACCCAGTGGGAAGGCTAAACAACCCAGACAAGTTGGAGGTATCGACCCAAAATGTCACAAACACTGTATGTAAGGCCTTCATCAAATCCTGTCCAGTCAGCCGTCCACCAAAGTCAAACCGCAACAAGTGGTCAACTCCGGAACACGCCCAGATACGGAAGGAAACGAGAAGACTTTACAATAGAGCTAAAGACGGAAACTGCCAGGTAGAATGCCTACCATTACAGTTTCAAGACCTTCAAAAAGGAAATCAGACGGGCAAAAAGAGACTCATGGTCTAAATTTTGCGAGGAACTAACCAACACCACTGAAGCGTCCATACTTCGAAGGTTGCTGATCCAGCCACACCTGGGCTGCTTTGCAACCTGGATGGCACATTCGCTAAAAATAGTCAGGAGTCTCTGCAACTCCTCAGGAACGCACTCTTTCCAGGCTGCATACAAACTGAAGACGAGAATGGGATCCCCACCTCTCACATCAGCGGCGAGCCGGATGGAAACGCGCCTCATGAGAGCCAAGTCCTAATCGACGAAATTGTCAACACTGAGAAGATAATCTGGGCTATCAAGTCGTTCCATCCCTACAAATCAGCAGGACCGGATGACATTAGACCGGTCATGCTACAGATGGTATGCGTACATCTGTCGCAATGGCTTTTAGAAATCTTCAAGGGATGTCTCCTTACGGGATACATTCCAAAAACCTGGAGAGAAGTGAGGATGGCATTCATTCTCAAAGCAGGAAAGATAAACCACTGCTCAGCAAAAGATTATAGGCCCATAAGTCTCTCATCGTTTTTATTAGAAAGACTAGAGAGACTTCTGGACCTTCATCTCAGAAGTAAGCTAACACCTCACACTTTTAGCAAGTCCCAACACGTAAGCATACACACGTAGACATAATAAAAACAACATTCGAACATTCCAACAAACCCTCCCAATCCCCTCTATTCCTACAGTTCACAGAGAACAGACATCATAATGGACCCTATGTTCTCCGGGTGCTCTCGACTCCAGTCGAGCCGTATGTTCAACCTAACCCTTACCTAACGCTTTGATGTATTGATGTATGGATCAATGTTAGGAAAGGTTTTAGACTTAAATGAATTTCTTGATGTAATACAGATAATTGTTCTTAGTTTGTTTTTGCCTATTTTACAAAACAATTTATGCGTTCGTAACGGCGATATCTACAAACACCTCGGAATCATTGATATCTGCACATATCGCCAAACGAAAACGATCTTCGACGCAGTTATGTTTTACACATTCCTACTTGGATCTCTATTTTCATTTGTATTGACTAATATGAATAAAAGCTAAGAGCATTTCTTTTTTGGGAAATTGGACAAAAAATTTTTACGTGAACATCAAAAAGCGGCGGCGGGGGTTTGCCGTGGGAAACGAAGCTGCTTGGACAGCTGACCATTATTTTACATTAACGGAAAATAAAAATATTCATGTAAGAACCGCATGGCTGTAGCGAGGATCTGCGGACGGAAGCTTTATTGGAGGATGAAGTTTTAATTTTTAAATACTGACATTACATACATACATATGTATGTATGTATATTCGTTTCAATTAAAGAATCTTGCAGGAAATGAAAAAATGTTGCTAATTTTGTATATATGTTGTGTAAGCAACACTTCAATTTATTTAGTTTTACATGAATAACATATAACTCGGAGAGATAATTTTGTTTTTGGAATTTATTTCATCCAAGTTTGTGGTGCAGGGGTTAGAGCGTCGGAGTGCGGATGCTCTGGTCGTACGGTTGATTCAAGATCCGTACTTCTTTTTCATTTAGTTTTAAATGGAAATGAAATAAGCGAGAGCCTGCAGCGGGAGGAACAACAAGTAAATTATTTTAAAGTTCTTCGCGGGCGAAATCTGGTTAGTTTAATTAAACTTTCATGTAATTTTTAAATTAATTTGGCAAACATAATTGTTCATCATTTGGTTTTGCATGTTTTACAAAATGATGCATTCTTGAAAAGCGATATCTACAAAAACAGTTGAAATATAAATATTAGCACATATCGCCAAACGAAATCGTAGTTATGTTTTGCACTTCCCTACTTGCAATTATATATATATGTTATATACATATATAACTATATAATTTATATTGATAGTATTGACAGAACAAAATCTTTCAATTTTTCAATCTTCAACTAATTTGAATTAAATCTGGGTGCATTCATTTTTGAAAAAGAGGAGATAGTTGGTTCCGCCCTGAAATAATTTTTATCTAAAGGCTGCAGAGGGAGGCTGGCAAAGCTGCGGCGCCACTGGCTATTATTTGTTTAAACTAAAAATAATAATTTATATTAGAAACGAGAGGCTGTAGTGGGAGCAACAATTCAATTCATTTAATTTTACATAAACATAGCTCGGTGGATAAGTTTGGTTTTTGAAAGCGGATCGTGGATACTGCGAAACTGATCTTTTTAATTTTCACAAGTATTGAGTTCTTAAAAAGTTTAACCCATTAATAAATTATATATTTAAGCTAACTTTTTTAATGTGATACCAACAATTAAAACAAAAAAAGTAACTTTTAATTAATACTGAACAAATGTTTAAAATTCCTGAAAATTGACGTTTTACGCCCAAATTTATAAATGCCCTTGCAGTCAAAATGGGTTCGAGTCCCGCTTTGCTTTTGTTTTTACTTTTTAAAATGTTGTATGTTATTTATAGTGGATATTATAGTTGAAAACACTTTTATAAATTGCCTTATAATACAAAAGTTAAAATTTGAAATACAATTCACCCAAAGTATGTTGCAAATCTCGCAATTGCCAAACCCAAACAATAAGCAATCGGAACTTTATTCTTATAAGAACGTTTTGCGAAATGTTTTTTGGTGGCGGATTGGTTAGAGCTCACGTATGCGTGCCGCCATGTGCGAGTTCGAATCCAGCTTGTACAATGGAGATTATTCTTTCTTGTAGCCAATTTAACAAGTTTTCTTAATTATTACTTGTTTTGATTTAATAATTCAAATAAAAGGGTAAGTTAGATAGAAAATTAAATAGATGAGAAAATTAATTGCATTTGTGCAATTCAAATAAAATAGTTTTGGTATGCTATTAAAATTACTACAATTTAGATATGAGTGGCAGATGAAATGGTCGTTCTGTTTTCATGGAACGGAACTAAGTCGAAGAAGTCAAAAAGCTGAAAGCGTTTAACATTTGGAAATACAATTACATTTGTTTTTATAAAAGTTATTGTAAATAGTTTTCACAGAGCTGAAGCACAGGAAAGCCTCATGAAATTGAAACTTTAGACGGGGCAGCTACACAGCTTGGTTAGCCCTCGCGCGAGGGGGTTAGGGTACGAGGAAAGTTTGCTGTGATACTTCTCTTTCTGTTCAGCTATTACATCTCTGACTGGTTAAATGTTGAGGTCCTTATTTATGTTTGCGTTGCGAACGTACCACGGTGCCCCGGTGATGGTTCTCAGGATCTTTGATTGAGCTCGCTGGACAACATCGATGTTTCTACTACAAGCGTTCCCCATAATTCGGAGCCATAGGCCCAGATTGGTTTAAGTAGGAAAGTGTAGAGCAGGACCTTGTACTTTAGACTAAAAGAGGACCGAGCGTTGATAAGCCAATGAAGACTATCAGCTTTTAGTTTTAGTTGTGTTCTCTTGGCTTCGATGTGCCTTCGCCAGGTGAGTCATCTGTTGAAGTGTACTTCTAAATACGTAACGTCGTTCGCTTGCGGAAGTGCGGAATTGTTTAGTCTGAGCGGTGGGCAATTTTGCCTGTTTAGGGTAAACGTGACATGCTTGCATTTTTGTTCGTTTAGTCTAGTCATTCGCTAGTTGAAGAGCCAGTTGCGCTGATGCTTGGATAGGACACTTGGAACGGCTGAGAATAGCTGTATCGTCGGCAAAGGTAGATGTTATTAGTCGTCTGTTTGTTGGGATGTCTGCTGTGTATAGAACGTATAGCTTTGGCCCCAGTACGCTGCCTTGGGGGACTCCAGCTCTATGAGCTTTTCAAAGAGTTAGGATAAGCATGATAATAAGCTTATTGGTCTATACGAAGAGGCAATTGTGTGATCTTCGCCAGGTTTCGGAATCATTATTATCATTGATTTTTTCCATCTCTCTGGAAAGTGGATAAGCCTTGTAATGTTTCTTATAGGCGCCACAGTTTCTGTCGGGGAGCATAGGATTGGAAGATGTTGATAATATTTTTTTATCTTTATATAGCGGCGTTGGGTAGTTGCTTTTTGTTGCTTTAACGCTTTGGTGAGCTTGCGGGAGGCGTCTTTTAAAATTTGTCGTGCATATGGCGACCTATGAGTCTGCCATTCTCGTCGTTGGCGTCGCTTTTCGATTACGAGCTGCTCGATTTGTTGATTTGTCTTCTTTTGCATTTGTGCATTTTGAGGAGTTGAAATGCGAGCAGCGGTGACAAAGGCGGACTCCAGTGTGTTGACAAAGTTGTCGATGTCAGCTTCAAGGTTAAGTACAGGATTTATATCAATATGCGAGCTTAAATATTTCCTATAAGAGTTCCAATTGGTTTTGTGTGAAGCCAATCCCGTCGCTTGATCTACGGTTGTTGGATGACGAAGAAGGTTAATAAGAACAGGCGAGTCATCAGATAAAAGATCCGAAAGACTTTTGGCGCTAATCAGGTTCCTTGGAATGTTTTTAGTGATTGCGAAGTCAATTAAATCGGGCAGTTTTTTTGGGTCTGTTGGCCAACATGGTCTGCCAGTGAAAACGAGGTTAAGCTTGTTGCTGGCTTTTATAATTGCATTGTAAAGCTGCTTTCCTTTAGGTCTCACGAGGCGAAATCTCCAGTGTGTGTGCTTGACATTATAGTCTCCTGCTGCTAAGAAGTGCTCGCCTAATGAGTTAAAGAACTGCCGTGTGCCTTACCATCGGGATGGTAAGTTGCATAGAAATAGTAGCCTCTTAAATTAAAGTTATATTTATGTGTAAGATGTGTTTCTGAGAGCAACATTACATCGGTATTTTTGTCAAGCAAGAATTGAGATAACTCAAGTTTATGCTGCGAGACGCCATTAGCATTCCACATGGTAGTGTACCAGACGTACATAGTCTGCAACCGAGCTTGGTGGGGTGCGTATTCTTGCGGTGCACAGTTCTAGCTCGTCGGATTGGTCGGGGTCTTTCCTTACTCGATTACACGGTAACGCTAACACACACGAATATTTAATACGCGGACTGATTCTAAATAAATTAAGGCTTAAAATAAGCTAAACAAATTGATAATAAAACGGATTTGGTTGCGCCGACACACGCTATATCGGAGACTTCCTTTAATCCAATTATGCCTAGATGAGGGAACTGGATAGCATGTCCCTCGTCTCTACCCTCCCGACCATGGTAACTGTTCTATAGATTTTGGTTACCCCTAATATAAAGGATTATTATACCTCTAAATCATCTTAACCGATTCCTCCACGATTACTCGACAGACCAGGTTAATAAATTTTAAAGACTCATTATTTCATTCAAATTATTCACAATTTAATTACAAAATTCCAAAGAGGATTCATGATTACACTAGATATGATATCTTGTCAATTTAACTATATTCAAAGATAATTCAAGTTAATCTTTTATGAGATAAAAGTGTACACGCATGGGTCAGTTCATTACTCTTAAGGCACATTCATTAGAATATATGTATTTGTATTTAGAATGTATATTCACCAATTGTACGTATCAATTATATAGTATACTGTTGTTGCATTCTTACTGTCGTGGTACCATGACGAAATAGTATATTTTAGGTATTATTCCAATTTAAAGATAATAAAAAAAAATTTAAGTTAGCATGTGAGTTTTCTTATCAGTGACTGTAACTAGAAGAGTTCGATCAAAACAAAATCAAAATATTACTTCAATCAATTGTTGTTGCATCTAATGGCAAGTTCTAATTCATTATTGTTCTACTTATTCCGTCTATGTGGTTTCCATCAGCGCACACGTGGTTTATGACTGACCTACGTCATACCTTGGATTAATTCCAAGAGAAAATATATATATGTATATATATTTGTATTTAGGAAGTGCTTTATCTAAGACACCTCCTCCAAGCTAGTAAGCAACCATTCGCTGTGAGCTTCAATCCAAACTCCCTTCCTGACGTGGAGACGGCCTCTTATGAAATCTTCAAAGGGTATAGCACTGCTATATCAAGCTGCGTTGACAATGTTAGATCAGCGACGTATCCAAATAGAATCCAGGCTACTGTCCGCCAGTGCCACGCTCTAAGAGCTGAACTCCCGGGGACTCTATGCCTATGTAAATTGAACATTAATAACCTAACACTGCAATGGGGTATTTCATACCTTAGATTTGTAGTTTACACACTTAAGCTGTTTTGCACTATTTGATAGCCAAGAGTAGGTGATATATTTATGGCCTTGCCAATTAACAGTTACATTATTTTAACTTGCTAGATTTTGGCACACGTGTAATTATGTTATGTCTTTCTAACAGAAAGAGAGACATACGACTTCTTCGCTCGGATGACTTTTTCTAATTAGCTAGCCTTGCAAGTTTGGCTGTACTATGCTGCGCCGCATGCGAAGCAGAGCTTTTGCCTAACTGTGCAATCATACGATTATGCGAATGCAGTGATAAGCAATATGAAATAACTAGATAAGCTGCGTTGGGGTGCTTCACTATTTAGAACACGAAAATAAATAAATATCTTTATAATTTATATATGACTATTTTATATGTCGGCCACTACACATGGATATACGTAGGGAAGTCATTGACGATTTGGATTTTAGTAATACCAACATTTGTATCAACAGGTTTTGATTACGCATTAGATCTTGCATAGTAGTCCGCATGAAAGACATGAACTCCATTAAGCTTTGCTGTAGGTTAGAGAACATGGCCTCAAAGTTGTTTGTGACTGCTCCATAGGCTGATAATGTTTTGTTGTGTTTGGCTCTGGATGAGATAGTTTAAAGTGCGATGTATTTGAGGAAGGAAGCTCCAATTCTGATTTTAAAGCACTGGCAAATGTCACATTTTTCCTTATAGAAAACTCGGAGTCAAAGTCAAATGACGATCTAGCTGCGTTCGAAAAGAATACGTCTGGGTTTGATTTAGATGGTGTAACCCGTGCATGTGCAAAGCGGGGAGTAGTCACTCGCTGATGGATTCTACTTTTTAAATCCTTATATACTGAGCAACCTCTGTAATTAGTATGCAGTATGACCGTGTATGACAATATTATTGACAATTCATACATTGTACTGGTCATTTGCGTTTGTGTGGTTCTTCTACAATGATTCTACAATGTAGTAGAAACTGAAGTTTGCATATAGGGTGCACTTCGTTTTTCTTAAGAGAACTATTGTCTGGTTCAAGTTCTAATTTGAAAAGCGGTTGGGGCTTCCTTTCCCTGTTTAAAATGTTAAAGACTCTCTTTGCGTTAAGTCCCATATCTACTAAAAATTTCAAACCTATTAGTGACCTCTTCGCTTGAATAATTATTGCATTCGCGTTAATAGGGCATAACTTTCGTTTATATTGTATGTAACGATCCATTCCAGTCTGTATAAGCAGGTCAGTTACGTTTTTTGCTTTTTGTTTTATTAGCAACGCAGCAGTAGTAGAATTTGTTTTAGTGTGGTTTGTTTTGGTATTGAACTGAACCATAAAGCGCTTTTGTTGTTGCCGTCGATGACGTAAAAAGAACATTTGTTGATGACGATGGGATCGAGCGGGCAGCCGATACTGTTACAGTTGATGTTGTTGTTGTTGCAGTTGCAGTAGTCAGAGAAACTGTTGCGGTAGTCTCCGTAGGTAAGAGCAGGTCTCTCAGATCATTACTTGCTCACGAGCCGGCGCTCGTCTTGCTCACGCTGCAATTTCTTACAAATGTTGCTTTATCCATCTTCTTAACCGCGGTTTAGTTTACCGAATTTTATTGGATATAAGTAAATATTAATTAATCAATCGGTAAATAATTATTTAATTAAATATTTTGTGCGATTTCATCGCTCTAAGTGTCTTTTCGCGTTGCACACTTATTAATACGTCTCTCACTACGCTATAAACTTGTGTAATTTATTTTGTTTCCTGGAGCTCAGTAATACACGTCTGAATACGGCAACAGTTGTTACAGATGTAAATATTAAAAAGCTTTTTTTAACGGCCCGCAAATGAAGCGTAAGTGAATGCTTTGCAGACTGTCGCCTATGAATCATTTACTGCCATAAACTTAGCGTCAAGTAATTCGTTTTACTATCGTTTTTTCATCGTGGTTAATATTTAGTTATAAAATTTGATAACTTATTGTTAGTCTCAACTTAAGAGAACATTTAAAATAACCAAGTAAGAAAGCTACAGTCGAGAGTGCTCTTTCGTAAGATACCCGCAGCTCATTTCGAGAGAAAACAAAAAACTTAAATGATATTTTAACTAAAAATATAGCAAAGAAATTTGTTTTTTTTTTTTTTTTTATATATTTGAAAAAAATCTATAACATACCGACATGGTAACTTGTTAACTAAACAAACAAAGCGTGAACGGCTGGATGAATATTGCCTATGAAATTGATTCTTTAATAACTTCCTTGTTCATTCGATCACAACTAAATTAACGTCCATATGCATTGGGCACAACTATTTTGATAAATAATTTAACAAATAACTTTTGTTCTACTTATTCGATTTTTACCAAAATTACAGGGTATATTAAGTGTATTAAGCACATATGGCTTACCATTACACATCATTACAGAAAGAACTTTTGGAGTTACATGCGAAAAAAAAATGTCACGTTCTAGATTTGTGAATATTGTGGGCGAAGAGGGCATGGCATCCAACTATTGAAATAAATTTGATCTGCGTAAGGAATGCAGTAGAATATGCACCGAACCTGGTGTCTGTATGTCCTAAAGTCTCTGAGATCTAGGTGTTCATACAGACAGACAGAGATACATGGCTATATCGTCTCGGCTGTTGACACTGATCAAGAATATATATACTTTATGGGGTCGGAGATGGCTCCTTCTGCCTGTTACTTACATTTCCTGTTGGCACTAAATTATAATACCCTTCTACCCTATGTGTAGCGGGTATAATAAATCTATCAAAATAGATCGTTTATTAAGCTTCAAGGAAAGCTGGCTATTTCTTAGTATATGTATCGGAATAAGTTTATTGTCAAGAGGGCAGACTCATAACAATCACTATTGCATTGCAAATATAAAACAATCAATGATGGCATAGATATCGCTTTTGCTTGAAGCAGCATCGATCAATTTGGAATCTTTTGTGGCACCGTCGAAATTTGCGCGCGGAGATGGTTGCAGCGAAAAACACTTGTAATTTCTGTGACACCCTAAAATAATTAAATTCAGTACTTACCAAACTTCAATAATCAAAGCTTCTTCACGATGGCCTTCATTAATTGGTCTGAAAGCATACAAATTTTATTAATACGTGCAAATACACTTTAATGGCTTTTTATTTTTTATTTTCGATACAGCTCTTTCTAAAGGGGTATAACAGCATAATTATATTAGTGCCAAAACAAAATATAAGTAATTGGCATAAAGAAACCTTTCCAACTTTATAAGGTACTGGTTCTAACCAAAGAATATAAGGATTTACGTAAAACAGATTTCATAACCTATAGTATTAATAAAACACCGAGTAATGACAATAACCACAGACCGCACATCGGATGCAACGTACAGCGAACCACACCGAACACAGTTGCTGAGCGTTTACAAAACACCCTGGTGCATTTTGTTGTGCTTTGCTTTCGTTTCTACAACCATTTTTATTCACCCATCACGATAGTGTGGTGAACACGTATTGTTTCGTATTGTTAAAAAAATGCTTATCTAACACTTGGAAAATGTAATCTGGTAAGGTGTCAACCCTGAACAGCCAAGATAGAAATGGTTTATGAAACTGTGGAAATTTCCGAGCGGAATTGCTCTCAGAGAAATCAATTCCTCTAACTATTTTGGTGTCACCCCTGATAGTAATGATAGGTAAAACTTTTTTTTAGTATTTAAACTTTAAGCTGTTAAATATCGAATGATTACCATAACTCTGTTAATTGCATACTAACTCACATAGGTAACAGATCATATTGTATTGTCTATTTCGCGCATTGTTTAAATGAATTTAAAAACCGCCCAGACTGATAGTTTCATGTTTGCATTAAAAACGCTTTATGCAATGAACGTTTTGGCGCCGCGATTGTCGTCGCAGCTACTACATTTCAACTTTCAAATTTCGTCGCTCCGTCATTTGTTGAAGTCATTTAAATGCTCGCATCAAGAGGAAACATTCTCGAGACGATGTAAAAAGATCGCCAGCTGCATTGCAATGCCGTTTGGACATTTTAAACGTATATTTTAAACAAGCTTTATAAGTGCAATGGTCATCGAGACTTTCGATCGAAAAAAAGGCGTGAACTCGAAGACAACTGAATCTACAAGAGATCTGCATAAATTTCAAAAATAACTCATTCAAATGAACACTGCGCAAAATTAATTAAATGAAACTGAGTGCGAAATGGAACACGATTGAGCGAGTGAGTTCGCTCGCGTATCGAATGCCAATACAGCTTTTTGAGTGTTGTTGTCTTGTCACAAAAAAAACACATAGACACGTCATAAGTACACACTACAATAATAACAAGTGAGAAAGCTACAGCCGAGAGTGCTCGACCGTATGATAACCGCAACCCATTTCGAGGGAAAAAAAAAATTTAAATGATATTTTAACAACAAATATACCAAAAATATACTGAAACAAACAAAGCGCGAGCAGCTGCAAGCATCTAAAATTGATTCTTTAATAACATTCTCGTTTTTTATTCGATCTCAACCAAATTCACAGGAATCGTTGAGACTAATTATTAGTATGCATACCAAAATTCAATGCTCTAGGTTCATTATTACGGCTTTTCCAGTTTTTGGGGGCAGAAAGGGGCGTGGCAAAAATCTAAAATAAACAAACTTGATCTGCGTACGACCTACACGAATACTGTCACCAAATCTGATATATCTAGGCCATTCACATACTTAAAACGTCAATATGCATTCGGCTCAACTATTTTGATAAATAATTTAACAAATAACTTTTGTTATACTTATCCGATTTATACAAAGCTTACAGGGTATATTAAGCACAGATGGCTTACCAAATTACACATCATTACACAAAGAACTTTTGGAGTTATACGCGATTTACATAAAACAAACGAGACTAGTTCTAGATTTTTGCATATTGTGGGCGAAGGCGGCGTGACATGCAACTTTTCAAATAAACTTGATCTGCGTAAGGAATGCAGGAGCCTATGTACCACATTTGGTGTCTCTATGTCTTTGAGTCTCTGAGATCTTGGTGTTCATACAGACTGACGGACATAGCTATATCGTCTCGGCTGTTGACACTGATCAAGAATATATATACTTTATGGGGTCCGAGATGCCTCCTTCTGCCTGTTACATACATCTTCTGTTGGCACTAAGTTATAAAACCCTTCTACCCTATGGGTAGCGGGTATACAAATCTTAAAAATACAAAGTAACCAAATTTGTATATATTTTGTATCACCATATCAGTCGTGCAACGTGTAGAACCGTAAACCATTTAAAATCTGTCAATATTATCGATATATCGAATATTTGGCTTTTGAAATATCGACAATAGATATTTGAACACCTCTTCTGTATATTTCTTAAAAATGGCCTCGAAAGCTGCATCTGAGCAACTTCCTGTATGTCTTCGTTTCAAACTCAGACTAGAACGGCAAAGAAGTTAAAAAAATTGTATATAACTGTTTGCGTTTGCTACGTATCAAAAGCTGTACACATTGAAGTGGTATACTATTTGAACATTAAAGCTTTAATCTGCAATAAATCGATAGTTTAATATAAATCCGTTAATTAAATACTTAACTAAATAGATAACAGATATCGTATTGTCTATCGATATGGTGTATTAAAAAAGTTAGTTGACTATCAAATTCGCTATTGTATACAACTCACACTCGTCTCATTTTTGCATACATTGTTCCTAAACTAATTTAAACACCGTCCAGACTGGCAATTTAATAGTTCCATAAAAAACTAAAGAGTAAAGTAGAATTTCCAAAGACAAAGTTTATAACGGTACTATTTAAAAGGAAGTTAAATAATTAGGTCTGTCATAAATTTTTCGATGCGTTCTGAAATTCAAAATCATATATAGTATTTAAAGCCAAATTAAAATTTGCAATGTTTGAGTACTACCTCATGTGGGGTTTAATGTCGGATCTTCCGACTGACAGCTTACGACTCTAGCCTTAGACCATTGCCGACATTGATAGTGAGAATTAAAACACAAAGTTCTGTCCCTTTAATTAACTTTTAATTGGTGATTGTAGGTAGATGAATAGGTATTTTAAAAACTTTAAAAATGTACTATATAAATTTTCAAAATTTCTTGTGTATAATTTACAGTTCCTATTATTTACCGTTTGGGGTGTGCGTTAATAAAGCAATCAGTAAATAAATGATCTCAAAATATATTCGCAACCCAGTATGGCCTGCCGGCTCTGTGATAACGTAGTACACGTTAAGTGTGTAGGTTATTCAGGGCTAGTTGATGATGACATTGCCAAAAGAACTGGGCTTAACTGGTGTTGTGAGTCATGTCGAGAAGTTGAAAGTGAAGTGTGGATGTTTATGAGACAGAAAAGAATTGGTTTTAATAATCTGTTTGGTGGCCTTCACAAGTTAAACGATCAGTTTAGTGCTTTGAATTCTCAGCTCAATAGTTTTAAACTTATGGCTGAGTCTCCAAAGCAGAAAAAAATCAACTTCTTGTGACTTACAATTATCCCAATTTTTACCTCTACCATTGACTGACCCACACACTACTCCAATGATATTACTTAACGCCGAAATTGTGTCTGAATTGTCCAAGGTTGTCACTCAAATTAGATAAATTCTTCTGCACCTTCTCAAACTGTTATAAAATATTACTCTTGTGGCTCCTAAACCACTTGTGGGGGTTGCACCAATGAAACACATTTTTGTTTCAAAGCAGATGACGTAAAGGCTTTCATTATAGCCAAAAATTAAAAATTCCAAAAGTGGAAAATTTTAAATTTGCTTATGATAGACCAATTGCATCTTTCAAGATCAATGTCGCACCTTCACTTATTAAAACCATATGCTCGCTAAGTTTTTGGCCAGAGTATTCGGTGGCAAAAGAGTTCAAAGGCAAAGTTAACAAGTAAGAAACCTACAGTCGAGAGTGCTCGACCGTAAGATACCCGCAACCCATTTCGAGAGAAAACAAAAAAATTAAATGATATTTTAACAAAATATGTAATAATGAATATACTAAAATTTGTTGATAAAATTCAATAACATACCGATATGGTCACTCTGTCAACTAAACAAACAAAGCGTGATCGGCTGTATGTGAATATTGCCTTCCTCGTTTTTCATACTGTCACCAAATTTGATATCTCTAGGCCATTCACACACTTAAAACGTCCATATGCATTGGGCACAACTATTTTGATAAATAATTTAACAAATAACTTTTGTTATACTTATTCGATTTCTACCAAAATTATAGGGTATATTAAAAGAATTAAGCACAGATGGCTTACCAAATTACACATCATTACACAAAGAACATTTTCAGTTATATGCGATTTACATACAAAAAACGTGAATTTGATCTGCGTAAGGAATCCAGGAGCCTATGTACCAAATTTGGTGTCTCTATGTCTTAAAGTCTCTGAGATCTAGGTGTTCATACAGACTGACGGACATAGCTATATCGTCTCGGCTGTTGACACTGATCAAGAATATATATACTTTATGGGGTCGGAAATGGCTCCTTCTCCCTGTTACATACATTTTCTGTTGGCACTAAGTTATAATACCCTTCTACCCTATGGGTACCGAGTATAAAAATCGGACTTCGATAGGGCTTTTACCAAATGAACCTGTACTGTCTCAATCTCAAACTTCTTCGTCTCCTTCTTCATCTTCAAAAGACTAATTTCACAATTTCTTATAACCTATTAAAATTTTCATGGTTTGTGTAGTAAAATATAGTAAGTAAGCTATACGTCGACAGTTTCACTTTTTCTTCTGATGTAGTTGTGTTTTCGAAATCCTCGTTAAGGTCGGCTATTTCTGATTCCGACACCATTTACAGGCAAGATCGTTCTTCCCGGAGAGGTGGTTGTGGTCTTTTTGCAGTAGACTCCAACCTCTCATCGGAGCATTACATAATAATAATCCCATCTATAAAGTATGTTTTCGTGGTGTAAGTTTATTTCTTACATGGTCATATATACCTCCGTCGTCCGGTTTATCTGTACACCAGGATCACCTGAAACAAACAATCTGTTTTTGCGTTGTTATCCGACAAAGATCATATTGTTGTTCTAGAAGACTTTAACCTTCCTGGAACAGCTTGGTATCCTTGGGATAACTTTTAGTTTCTTATTCCTTCAAACCGACATGACTTTATTGATGGCTTACTTGAACTAACTTTGGGTCAAATTAACAATATACGAAATCTTTGCCGGCAATTCTGCGATCTGCGCTTTGTCTCTGAACCTACCAGCGTAGTTCTATCTGGGGTTCCGATCTACATCTCCTGAAGACCCTTATCATCCAACTCTGGAGTTAAGGATCGAACTTAGCAGATCTGTACTCACTAATTCTGATGTACCTGCGAATCGAGTTCGTTGCTTTCGAAAGGCAAACTTTCCCAAATTAATCCAACTTCTTAATGGAATTGATTGTTCTAATTTGTATTCTTACACTGACATAAGTGCCGCCGTTAATTGGGTCTATAATTAAATTAAATTAAATCTTTGCGTTGATGCCAGTATTCCCTATAATTTTCCGCAAAGGTCTAATAAACCTCCTTGGTTTTGTAAACAACCTTTTGATCTTAAGAGCCGGTAGTCTAGACTTTACAAAAAGTTTAAAATTTCAGGCTCTACCTTAACTTTTTCGATATATATAATTATTCGGTCTAATTTTATCGATCTTAACGCTGTGTGTTATGAAAATTACTTAGCTCGCTGTCGGGTTAGCTTCTCTGAAAACCCAAGAAATTTCTTCCTCTTATCTTTCTTGTCTATCTTAAGAAAATTCGAAGGCAAATTCTGGTCAGGCGATCGCTGATCTATTTGCTTCTTTTTTTCAAACCTCCTATTCTTCTGTCTATCCTAAAGCGAACTATCCTTACAGCCAGTCTCGGTCGAATTGCTTCTTTAGTTCCTTAATGAGTGAGGAATCTCTGATTCAATATCTTCAAATGGTTAAGCCGGTGTTTTCGCCCAGTCCGGATGGAGTTCTCGGCTGTGTACTTCGATACGGAGCCGAGGCTTTATGCAGACCGTTGCTGAAATTATTTGATTTATCGCTTGATTCATCGACTTTTCCTTCTTTATGGAAGGAGTCTTCCATTATTCCTCTCCATAAAAAGGGAAGTACGTCTCACGCCAAAAACTATAGAGGGATATGTCAATTGTCTGCTGTACCAAAAGTTGACCAGAGGATATAAACAAACTATTTACAACATTTGTGTAGTTCTATTATTTTCCCCTATTTCTATATCGATTTTAGTAAAACCTTTGACTCAGTAAATCATTCTCTTTTGTTATATAAGCTTGACTTAATTGGATTTCCCAATAATTTGATTTGCTGGATTTCAAGCTATGTAAGCCAAAGAACCCAAAAGGTTTCTTTTAATAATTGTCTTTCTAATACATTCCGAGTAACCTCTGGAGTTCCCCAAGGTAGCCATCTCAGTCCCATAAATTTCGCATTGTTCATAAATGATCTACCTACATCTGTATGGCCATGCCATATCAAGTTGCAGAGAGATTCTGACTCTTTTCAGCCATGGTGCAAAGTGAACTTGTTAAATTATAACTGTTCTAAATGTGTTGTGATGTCCTTCTATAGAGTTAATCCACATTTGGCCTCTACTTACTGAACGGTAACGATCTATAAAGAATTACTGCTGTTGATGATGTGGGTATTCTGTTAGATCAAAAAAAATTAAATTTTCTGCCCACAGTTCTAGAACGGTCAATAAAGCTATGTCTGTTCTCGGTTTCATTAAGAGGTGGTCAAAGGCATTTGATGACCCTTATATAACTAAGACCCTTTATACTTCACTTGTTCGTCCGATTCTGGAATATGGTTCGTGCGTATGGTCTCCACAGTATTCTGTGCACTAGGATCGCATTGAATCTGTTCAAAAACAATTCCTCTTATTTGCTTTGCATGGCTTGAACTGGAATGCTGAAGTGAGGTTGCCGTCATATAGTAGTAGACTTCTTTTAATTAACCTTCCATCTTTAGCTAACCGTAGAATAATGATTGGCATTTTATTTATTTTTAATTTTATTAATGGTGATATTGATTCTTCAGAATTAATATCGCGACTAACCTTTTCCGTTCCATCTGGACTAACCCGTAGTTACATTCCGCTTGCTCTCCCCTATATACATATGATTTTGCATTGCATGACCGTTTTAGAGTTTTATGTTATAACTATAATAGATTTTATCATGTATTTTCTAGCGCTAACACTGCTTTCAATCTTAAAACTTTACTACTAACCTATTCAACTAATAATTTAACTGAATTTAGCTAGTAATAAATTAAAATTTTTTCATTCCACCCGTTTCATTTTTATGTCCGATCCTTACTAAACTTTTTTTTTTCTATGTTATGCTATCCGCGATTTTTTTCTGAGTCCGAGCGCGAATCGTGTCACTCGTCCTGCAGCGGCGCCTCTCGGTCGTCTGGACGGGAGGAGGGTTTATTGGAATCCGCGCGTAACAAGCTTTGGCTTGGTATCGCTTGGGCCACATGAATGTGCATACTAAGTACGTCAAAATCCAGAAGTATACTATAAATGTTATAAAAATGAACAAAAAGGCACCTCTTCGTAAAATTAACAGCTTTCATATATTTACATATGTATGTATCGATATGAACCCAGTTTAATAATAGGCAGAGTAGGTGCCTAAAAAATAAAGATTTATTTGAACTTGAAATATTATCTATTATTACTAGAAAAATTACCCACAATGTAAAAATTGCAATATCTTATTAAAGTATATGAATAAAATTCAATGGTTAAAATATAACATGTAAAATTAAAATAATAATTAAAATAAATGATATCAAATGTAAAATACATACAATATTTTGTAAACAATGCACCATATATATCGAAAAATACAGGACTTACAATGAAAAGTGTTCTTCCCAAATTGGATTTAACGTTGAAGCTTTAACAGATGAATTGTAACGATGAGAGCTATTAGATTCCAAAAATAATGTTACGAACGGGTCAGAGAGGCCGTTTGAATCCTTTGATAATAAGTTTTCCGCTTTTATGATTTCCACATTTAATCTTATTTTGGGCGGCTCTTTGTTTTTAGCTATTTCAGAAATCTCTTGATGTGTTGAATTAGGTATTTTGAATACTTCTTGGACGAACTCAACCATGTTCTCTGAACATTCTTCGCTTGTCTGACAGCCGATGTTGTTGTTGATTTCAAATAAAATTTCTTCATACAAATCTTCAACCTGAAAAAACAAAAATGATATCAGTAAATAAATAGCATAAAAATAATATTAAAATGCTTTGTATGTATTGAAACGGTTTTTCGATGATTATTGTCCAATACAGACCTTTTTAATTATTTAAATCACTGATTTTGTTCAATGAATATCTTCAGTCATATTAATACCGCACAATTTTTACATTTAAAATTAATCTAAAAAAACAAATGAATCTAATTTCTCAATGAAAGCCGGGAGCAACGGCTTTTAACGATCTACTCTTTTTCTAGGATTTTAACCTACACTTTTGTCTCTTATGGTGACATTTGAGGGCCCTTAGATTGCTATACTTTCAGGTGATTCTCTTTATTTGAGCGTCATTTTATATTTGTACGTTGATGTGCTAACGAACAGCACCATCAAGTGGCCCAACGACACCAAGCAAGGCCTTGTTACCGTGCGGCCCGTAGGGTCGCACCACGTAGCGTGTGGCAACGGACAATCGCGAATATATTAGCTATATGTATATATAGTATATGATAATTAATTTAAAAATTACGTCGTTACAGACTAGACAAATGACTTTATGTTAAATTTCTAAGAGTGGAAAACGAAGAAGAATTATGTATTACAAGGTAGTAATCGTTATAGTTAGAGGATAAAATACGGAAAGGGTTATGTAAACCATAGTTTTCACTACAATGTGGAAGGGAAAAAGGTAAAAAGTTGCTTGTATTTCTGATAGGAACCTTAAAATTAATTAGGCTAATCAGTTCGGAAGAATCGATCTCACCATTAATGAAGTATAAAGAATTTTAGTGATGTAGGGATCATTAAATTCTTTCGATCAACGCTTAATGAAACCAAGGACACCTATTGCATGATAAGTTATAGCCAAGATGTGCTTGTCAAATTTAAGTTTGGGATCGAGCAGAATACATAGATCTTTAACAGTCTCAATACGCTCAAGCGGTTTTATATGTGGAAACTATTTTTGAATAAACACATTACGTTACATTTATTGCAACTAAGATTTAAAAGGTTTATTAGACACCAAGATTTTAAGCTATCAAGATCAGCTTGCAGCATTTCACCAGATTAACAATCAACTGACGATAAACAAAGCTTGACATCATCGGCATACATTAACAAACGAGAAAATTTAATAACGGATGGAAGATCATTAATAAACAATGTAAATAACAAGGGGCCAAGGTGACTCCCTTGAGGTACACCGGAAGTGACCTTAAATAAATACACTTTCTGGGTGCTGAGATTTAAATAGCTAGATATCCAGATAATTAAGTTAAGTGCGTGGATATCATATATACTTTAAATATTTTCTATTTATGTTAATTTTCAATTTTTGATGGCATAGAGACGTTTATGTACACCACAGAACGTCAAAGGTGGCTGTTTTTGGGACACTACTCACACTCATGGAAATTTATGTTGCGCCGCTACTCGCTACCCGCAAGCGAAGTTCAAGACACACACATAATCATGTCGGTATTGCGAGTGCTTGCATTTCGGCCACTCCCTCAGAACTTGTGTGTGTCTTTTAGAGATTGAATCAATTTGCTATTCATGACTCAACCACTCGTGCTTGTCGAGTGTTTTGCATTTCGGCAACCGATCATTCTTGCACTTATGACAAAATTTGAAATCCACCCGATTATATCCACCATAATGATTCGAATAGTTAGCCAACTACTCAGGTGTTTTTATCCTACCTCAGGTGTTTTATCCTATAATCGTAAATGATTTTATGGTCGCTCGCGAGTTCCGACGCAGCTGTTCGCGTTTTTGTTTTATGTGTGTCTGTTTGCATGCTTTGCAATACAGATATCTGCAATAGCCCTTATAAAAAACATATAGATTTACAACAAGGTCATAAACATAAGATTTTAAATTAATAGATCTAGATTTTCAGTATTTTTTACCACTGTCTGAATTTAAAAATTACTCAATATGACATGTAAATTGAAGTTTATTTCAAATTTGTATTTCCCTTTGTAAACTGAATTTGAATAAGTGTGTTAAGCTGATGTCATAGTGCGCGCGAGAAACGATGCGGTAATATTGGGCGAGAACGAGCGATAAACCACTGCAACCTTTTTCATATGGAATCGCTCGAAAGATGTCAGAGTGAGAGCGAAGCGAGTTGCGAGTTCAAGCGATAAAGCGAGAGCAAAGCGAAAGAGCAGTTTTCAACCTGCTTTATCGCTTCAACTCCCTCAGAGCGAATGATTGTTTTGTGGCATTCAGTGATTTAATTATGTTTATTTTTAAATTTCCATGATTTAAAGTTTCGACGTTGTTATGATTTTCAAAGCCAATATGAAAATGTTGTGATTCTATATTGATATCATAAGGCCCTTCAAGGTTAATGGTTGTACTATTCAAAATGTATATACTCTTTACAATGACATCAACAAAATCAGGATCAATCTCAATAGGCTTCCAGAGAAGACGCCATTTGGATGTTATAATACCAAAGGCACATTCAATCCATTTTTGAGCTCTGGTCTACTATTAAAGTATTCGTTACTTGAATTTATATCTCTTCTTAAAAAATTTTCTAGAAGTGGAGAAGCCTCATCACCCACAAAAACATGTTGCATCTTAGTGTTTGTTCAAAGTAAGCAATAATTTGGCGGAAAGAATTGTCGAGACCATGCAGCTAAAGGCTAGAGTTGTGATGCATTAAATCTTCCACCATAACATTGTTTTCCAGTCTCCAACTTCCATGGCAATAAATTTGCAATTTGCATCTGGCACTCCTTGAAGAAAAGTACTTTTTATAATTACAAAACGTAGACCCGGAATAAGGTGGACATCTAATGTGTATGTGATTTCCATCAGTAGCCCCAGCACAATTTGGAAAGTAACACAGCCTCCAAAAGTTGTCTTCCGTCTTGCTAATTATTTCCTTCGTGGGCTGAGGCATAGGCATATGTAGCGGTTGTAGCTCCTCCCAAAGACCTATTACAGTCTCTTTCACTAGAACTGAAACAGTAGTTCTTCTGGACGCCACTTTTTTTTAACAGAAAGTTAAGTGTTGCACTTGAAGCAAAAACATCTTCGACCGAATCCATCACGATGACATTAATAACTAAAAAATAGAACATTGTAGCTCGCTTTTCGCAAAGCTCTCACTCTGCCATCTGCTCGTTCTGCTCATCGCTTCTCGCATCGCTTCGCTTCGATTCGCGCGCACTCTGACATCAGTCTTAGCAATTTTGTTATTTAGCCATTATTTTTTGTATTAGTCTAGAATACAAATAAAAATTAAATTATAAATTCGCAAAATTGCGAAGAGTAATTTTGTAAGCGTCAGTTGCGAAGCGTAATTTTGTAAGCGTCAGTTGCGTTTTGTCTTACTAAGCCTATTTCTGCGTTTTTTTGGGTTTCAAAAGCATATTAATTTGTAACTTTAAGTAATTTATAAATTTCAACCTTTTGATGCATGAATTGTGTTACATTTTATTCTATTGTTTGTAACAAAAATTTGGAATAACAACTTTATAGTGGCTGGGCTCATTGTTTGGGTTTTAAAATTCTTTTTTTTTTTTTCCCCGGTATGTTCTTGCAACCCAGGTTTGTTTGTTTGTTCGCTTTGAAGTTTTGCGTGGTGAATATTTGCTGTCTTTTGCCGCGTCTTATAGGCAAGTTGTTGTTGGGTGTTTTTGTGTTCGCTTACCGTCATACACTGCTTGTCCGTTATTTTATGACTCAGTGGGAATTTCAAGCTTGATTTGCAACCAACTTGTAGAGACTTAGAGCACCCAATCGGAAACCATTATGCATTGCTGCAAATTAAATGGCACTTATGATGGAGACCAGCCTTAGTTTATATCTTGTTGGCCGTGCGAAAGTTTCATGCAAATAAAAAGTGGAGACAGTACCGGGCGCGATCATTATAAGATCAACGCTGGTGTGAAAAGGGGCAGCGGTGGTATTAAGTGGTCATGTCCGGTAGGCATTGAAAAGCAATTGGATTTTTCACGTATGTATAATTACGTGAAAAAACAAATTGCTAAACTTTGTGTAATGATTGTCTCTTCCTAGTGAATTTGATACTAGCATAGAATTGCTGGGAATAGAAAATGCTTGGTCAATACGACTTTAAGATGCCTACAAAGCTCTGTTCGGACTCGCAATCTGCTCCTAAACCTGGTGGTCCTCCATTTTTAGTATTTTTATCACTGCCTTCTTCTCCTTGCATAGAACCATTCCCATCCATCCCGTCTAAAATATATCATTTAATTATTGGTGCCAAACGTTCATCCGCGGAATGAACCAAATTTTTTTCTAAATACCTTCGATTCTCAATATCTGAATTGAGACTTCTGATGGATGCACTATTCCTAATTGTCCGATTATTGCCTCGCCACTTACTCCCAACATTATTGTTAATACTAAAGCCCCCTTATTTTCTGTTGTGGCTCCAAGAAATAATTTCAAATAATAATTTCTCGATTATCTGCTGATACTTCGTGCGAGGCCATCTCAACTTATATCACCACAAAATCCTCGGCATCGGTAGCCATACAAAAATTCAATTTCTCAACTCCTCGGGAAATTGCTTCATTTAAATTAACTGTTCCTATCGACTCATTTTCTTTGTTGTGTGACCCGAGATTCTGGCCACCTCATATGGTGGACCATGAGTTCGGGAAAAAGAAACGTAACATCACCACAGTAAATTGTCAGTCAAATATCACCTTAACTCACGCTCCTACTGTTAATAAAAGTAACACTAATATTTCAAAAACCTAAATATAATTCCTGTTCAGCTTACCTCCCCTATTCGTATAGCGTATCAAAACGTAAGGGTCTATCTAGATAGTTTCTGCTTTGAACATAGTATCTTAGTGTTTACTGAAACTTGGTTAAAGCGTGAAATTTCTAACTTTTTTCTTTTAACTAATAAATTTATATCTTATAGATGTGACCGTATGTCTAGAATTGGTGGTAGTGTTCCTATTGTCGTTGCTTCTGACCCTAGGATGGAATTAATTTGCTCGGAGTCCGGCATTGAATTTGTCGCCATTAAGACAACGTTTGCTCAAACTTCAGCTTATATCACTTGTTCGTACATTTCACCTCAATCTGATATTTCTGTTTATCTTGAACAATATTTTTCATAATAGGCTACAACATTTTTTTGTCAAGTGTGTTCCTCGTAGATATCCATTGAAGTCTATTTTCTCTCGGGAATTAAGTGGATTAAAAAACCTTCACGATATTTAGAAAACATCAAGGGACAGGAAATACTCGGTGTCGGTTACAGTTTGCTCAGAATCCTAGACTAGTCTATAATTGCGTTAACTCTAAACGAAAATGATCTACACTACCATCCTTAGTTTCATTTAAAAATAAGACTGCATGCAGTGATCAGGCCGCTGCCGATCTGTTTGCAGACTTATTTCAATCTACTTACTCAGTTGGTAGATACTCACCTCAAATATCTTATCCCTAAAGTCTAACTTTATTCCAGAACCTATTATCACTGAAAACTCAATTTTAAGCGGACTCAATCAAATTATAGTACACCTGTTTTTTACCCAGTCTAGATGGTATGTCAGGATGTGTTCTTAGGTATAGCGCATTTACTTTTACATAAATTATTTACTATGTCTGTTGAGTCTCCCTCTTTGCCTGCTATATATGGAAGGATTCATTCATAATCCCCTTGCATAAAAATGGTTCAAAACATATCGTTAATAATAATAGTTATTTCCAAATTGTCCGCTATACCGAAACTCTTTGAGAAAATTATTACACCTCAACTTAGTCATTTTTGTAGATCTATAGTCTTTCCCTTCCAGCATGGTTTTGTGAAACAGAGATCTACGACTACTAACCTATTAGAGTTTTCTTCACTAGTGATCAAAGGTTTCAGAATAAGTTGGAGACTTATAATGTTATTTCTACTGACTTTAGTAATGATTTTAACTCTGTTAACCATTGCCTTTTAGTTAAAAAATTAAGCACGATAGGATTTCCATATAATTTTCTGTTATGGGTGTCTGACTATCTTGATAATAGAACTCAAACAGTAATATTTAAATTCTCTTCTCTTTAATCTTTTTATGAACGATCTTCAATGTTATTTTTTATTCCAATATTTGATAATGTCAAGATTTGCCTAACTTATAATAATATAGCTTCTAACTCTCTACTGCAAGCTGATCTTGAACGTTTTTATTACTACTAAATTGTTCGAAATGTAAGGTATGTCGTTTTACAGAAGCTCCGCTAACATTAGTAATTATACTTTTAATATGCTACCTCTGATTAGAGCAGACTATGTGAATGATTTAGGAGTTCTTCTAGATCATAGGCTAAAGTTTAACAAGCACATTCCAATCACTGTCCCTCATTAATTAATCGTCGTAGCATGCTTGGGGTTATGATTATAGTCAAAGTAAACAAGTGAGAAAGCTACAGTCGAGAGTGCTCGACCGTATGATACCCGCAACCCATTTCGAGAGAAAAAAAAAATTTTAATGGTATTTTAACAACAAATATACCAAAAATATACTGAATTTTGTGTTTTGTTTGTAAATATTTGAAAATAACGGTTAAAATCCACAACACCGACATGGTCACACTGTCAACTAAACAAACAAAGCGCGAGCAGCTGCAAGTGAATTTTGCATATAAAATTGATTCATTAATAACTTCCTTCTTTTTCACTCGATCTCAACGAAATTCACAGGAATCATTGAGAATTTAATTATTATTATGCATACCAAAATTCAATGCTCTAGGTCTATTATTACGGCTTTTACAGTTTTTGGGGGCGGAAAGGGGCGTGGCAAAAATCTAAAACAATCTTGATCTGCGTAATACCTACACGAATACTGTCACCAAATTTGATATCTCTAGGTCATTCACACACTTAATACGTCCATATGCACTGGGCACAAAAATTTTGATAAATAGTTTCACGAATAACTTTTGTTCTACTTATCCAATTTGTACCAAAATTACAGGGTATATTAAGAGTGCAAATGGGTTACCAAATTACACATCATTACACAAAGAACTTTTGGAGTTATACGCGATTTACTAAAAAAAAACTTGACTTTTTCTAGATTAATGCTTATTGTGGGCGAAGGGGGCGTGGCATCCAACTTTTGAAATAAACTTGATCTGCGTAGGGTATGAAGGAAACTTTTTGCCAAATTTGGTGTCTTTATGTCTTATAGTCTCTGAGATCCAGGTGTTCATACGGACAGACAGACGGACAGACGGACATGGGACAGAAAGGTTTTGTCCCAGTTAGACATACATACACGTAACTTCACACCTCTGTACAACTAACTATTCTAAGCATGAATCTTTTCGAGTTCTCTGTACTGACTACAACAGACTCTACTGTGTTTTCAACGCCAAGGCATCTCTTCTAAATAAATAAATTAAAAATTGTACCCTATCATTCTTAGCTAACAATAACTAGCAACTTACGTGGTTTTGGAAATTTAAACAAAAATAAAATACTAGTTAACTAAGCTATCATCTGACCTGATTGGGTTTTCCCGAATCCATGCAGCCAGCATTCGCTGCATTCGCATTCGCTGGGTAGATTAATATTGCTTACCCCTTTTTATAAAAACTGGAAATCGAAAAAACGATCGTCATTGTTAAGCTTGACTTTGGCACATGATAATAACTCTTGTCCAATTTTTCTTCGATTTGTTAGGACGAAAAACAAGTAAGAAAGCTACAGTCGAGAGTGCTCAGACGTAAGATACCCGCAACCCATTTTGAGACAAATCTAAAAATTGTATTATATTTGAATAAAAAATATACCAAAAAAATATACTGAAATTTGTTTTTTTATGTATAGTTGAAAAAATTCATAACATACCGACAGGTCACACAGTCAACTAAATAAACAAAGCGCGAGCAGCTGCAAGTAATTTTGCCTATAAAATTGATTCTTTAATAACTTCCTTTTTTTATTCGATATCAACCAAAATCACAGGAATCATTGAGACTATAATTATAAATATGCATGCCAAAATTCAATGCGGACCTATAGCATTAGTACATCTTTTCCAGTTTTCGGGGAGGAAAGGGGAGTGGCAAAAATATAAAAGAAACTTGATATGCGTAAGACCTACACGAATACTGCCAGCAAATTTGATATCTCTAGGTCATTCACACTTTAAAGGTCCATATGCATTGGACCATATTTTGATAAATAATTAAACAAATAGCTTTTGTTCTACTAATCAGATTTTTAAGAAAATTACAGGGTATATTAAGAGTATTAAGCACAAATGGCTTACACATCATTACACTAAGAACTTTTCGAGTTATACGCGATTTACATAAAAAAAAACGTGACTTGTTCAAGATTTATGCATATTGTGGGCGAAGAGAGCGTGACATCCAACATTTAAAATAAACTTGATCTGCGTAATGCATGAAGGAGCCTTTGTACCAAATTTGGTGTCTCTAGATCATATAGTCTCTGAGATCTAGGTGTTCATACAGACTGACAGACGAACATGGCTACATCGTCTCGGCTGTTGACGCTGATCAAGCATATATATACTTTATGGGGTCGGAGATGGCTCCTTCTGCCTGTTACATACATTTTCTGTTGGCACTAAGTTATAATACCCTTCTAGCGGGTATACAAATGTCGTTTATTTACTTTGCGCGGGTTGAACTGGACCACTGAAGTGAGATTTTCATCGTATAGTAGTAGACTTCTCCTCATTAACTTACCTTCTTTAGTAAATCGTAGAATAATGCTTGAAATTGTAGAATAATGTTTCGATGATTTTTGATACAAAAATGTTACGCTCTTTTGAAAAACAAATTTTTCCTGTGGCGTTTCACTGAGGCTATCATCATTCTGTCAAATGTGTGAGCGTGCGGAAAAATAGTATATTTTCGATCACAGCTAATTTGTTGAACACATTTCCCTATCGCAAATATCGATATATTTTATGTGGCTCATTTATGATATGCTAAGGCTATATATACAACCCAGAGCTTTTCGCCCTCTGTTAAAAGGATATTGAATCTGTGGGCAAATGTTTGAAACAAGCAGGAGACAGCTCCGACACTAAAAAGTAGGCTTATTCTTGATCAGCATCACCAGCCGATTTAATTTAGCCATGCCCGTCTGTGTGTCAGTCAGTACATATGTAAGTGTATGGCAACAAAACTGTAATACCCAATTCATTGTACATACAGAGTTTATTTGAAATTTTAGATGCCTTGCACGTCAAATTTTTTGTATGTATGTAAATTGACAAAGTTCTTAGCGTAATTTGATAAACAATCAATGGTCTGTATTCTTTATATACCCTGTAATTTTAGTAAACCGGATTAGCAGAATAAAATATGGTTCCCAAACTATTTTTCATGTAAGGTATTCCAAACAAAAAAACAAATATATATATTTATAGTGTGTGTAGGTTAACATTTTATAGGATATCTCGTCGTCCAGAACTCTAGAGTAGAGCGTTATAACTTGTTTTTAATACGAAGTTAAAAAAAGGCGATTAAATTTTACTGAGAAGCGGCTTTACAGTCCCAAGTCAACCATCGCATGTTGTAAAATGCTGGCAAATATTTTCATTCCTTAAAGTTATTATTAACTTAACGCCATACTTGGGTAATATGTTTACTTACAGTCATTGAATGACAAACAGCCTTTGAGTGAGTTTCCAATAAATTCTTATGAACACCACGGAAATGCAAACTTGATATACTTCCATTTCTGTTGAGAATTCGCTTATGTCGCTCTTTTGTTTCATTTAGTGAAAGTGAAGATAGCATTTTACGCGGCTGGTGGGTATTACGATCAGTCGTAGGATTTAAACTTAATGTTTTTAATCTTTTACCCGATGAATTGGGTTCACTTCGATTAGTTATATGACGAGGCAATGATAAATAACTCATTTTAAGTACACAGAATTCACTGTCCAAATATTAATTGTTTTAATATCTTATATGATTTGAAATTTCCCAAATCCTTAGACGAAAAATTGTTTTAGTTGGCCATTTAGCGTTGAATTGTTTTTTTTTAGAGTCTTCCAATTATTCATTTAAACACGTTGTTAACGAATAGGGGTACAAAAATTAAATTCAACAGCTCTGCGAACAGTGGCAATTCTTACGTTGACCGTGAGCTGATTTGTGTGCGTATGAGTAAAATTCAATTTCAATATTATTTTCTATAAGCAGATGCTGAATATCTCCAAAGAGAAAAGCATTTATATTTTCGAGTGCTTTGAGAGAACGATTTATTTTTGGAATTGAGAGAAAAGCTTAATGATAATGAAATATGTGATTCAACAGTTTGCACGAAAAGCTTTTCACATTACATGTAAGTATCTACAAGCGCACTAAATTGTTGTACATGTTTATGTATTCGCACAATATGCAGATAAGTATTTTAAAAAACAAACAAAAATATAGAATATTTAATTGGATCTTTAGAAGAGTTCATTTGCTTAAAGGTCGATTATTGGTTAATATAACAAAGACATGAGTCAGATCATGAACTTCTTTCTTATTTATAGAAAAACAAATTGCGTGATAAAAACTTACAATCATTTTCAGCAACAAATCCATTTTTTTTTGTCAAATTAAAACTAGTATGTATAATAATTTATCTGTAATAACACTAACTGGCATGCCTGGTATCCTATTTTTGTGTTGTTGGTGTAGCCACTCAGTTTTTGATTCTTTAATAACTTCCATGGTTTCATTTGCTCGCAACCAAATTCATAGGAATTATTAAGACTATAATTATTATAATGCATACCAAAATTCAATGGGTATTATACGGCTTTTCTAGTTTTTTTGGGGCGGAAAGGGGCATCACAAAACACTTAAACAAACTTGACCTACACGAGTACTGTCACCAAGTTTGACGTCCCTAGGTCATTCACACACTTTAAACGTCCATTTGCATTTGGACAACTTTTTTGAAAAATAATTTAACCAATAACAAAATTATCTGTGAAAAATTAAATAAACATACATATTTGGTATGTTCTTAGCAACATTTTTACATTTTCTTCAAAAGCTTTAATTGAAACATATACATATGTATGCCAATATTTAAAAATTAAAACTTCATCCTCGAATGTAGCCTCCGACTGCAGCCACTCGCTCACCCTCGGTTCTTAGATTAATATTATTTTTTTCCGCTTATGTAAAATAATAGCCAGCTGGCCCCGCAGCTTCGCTTCCCGCTGCAAACCCACGCTGCAGCCTTTGGATGTGTACATGCAAATTATTTCTCCACTTCTACATAAATAAATGCTCTTGGCTTTCATTCAAATTGGTCAATACAAATCAAAAGAGAGTTACAATGGAATGCATCGATTTCGTTTGGCGGTATGTGGCGATATCGATTTTTTTTTGTAAAACACGCAAAAACACAAACTAAGAAAAATTATCTGTATTACATTCAGAATTCGATTTAAGTCTAAAACATTTCTCTACATGAACCCTACGGATCATCAATACTTCAAAGCTTTAACTGAACATCGATATTTCAATCAAGAGCGATATCGGTATTTGTAAATAAAAATTACATCTCTATCCCAAAATCAAAAATAGGCCAATTAATTCTATTTTTAAAAAGTGATTAAAGATAGTTACAGTAATTATCTCTAAAAATCGCTCCTTAGTTTGCGCCTAGATGTAGAGGTGGAGAGGTCGATTGCGACCGTAATCGATATTCGACGATTGTTTATTTTGAACCATCGATAGTGTCGATAGTTCCATCGATATCGCCGTCAATAGTATAGCCCAACAAACTAAATTATTTTAAAATGAATACAAGAACTAGTATCCGGAGCGACGGGCAGATTCATTAAGGACTCATTTTCAAAAAATACTGCTTGTTCAGCATTTGAGTTCGGTTGAAATCCCTTGCTTATAGAGTCGTTTCTTTATTGACTCCATAAATATTTTGTTCATAGTTTTTGCTTTTCTTTGCCGCAGTCAAGACATTCCGCGATTTTTTTTCATCGGACCTCTTCAAATACATGTGAAATTTTAATCTTTTTTGTGCTACTCTGCTTATATGGTTCAGAATTATTTTTGGAGTCTGTGCTAGTGCAATCACAGTCCTGCTTTTTTGAAGTTGAAGTAGTAACTCGACGTTTACCTTAAATGCGACACATTTTTGATCAAAGTACTTATATTTTAAAAAAGCGATCCATATCTCTCTGGTTTTTATTTTTGTAAATTCAATACAGAACAAGCGCGAATATTTTTTGTTGCGATTTGAGACGCTCGCTATCGACGGCACTATCGATAGTGTCTGCTGCTATCGATTGTAGCTCAATAGCGCCAAACCATCGATAGTGTCGATAGTGCTATCGATTGTTCTCCACCTCTACCTAGATGTTCATATCAGCATTGTAGCTTTTACGTACTACTTTATATGTAGGTATATAGATTACCCGGCTTGCCCCGCAGCTTCGCCAGCGATGAACTTTGATACATTTATTTTTATTATCAAAGGAGTCTATTCTATCAACAAAATTAAGGTCACGGAGCCATTTTGATGAACAACTAAAAACAAATTTTTAAATTACACATATGTATGTGTTAGGTGATTTAAACATATTTTACAATACATTACAAATTTTGGGACCTTCCGACTAAGAATTTGTAACTCTAGGATCAGGCTCATTGCCGTAGCCGTTCTTGATTGCGGGACTTCTTAACACAAAATTAAGCCATTTCATGGCATTTTTGTACCTCAAATATCTCAACTGGATTTTGATAGGATTCACGATTTTCTCGTGCACTGCGACTTTTTTTATTTCCTCTTCTACTTTCCATTCTATTTATTCAAAAATGACTGCACTAAGTTTTAATGCTTGTCGATTTACAAGAATTTATTTATCTAGTATAATTATTTTCACTTCCTGCTGAATCCATTTAGTCCAGGTCTTCGAAAAAAACTCTAGACAAGGGAACAGTGCTGTACAAATTATGAAACTAAGTAAAAAGTATTTAAGAGAAGTTTTAAATAACTAAATAGAACAACATTTACGGAAACCCTCTCATAGAGAAGTCAAAAATTCAAAATTTCTGTCGGCATCACATTTAACAGATCGTTAAGAAGTCATCAACATAAACATGAATACGTTGTGTTGTCGATACGTATCCATAGATTTGTTTTTAATGTTTTTGTTGATATCGATGTTCAGTAAAGCATATATGTTTTGCAAATAAAGCAAAGCCAAATTAAGAAATTCAGCTAAAAGATCAGATCAAATGTAGATGTTTACATAACTTTTGTATATAACAGAATTTATTATTATTGATCACACTTACATTCATACAAATCCCTCTCTCGAAGACAGCTTCTCTAAAGTTTTCACTCGTAGATACACTCTGTAGACTCTGTACTTCAACTTCAATACAATTATCGTATTTAGAATCCAATCCAGTGTCTGTGCAAGACCCATCACTAGTTTTTTCCTCATTACTAAATGGAGCTAACGAAGTCTTGAACGTATTTTCTTCTAATTGTGATTTTTGGCGTAATAAGTCTCCGAACTTTTCAAAAAAACCGCCATCAGAATCCTGTAGTCTGAAAATAAAAATTATTATTTCTAATTAGAACATACTTCTTTTTCTTTTTCTATCTCCTGAGTAAGCGGGTATAAACATACAAATAATGTGAAGAAAATAAAATTAATTTGCAGATTGAATAGTTTTAGGGATCCAATCGCTTAATGAAATCGATTAGTCGACATATAATCGATTATTTTATTGTACAAATTTACATTTATTAACTCTCAAAAATAATTTATTTTCATAAAAAGTCAGTTCCTTCATAATTAGATTTGAATTAACAATTTCTGTTTTCTGACCTCAAACATAATTTAATTTCAACAACAATGTATTTATGAAATTTTCCACACAACACATTAGTGTTGGCCGCAGCTAATAATGGTTGTTAAACTACATTTTTATTACATATTTGTGTAATTAATATGCATTTTAATTTACAATCAATATTTACCTTTTACTACCACATAAAAACATTGATGATTCACAGTACTGCCTAAAATGTTTAATTCTAGTTCTAAACCTCATTTATATAAATAACAACATATTTCATAACTTGTTTAATTGAAGTACAGAACGCTCTCAGCTAGCACAAAGGTAAACAATTTTCACATTTGCCGCCAATATAAAATATTAAACAAACACGATAAAAAATGTATCCGTCTTAAACGATAGATAAATGTAGTTTCCGTTTACGCCATAGGCATCTTGCGTAGAATAAATAATTGCTGTGTATAGTTTAAGAAAACAGAAGAAGCCGTAACAACTTAGAGCGCTACTCTGTTTTAACTGTTCCTATAGTATGAACACAGGTCAAAACAAAAGAGGTGGTAAACGTGAACATTTCACAATATCTGTATGTATGTACATATGTAACAAACAAACAACACATGAACTTACATACTCTGTAACCAAGATATGTAGATACCCTCATACGTACACACAATTCATATGTATGTATGCATGTATATTTACATACATACATATATGTGCGCGTATGTACTATAGTGCTGAATACAAACTGAGGAAGCATGTTGGCTTCACGCTTCGTGAACAACTACAATTGTACAGACGCGCTTGAGTATAAAAATTCATTTACATACATACATCGAATTTTGGATGGATGTATTTTCATATATGTATATAACTTCAAACCACATATGTATACAAATACATATAACATTCCTGGATACTACTGGTATCGTTTGTGTTCATTTTACTAGCCATAATATTTTCAGATAAAACATGTTTGCTCTAGTTGTGGATCGTGTAGTGTGAACGAAGGGGGCATGGCCTGCAAAATTGATAATTATCTTGATCCTCGTCGGAAATACGGTAACCTACATATGTATGTATGTACATACAAGTTAACAAGCGTCACCCGCTAGTAACATCAAACTACCTTCGCATGCTCGCACCACAAACAAATAGACCAACCCACGCGCTGCAACAGATCGTATGCTGCAATGCAGAACTTCGTGCTTATGACGTATTTTGCTGAGCATTAACGAAATTATTGGAGAGTCGCTGGTCAGTACTTTTTCACTAGCCACGCTTAGCTACGACGGTACTTCTTAGTGCTTCATAAGTTTAGTTTTACATTTGCATCAAACGAGCAAAGCCTTGAACATAGCGCTTGAACGATAAGCAGCAAATAAATGTCTTACTCCGGCAGTTGCCGTAAATCATATATATTTATTATTATTATTGTCTGAGCCCGGGGCCAGCAATAGGGGGTATAGTTTACTTTCCACCCTAATCGTCCACCAGTAGATTCAAGGAACTACGCGGGACAAATCTAGAAGTACTCAATTGGATACGAGGAGCTACGCTAGACGGATCCAGAGGACTTCATTTACATACAGTCGCGGACAAAACTCTACGTACGACCCCTTTTTCTCAAATGATGACCATCGAAAAGCTTTTACTGAAAAAGTAATGATGAAGTTTTGTTTTAAATATTATTTAATGCCAATATCCAAAAAATGATAAATTTTTAACAAAAACCTTCAAAGTTATACATAAAAAACATAAAAAAGGCGTTGACAAAACTCAAAGTATGTTTGGTTTTTAGCGATGTTTATTCTATTCTTTCAGCTGAAATATAATATAACGGTAAAGTACCGTTTTTTAAGTTGTATGATTTACTTTGTATTTTGGTAGATTTCTTTGGTTATTTTGTCATTTAAAAACGTATCCAATCGCGAAAAATGTCCTCCAGAAAGGATATTCCTGTGGCTGTGCGAAAATTGGTTGTAAAACATCGAAAAGAAAACAAATCCTTTGGCGAAATTGCTAAATTATTAAATTTAAGCAAGTCTACGGTTGAAACCATTGAGAGCAAGCGGCGTAGTGGCCGTTCAAAGAAACTTACGTCAAGAGACTTTTCCTTCATTCGCAAGGAAGTGGACCGAAATCCGAAGGGCCATGCGACTACGTTGACCGAAAAGCTGGTGGAAAGGTCAAAGACCGTGGTTCACCCACGGACAATAACAAGGACACTTAATAAATATGGATTTCGCTGCCGAACTCCTCGCAAGAAGACCCTGATAAGTGAGAAAAACAGTGTGCTTCGCTTGGAGTTCGCCTACATACCTAGCTCTTAGTTATCTAAAATTTACGCAAATACACGGTGAAACGGACGGGGCTAAATCTATGTAAGTTAATGATCCAGAATCATAGGTTTGCACAAAACCATAATAATCAAACATAAAATATGTGTATTCTAAGTGACAAAATATGGGACTCCATCGCAAAAAATGTAAACTCACCGAGAAGTATACATTTAATTATTCTGTATATGAATGCATATTTTGCAAAGAAACATAAAAAATACAAATACAAAAATATGAATTTACATATGTATGTATGTAAATATGTACAGACATGCTTTGTGTATGTGTGTATTGTATAAGTGCACATACCCAAACATATGTACATACATATATATTACTAATCACCCTGCAGTACGCTTGGTGGCGATAGCCACAATCGACTACCGAATTAACTGTACCCATTCGAAATACTTTTTTCGTCACTCTAGTGATAATGCAGTCTCTCTGCTTGGTAGACATCAGAGATTGTCAAGAAGCCACCGCAAAAATGTGTATACTCGTAACTCACGAGTATTTCTGTCATTCGAGTATATTTGTTACGAGTAGCAAAAATGATTGAGTATTTACGGGTGCGAGTGCCAATGGCACTTGTGCTTACCGAGTAGGAGTGCCGATACCACTTGCGCTTAGCAAGTGCGAGTGCCGATAGCACTTGTGCTTAGCAAGTGCGAGTGCCATTGACTAATTTTTAAATTCAGTCGTGGTAAAAGAGAAAATCAACATTTTAAGGATACTGAAAATCTACCTGTATTTATTTTAAATTGATTAAATTGAATGTTTATGACCTTGTGGTAAATCTACATATATGTATAACATAAAGGGTTTTTGCAGTAATCTGTAATTTCCGGAAATTCCATAAAAAAGTCAGTGCAATGCATGCAAAAGGCACTCATATAATAGAACCGCGAAAAGCTGCGTCGCGACGCAAAATCATTTACGATCAAGAAAGGAGGTGGGGTAAAAACACTCGAATAGTTGCCCAACCATTCGAATCATTGTCGACATATTCGGGTGGACTTCGAATTTTGTCACAAGTGCAAGAATGATCGGTTGCCGAAATGCAAGACACTCGTCAAGCACAACTGTTTGAATCACGAGTAGCAAATTGATTCGGTCCCGAAAAGACACACACAAGTTGTGACCGAGTGACCGAAGCGCAAGCACTCGCAATACTCGCGACAATAATGTGTGTGTGTGTGTCTTGAATTTTCGTTAAGGGTGCGAGTAGCATCGCAACACAAAATTTCATGATTGTGAGTAGTTGACCAAAAACAACCACCTTTGACGTTCTCTTGTAGACATCGTGCGTCAAACGAGAATAAATATGAACATCGGATTAGTCGAAACGAGAGTGGAGGCTAACGAAACTCATAATATTGCAAAAACGAGTGGTCACACACTGTGTGACACACAGTTTTCATTTCGTGTTTTGCTTGGTGTGTATCTAGAACTCAACAATTCAAAAAGTGAAGTGCCGGAATTGTGTGTTTGAAATTTATATATGTACATACATACGATATTTTCGCTCAGTTTGTTGTTATATCCCTGCCCAACACGAGCAACATACCATACTGAAAAGTGATTTATTATCCAAAATAAGCTTTCCAAGTTTTATTAATTAAAAACATTCGAAAATTTTTTTATTTCTATATATGAATAATAATTATATTATATATTATATATCGAAAGATTCTATATTTTTTCTGGGCGGTTGGTTTTATAACGATTGTATGGTTTGGATGAAAATTAAAAACATACACAGTTTTTATTTTCAAAATATTCATAATATTTGATTTGCTTAATTTTGAAGTTTTATGTTTAGGCAAAGAGTTGGAAGAAAGTTTCCAATTTTTAGAGTCTGTGTTCTCTAAATACATGAACGCACAAAAAGTAGAACAAAAGTTATTCGTTAAATTATTTATCAAAATAATAATAAACTTGATCTGCGTAAGACCTACACGAATACTGTCACCAAATTTGATATCTCTAGATCATTCACACACTTAAAACGTCCATATGCACTGGGCACAACAATTTTGATAAATAATTTCACGAATAACTTTTGTTCTAATTATCCGATTTGTACCAAAACTACAGGGTATATTAAGAGTGTCAAGCACCAAATTGCACATCATTACAAAAAGAACTTTTGGAGTTATACGCGATTTACATAAAAAAACTTGACTTTTTCTAGATTAATGCTTATTGTGGGCGAAGGGGGCGTGGCATCCAACTTTTGAAATAAACTTGATCTGCGTAGGGTATGAAGGAAGTCTCTGAGATCCAGGTGTTCATACAGACGGACAGACGGAAATGGCTATATCGTCTCGGCTGTTGACGCTGATCAAGAATATATATACTTTATGGGGTCGGAGATGGCTCCTTCTGCCTGTTACATACATTTTCTGTTGGCACTAAGTTATAATACCCTTCTACCCTATGGGTAGCGGGTATAAAAACTTTTAACCTTTTTTTATTTGATCAAAAGAACGTATAAAGTCTAAAGTCTATGGGCATTTTAAAAATTTGACCTTTTAGTGTAAGATTAGTAAAAGAATGAATATTATATAAAACTGTTTGTCATGACTGTGTAATTGAACAATCAATGCACAGTCAAAAGTGGAGATTATCCACCACTAAGACAAATTGCACATTATGACTAAGAAACACAGCAAGCATAATTTTGAAAGATAAACAATTTTTCATTATCCATTGTTCTTTACGCTAAAAACTAAGAACTGAACGGTAAATGATATGTCTCATATCGCTTTTTAAATTCCGTACTTTCATAAGTGTTTTTATGTTTAGTGCAGCGTGAAAAATTCCAAAATCCGTTTATACTATGTTCAGCGTTAGCTTCCACGTTCACTTGACAGCTGATCTCCATGCACAGAATAAATTTAAAAATTGTTATGATTTAAATCAAAGAATTGATAGCAGAGATAATGCCATAACATTAACTCTAAGGTAATGTTAATAAAATAAACTATACGTATTCCCCCTACTCTCGCCAATGCTGTATATGCTATTGTGTGAATGAATGCTCTTTTGCTCCGTTTTGGACATGATTGTTGTAAACGTGCGCCTAGTGTGAATAGGTTTTGGATATTTCTTTATACATACACACATACATAGATATGTACACACATATGTGTTTGTTTACAAAAAATTCTTTAGTTATTGTTTGATAGCAAAAGTCCATTTGTTGCATTTTTCTGTACAAAGGCATAATTCATAAGCACTGTATTTATCCGTAAAAATTATAATCGTACAAATGTATATTATTACTTAAACAAATGCACACGTACATACATATGTATGCACATCTTTATAAATCAGAATTCAAGTTAAACAAACCGGATTTGTATGTACATATGTATACTCATGCAGATGAGGGTATGCATACTCATGTGTGTCATCCAGTGATTTGAAGTTAATTTATTTATGCAGATATAACTATGTACGTATGTATGTAGATATGTTTACAAATATTATAATTAAATACATATGTAAGTATGTATATTTGAATCTATAATATAAAAAGTGATCGTGGTTATCCATAAGTACAACCATTTGAGTGGGTGTTACTATTACTATTCTTATTATAGATTCAAATCTATTTCATTGTAATATACATACATATATTATTTTTTACTTTTTTTCAGTTTTCTTTCAAATATAAACTGATTCATTTTTATGGATACATATGTATACAACTCTATGTAAATAAGTTCGTAAATGTACATATGTATGTAGTACATACATATGAGTAAGTACTTACTGGTGCTCGTGTTCCGTTTGGGGGTTCATTTTAAGCTCGTGCAATTTGTTAAAAAAACTTTTCCACATTCGCTCCTCATCCATTTTCGATAAGAATTTCTGTTCGAGTAAGAATTTTACAAACCAATAGTTCAAAACACAAAGGCAGCGCGATACGAACTGATGTGATATGAAATCAGCAGTGACTCAAAGCATACCTAATATGTGATGCTTTTGTTTATCTATGTATGTATGTATATTTACATTTATAATCGACTTTATTGTTGCAAAATATACCCTTTTGTGAAAAGTTGATCGATAAATTTTATTCAGCATTAGGATTAAGTCCAAGAGCTTGACAAAGTGTTATTTTTGTAAATGTATGAAATTTTGAATAAACATTTTTGCAAGATGAAGTTACATACATATGTATACTATGTAGTTACCTTTATACATACATACATACATATGTTAGTAACATATTATATAATGCGAAAGCATCTATTGGGCACTTCTTCTTTAATGGCATTTAGCCTATCTAAACAAGTTACATACATATGTAGAACGGCGCAGTCGAGTGCTCGAATGCGAATGTAACTAAAATATCGCGTTAACAACATTACTACTTGCTACCATTGAAGTCAAAATCCTTTTTATACCCGCTACTCATAGGGTAGAAGGGTGTTATAATTTAGTGCCAACAGAAAATGTATGTAACAGGCAGAAGGAGCCATCTCCGACCCCATAAAGTATATATATTCTTGATCAGCGTCAACAGCCGAGACGATATCGCCATGTCCGTCTGTCTGTCTGTATGAACACCTGGATCTCAGATACTATAAGACATAGAGACACCAAATTTGGCACAAAGATTCCTGCATTCCCAACGCAGATCAAGTTTATTTCAAAAGATGGATGCCACGCCCCCTTCGCCCACTATAAGCATTAATCTAGAAAAAGTCAAGTTTTTTTTTTATGTAAATCGCGTATAACTCCAAAAGTTCTTTTTGTAATGTTGTGTAATGGTAGGCCATCTGTGCTTAATACTCTTAGTATACCCTGTAATTTTGGTAAAAATCGGATAAGTTGAACAAAAGCTATTCGTTAAATTATTTATCAAAATTGTTGTGCCCAATGCATATGGACGTTTTAAGTGTGTGAATGACCTAGAAATATCAAATTTGGTGACAGTATTCGTGTAGGCCTTACGCAGATCAAGTTTGTTTTAGATTTTTGCCACGCCCCTTTCCGCCCCCAAAAACTGGAAAAGCCCTAATAATAGACCTAAAGCATTGAATTTTGGTATGCATAATAACAATGATAGTTTGAATGACTCCTGTGCATTTGGTTGAGATCGAATAAAAAACGAGGAAGTCATTAAAGAATAAATTTTATATGCAAAATTCACTTGCAGCTGCTCGCACTTTGTTTAACTGACAGTGTGACCATGTCGGTGTTGTGGATTTTTACCCGCTGTTTTCAAATATATACAAACAAAACACAAGTTTCAGTATATTTTTGGTATATTTATTGTTAAAATATTAAAATTTTTTTTTTCTCGAAATGGGTTGCGGGTATCATACGATCGAGCACTCTCGACTGTAGCTTTCTTACTTGTTATGTACAATTTGGTTTTTGGCGGTGTGACAGTGTGACGATGTAATGGGTATATTCTGGTGGAGCATTCTTTGCTACAGGTTTCTTGTTTTATATTGAAATATAAACAGTTTGTGGACTTTTAAAAGATAAACGGTCAATAGTTGGTTATACTATAAGAATCTTGTATAGCGTAATTTTTCAAATGAATAAAAACGGAAGATTTTTAAAATCTGGCAAAAAAGTTTTCCTGAGGTGCTTCTAATAACACCAATAATTTTATTCTATATGTTTTCACTGTAGTTTATTTCTACATATATTGAAATAAATGTAAAATATACATATACTACTGGACAAAATAATAAGTACACAGGTGGGGGCTATTTTAATAGTTATAGAATGCACGGCTGTTAATTGTTTATATTTTGATAGGTTGTAGTGTTCTTAAACATTTAAAACAAAAATGAAGGTTGGGAACCACGTTTTTTGAATGTTACGGATAAATTTGTGCTGAATGTCGTTTTTGGTCTGGTCAAAATTTTAAGTACACTGGTGGTTATTTTAAATTTTATAGGATTAAATGTAAAAATTAGGTAGTGAATGTAGAATGTTTTTTATTAAAAAAAATTTTAGAAGAATTAAAAAGTGCATTATATTGAAAGACTATTGACGTGAATCATCGAAAAAATAATAAACAAGTAAGAAAGCTACAGTCGAGAGTGCTCGACCGTATGATACCCGCAACCCATTTCGAGAGAAAACAAAAAACTTAAATGATATTTTAACAAAAAATATACCGAATATACCAAAAATTTTTGTTTGTATATATTTGAAAATAGCGGGTAAAAATCCACAGAACAGTGAATTACCAAATTCGAAGAATCGTCGTGCTTGACGAGTGTCTTGCATTTCGGCAACCAATCATTCTTGCACTTGTGACAAAATTCGGAATCCACCCGAATATATCGTCAACGATTCAAATGGTTTCCAAAGTATTCGAGTGTTTTTACCCCACCTTCATTCTTGATCGTAAAGGATTTTGCGTCGCGTCGCGTCGCAGCTTGCACTGACTTTCTTATGGAATTTCCATAAATTAAAATTAAATTTTTTATTAGATTTGGAAAAAAAAGCAAATTGCTTTATTGAGTTTAGAATTAAGGCTGACTTATTACAATGCTAAGACTTAAAAATGAAGACTCGCTACCGCTGCTGCTGCTGCCTTCGCTGCTCGCGATTCCCCTTTGGTGATGGTTGCGCAAGTATCCCACGATTGGAGTTCTGCTGACCCAAGGCATGTTGCGGATGTGTTCTAGATGGCATGTGGCGGATGTGTTGAGGACTCTGTTTGCAGAATTGGCTAGGCGCATTTCAGGTGTAAATACCCTAACCGCGGTTTGACGCTTTGTCAGGATTGTTGTTAACTCATTTACCACTGACCATAAACATAAGATTTTAAATTAATACAGGTAGATTTACAGTATCAGTAAAATATTCATTTTACCACTGACTTGCAATTTAACAAGTAAGAAAGCTACAGTCGAGAGTGCTCGTCCGTATGATACCCGCAACCCATTTCGAGAGAAAACAAAAACTTAAATGATATTTTAACAAAAAATATACCAAATATACTAAAACTTGTTTTTTGTATATATTTGAAAATAGCGAATAAAAATCCACAACACCGTTATGGTCACACTGTCAACTAAACAAACAAAGCGCGGGCAGCTTCAAGTGAATTTTCCATATAAAATTGATTCTTTAATAACTTCCTTGTTTTTCATTCGATCTCAACCAAATTCACAGGAATCATTGAGAATATAATTATTATTATGCATACCAAAATGCTCAATGCTCTAGGTCTATTATTACGGATTTTACAGACTTTTGGGGGCGGAAAGGGGGGTGGCATCCAACCTTTGAAATAAACTTGATCTGCGTAGGACCTACAGGAGTACTGTTCCCAAATTTGGTAGCTCTAGCTCTTATAGTCTCTGAGATCTAGGTGTTCATACAGACGGACAGACGGACATGGCTATATCGTTTCGGCTGTTGACGCTGATCAAGAATATATATACTTTATGGGGTCGGAGATGCCTCCTTCTGCCTGTTACATACATTTTCTGTTGGCACTAAGTCATAATACCCTTCTACCCTAAGGGTAGCGGGTATAAAAATTCGTCAATAAAACTGGTAAATTGAAGTGTGTATATGTGTGTAATGAATTTTGTTATTTAGCCATTATTATTTGTATTAGTAAATGTTACAAATAAAAATGAAATTATAAAGCAATAAAGTTTTATTTTATATATATCAGGTAAAAATAACTAGCAAGAAGTACAAAACACCCATAAAACACACAATACCTCTAATTATGTGTGTACATTTATTCGCATTTAGTTTTCAATTTTTACATTTACGGATACACAAAATATCCGCTCACAATCTACACTTCTGCATCAAATACCCACAACAAATATTAGGACTATTCATTTTAAACCCTTATGCCGATCATAACAATGATGCGGTGTTTTCGGCATCGCACTCGCTAGGCTAATACTTAATCATGCCAGACACTTGCTTGAAAATACTCATTTATTTTTTCCATTCGTAAGAAATATACACGAATGGCAAAAATATTCGTGACTAACGAGTATACACACATTTTTGAGGTGGCTGTTTGACGATCTCTGATGTACATGTAAGAATAAAATTTCCAAAATTGTTTTTTTGTGGTAGACTATTAAGGGGTCTGGCGAATATCGCACCAAAATTTGTGTGTTGGCATGATGCATTGCATACAAATCAGCAAAGGACTGAATTAACATAGACATCGCCTTAAAAGTCCAATAAGGGAGACTCGTTTTGGCTTGGGGCCAACGTAGTTTTATAATTTGTCAATGTGAAAATAAAGGTGTACAAAATCTACAGTCTTGATAGTGAATTATACATAGAAAGCAGAACACTCGTTTTGGCTTGGAAAAGGAGCTGGTGGCCAACGTGGTCTTATAATTTGTCAATGTGAAAATAAAGGTGTAAAAAATCTACAGTCTTGATAGCGCTACTTATTCTTATAGAAAGCAGAACACGAAGAACTAAGCGCATGCAGCTGATCAGCTGCAAAACAAATATACAAAACTATACAATATAACAACGCGGTCACATTGTTAAAAAACAAATTCTTCAATAATTATTTTCCATCCTAACAGAACAAAGAAGAATTGGGCAAGAGTTATTATCATCTTCGACCCAATCAAGTATATATAAGTTAACAACAATGCTGGAAAAACGTCGAAATGCGGCTAAGTGCATTAACAAAGTCTGCAACACATACGCCCCATGCCATGAGCCAGCAAAACTCCAATCGTGGGATACTTGTGCAACCATCACCAAAGGGTGATCGCCAGCAGCGACGGCAGCAGCAGCGGTAGTAGCAGCGGCAGCAGCAGCAGCGGCAGTGACGAGTCTTCATTGTTAAGTCCTAGAATTGTAATTAGTTAGTTATAATTCTGAAATCAATAAAGCAATTTGCTTTTTTTTTTACAAATCGAGCCAGTAGATTTGTTAATTTACCTATATTCTTGACCAGTGTCAACAGCCGAGAGGATATAGCCATGTCTTTCTGTCTGCCTGTATGAACTCAAAGTTCTCAGAGACTATAAGATCTAGAGACACCAAATTTGGTACTTAGGCTCCTGCATTCATTATTTCCAATGTTGGATGCCACACCTTTTTCGCCCACAATATTTATAAATGTAGAACAAGTCACGCTGTTTTTAAGTAAATCGCGTATAACTTGAAAAGTTGTTAGTGTAATGGTGTGTAATTTGGTTAGCCATCTGTGTATTAGGCATTATTAATATACCCTTTAATCTGATCAGTAGAGCAAAAGTTATATGTTAAATTATCTTTAAAAAAATTGTGTGAATGACCTTGAGATATCAAACTTGGTGACAGTACAAATTTACGTATATTTGTTTGATATATTTTCTGTACATACATACATATATCAGTTAAGTGTTTTGATTTCCTTCGAAATGGGTAGGAGGTATCCTACGGTCGAGCACTCTCGACTGTAGCTTTCTTACTTGTTAGTAATTTTTTTAATTATATTAAATAAAGTGGCTTAAAACTCATGTACAATCAATCTAGTCAACTTTTATTCTTTTGAAATATTAAAAAAAAACCTCACCTGTTCCTTACGATTATTTCGTAAAATATCTGAATACATATGTACATACACAGCCGTGCACTTGAATAGGGACAAGAACTTGTGTATGTTTCGTTACATTTTTCTCTTAATCTACTATAGCTATTGGCATGTGCTTTGCTGTTTTTTGAAGAAGAGAACATAGTCAAACTATGGAAATAAGAGAGAGATTGCGACAATTTACAGTTAAAATTTTTTTTCGGATTTGCTTTGACCATCCCTAGAATGCTGTACCTTTTTGCATGCACTTGAATAGGGACACGTGATTTCTTCATTTTGAGCAAAAATTCCATGCGATAAAGTTTATTATTTGTCAACTTACACACCTGTTAAATGTAAATAAAACACAATGGGACGCGGCAAATTGTTTGCATCGTGTGTACCTAGCTTTAACTGCAAAATAATTGCGTACATATAAGTAGTGTTGCCGTTTTATCCTTTTTCCGGACAGATCTGTCCGGTTTTTAACTGCGTCAGCCGGAAAAAATTTAAAACATCCCCTAGCCTTTTATCTGTCCTTTTTTATTTTGGCCTGGCCTTTTTTATCCGCTTTTTATCTGTACTTGGGGTACGAATTTGAGTCTCATTTAAAAACGATTAAACATAAAATTGATGACACGACAGAGAATATTATCCGCCAGCATTGTACTGACTTTGTACTAGAGCTTATCATCCAGTTAAAGCAAAGGTAAGATAATTTTGTATAGATAGTTTACTATTTTAATTATATTTACTTTCAGGCTACCTGAAAACTTTGACATATTAAAAAAAATTGAAACATTTACGCTCGAAAATGTTTTGCGCGCAAAAAAAGACCCGATTGTTTTCATTTTAGAATTTTTTAAAATACCTAGCAATCGTATCGCGAAAATTGTATCGCAATACAATACAATACACTTTATTAATTGGACTAATATTGATAACACAGTTGCGTTTTGGGCAGAGGTGAGAAATTATAAGGACTCGGCTGGCAATAACCCATTTATGGAATTGGCAACATTTGCTCTACAACAGCTGTCGCTGCCCTGGTCATATGCAGAAGTTGAGCGTGTTTTTAGCCAAGCTAATTTGGTAAAAACCAAATTGCGAAACCGACTGCAAATATAAACTTTAAATGCGATTTTATCGATCAGGTAAATATTTTTATATTTTAATACTCTTTTGTTTCACACATTTATTGAAATTGTTTTTTCTTTTTTAGGTTTGGGCTACGCCGGAAATGCGTATGTTGCCATGAATATGAAATTCCTGAGCAATATTTAAAAATGATTGGAAGCAACCAATCTACAAAAAATCTAAGTTTAGAAGCTCGCAATGATGACATTGACGATGTTCTAAACGAGTTAGCAACAAAGTTAGCAATATAGAGTGATATTACATAAAGTACATAATGTATAAAAAAAATATTTTGTCTTGTTTTTTGTCCTTTTGTTTTAAATTTTCGTCTTTCTATCCTTTTTTTATAATCAATCTAGCCTTTTTCTGTAACGAGCTGACGGCAACACTGCATATAAGCAATGTAATCTTATATATAGGCAAATTTCTGAAAAAAATGGAAAAGGCAAAAATGTTATTTGCAATTTCCCTAAAAACCCTGCAAATTACGGGAATAATATGAAAGGACGCACCAAAAAAGTCCTTTCATCTACTGCAGAGCGCCGAATTGTTCGAGAAGCGTCAAATTCACATTGTGCGTTTTCGATGATTCATTCAAAATTACATTTAAATCATCTTTGCGCTTTATCATATGACTTGGCGGAAGAAATGGCATACCGTTGTGTATATTAAGTGGTTAGTGCACACTGATATCGCTATGTACTTTTAACGCACACCCCATACGGTAAAAAATACTATGCTGAGATTTTCACACAACTTAGATATGAACATTCTGGCGCCCACAATGATTACACTAACTATTTGTATACCCGCTACCCATAGGGTAGAAGGGTATTATAACTTAGTGCCAACAGAAAATGTATGAAACAGACAGAAGGAGGAATCTTATTACCTAATTTCAAAGGTTGGATGCCACGCCCCCTTCGCTCACAATATTCATAAATCTAGAACAAGTCACGCTTTATTTTTTATGTAAATCGCGTATACATAACTCCATAAGTTCTTTGTGTAATTTGGGAAGCCATATGTGCTTAATACTCTTAATATTTTCTGTAATTTTGGTAAAAATCGAAAAAGTAGAACAAAAGTTATTTGTTGAATTATTTATCAAAATAAATGTGCCGAATGCATATGGACTTTTCAAAAGTGTAAATGACCTTGAGATATCAAATTTGGTGACAGTATTCGTGTAGGTCTTATGCAGATCAAGTTTGTTTTCGATTTTTGCCTCGCCCCTTTCCGCCCCCAAAAACTGTAAAATATATTCTCAATGATAACTGTGAATTTGGTTGAGATCGAATGAAAAACAAGGATCAATTTTATATGCAAAATGCATATGCTTATATATATATTGGTGCTAAAATATCATTTAAGCTTTTTGTATTCTCTCGAAATGGGTTGTGGGTATCATATGGCCGAGCACTCTCGACTGTAGCTTTCTTACTTGTTTTTCTTTTGATTGGGGGCTTAGACAATCAACAGTTGTCGACAAATTTGCGAAGGTACTTATTGTGGAGTGTTTTTTCCCAACCAGGGTAGTAGTATGTTTACCTGATTCTCAGCACAAGTGACATTAAGGGGTAATTAAGATTATAATTTATGGGTTTAGCTGTCAAAAAATATGTCAAGTGGTAATTAAGAGTTTTGATGAGGGTCAAAAAGTAGTGTGGGTGTTTAGGGATCGTGGTGATCAAAGGGTTAGGTAAAGAAATAAACAAATAAATTAGACTATTGGGGGGTGAGTGTGGTGTGATAGGTTGTGGGGATTGGAGTGTTGGATCTTGTTTGATTTTAGGATAAGTCAAGTGTATGAGGACATATGACACCGAAAACTGGTGCGACGACCGGCGACCGGCGATTGGTGACCTTCGACATCTGCAACAGCCGCAATCGATTGAATGTGTTGACAGATCTGGGTTGCGCGAGTGCATCTGGCAATAGGGTTGGTGATTTTCGCCACCAGCATGCATTCGAACGCAATTCGAACGCAACACGCAGGGGGCGGGCCTTTGACACTTGCAGTCGTTCGAACGCAACAGGCGTCACACCGAAAAACGGGGGGCGGGCGTTTGACACGTGCAGTCGTTCGAACGCAACATGCAGCTCATCGAATAACTGGGGACGGTGACCTCGAATAAGTTGACACCTCCTGCGATCGTGTGAACAATTTTCGTTTACATATCCCAATCCCAATCCCAGTAAAATAACGGTTTTTCTTGAATTTGCCTCGTGATCGATAGCGACAGTCAGCACACTAAATGAGGAAAGGACGATAAACATATTGTAATGTTGGTGTCATGTATCGCAATTGGGACGCAAGGAAAATTAAGTGAGCGAGAGGGAATATGCATCCACGATCGTCCGAATGTGTATAAGCGCCCAACATTGAAAGGTCACATGATTCGAAAATAATAAATAAACAAAATGCTATGTATGTTACATTGTGATGCTGGTCCACTTGACCATGGAAGAGTGAAAACAAATTCTGAAAAAATCAGATGTAAGCTGATAGTTTTTTAGAAATCGTCATTCGAAGCAAACCGTCCAATTTTTCCAAGATTTGAAAACTTTTTAAACAAATTTAAAAATTTTTAAAATAGTTTGTGTAAAAATTTTGTGTAAAACAAACAACGACATCAACAACAACATCAACAACAACAAAAACATCATCAACAACAACATCAACAACAAAACCATCAACATCAACACCAACAACACCCATATCATCACCAATGTTATCAACAACAACAACAACAACATCATGAATTCAAACAACATTACCAACTTCAACAACACCAACAACATAAATGGAGTGTTTTGTCACCCATGCCAACAATATTTGCCTGGAAATATCCAATGGCGCCGCCATGTTCGCACCGAGTTGCATAAATATAATGCAATCCGACCGGTGGATGGACAGGTGAAGCAAATTATTGATGGATACAAGGGACGTATCCTTCAATATATGTTTATTAATGAGGGAGCTGCAGTAAGGAGTCAGGATGAATTTATTAATGAAGCTGGAGTAGCACTGATTCCTCATTTAGAAAGGGTAATGAGCTCACATACATCATCAAAAGTTAATTTCGAGCTGTTTGCTGAGTACATGCTGCTGAAAGAGCATGATTCTCAAATAGAGGTGAAATCATTCCAGAGCAAAATGTCACTGGTTTCGATGTATTCCAATTTCATGGAACTTTATGAAATGCACGCAGATGCAATAAAAACTAAGATGAGTGAGTTCCAGGAAAAGGATAGTGGATGGACTATGCTTCAATGTGATCCCATTAGAGGATCACAGCATTTTAAAATTCCGTTGAAGCTTCGTCACAAACGAGCTCTTATCAACGTGCAGAACAATGATGTGTTCTGCTTCAAGTGGGCAATAATATCAGCCCTTAAGCCAATTAGAAATGCACAGCGATGCTCCAGCTACAATATCAACATAGCTTCACAAATAATTCAACTGGACAACAACCACAAGGGGGACTTCAGAGGACTATCGTTTCCAATGGAGCTTAGCAAAATGAATGAGTTTACAAGACGGAACCCACACATCAGTATAAATATATTTGGATATGATGAGGAAGCAAACAAAGTGTTTGGACCACTTTATTGTGCTGGATTTGAAGGGAAATCACACATAAACCTATTGCTATTGGATGGACCAAATGGAAATGTACACGGACACTGTGTGTGGATAAAAAATATATCTGCGTAAGTACAAGTAATAAAATAAAAATAATATCTAAATAAAATAGATCGAATTCTTTATAATTTCAGTCTGCTCTCATCACAATTGGGTAGGGAGCATCCAAAGCGTTGGTTCTGCAACTAATGATTGCGATATTCAACGAGTGAAGAGAGGGTCAGTCGACATGCAGAAATATGCAGTCGAACTGTCACGGAGCCACCTAAGCCCCACCAGAAAGAGGTGTTCTTCAAAAATCACCACCGGCAGCTGAAGATTCCATTCACCGTCTATGCAGATTTTGAATGTATACTGGATCCTACAAATATAGCATTTGCATACTATATAAAGTGTGCATTTGATTCAGCACTAGATAAGTTTGGGCGGGGATGTGAGCCGCACTTTCATTGAAAGTCTAACATCCGATTTGTCCGAATTATATCAGAGCCACATGAAGAATGTGGTACCCATCCAAATGAGTGCACAGGATTTATATAATTTCGATGAGGCCATTAATTGTCATATTTGTAAGGGTAGTTTGGGTAATGACAGAGTGAGAGATCACTGTCATTTTACTGGCACATACCGATATGCAGCACATAATTCGTGCAACCTCAACCATAGGAAAGGAAATTTTATCCCCGTGTTCTTTCACAATTTGTCAAAATATGATGCACATTTGTTTGTGAAAGAGCTCGGGGAGATTAAGGGGGATATTAAAGTAATTCCTTTGAACAAGGAATTATATATTAGTATTTCAAAATATGTGCCAGTAGAAGACGATACCCTGGAAATTAGATTTTTGACTCTTTAAGATTTATGCCCTCTAGTCTAAGCACACTTGCAGGAAATTTAAGTGAGAACAATTGTAATGTTCTCAAAACACAGTACCCAAAAAAATCCGATTTTGCCCTACTTCGTAGGAAAGGAGTATTCCCTTATGAATATTTAGATTCAGCTCAAAAGTTGGAAGAAACTTGTCTCCCACCAAGGAGTGAGTTCTACAGCAATTTGACAGAGTCAGAATGTTCTGAGGTAGACTACAATCACGCATGCTCAGTGTGGAATAACTTCAAGTGTCAAACTCTTAAAGACTACTTGGAGTTATATTTGAAAACTGATGTTTTATTGTTAACAGACGTTTTCGAAAACTTTAGGGAACTTTGTTTAAGCATTCATCAACTCGATCCTGCTCATTATTACACAACCTCAGGGTTGTCATGGGATGCGATGTTGAAAACAACAGAGATCCGCCTTGAATTACTCACAGATATTGAAATGATAAGACATATTCAGTGTGGAATTCGAGGTGGATTAGTTCAATGTAGTCATAGACACACCAAAGCAAACCACAAATACCTTAAAGATTTTGATTCTACAAGAGAATCGGAATATTTAATGTATGTGGATGCAAATAACCTTTATGGTAGGGCTATGTCTGAACCTCTACCTTACGGCGAATTCAAATGGTTAGAGCGGGCAGAAGTGCAATCATTTGACATTGATGATATATCTGATAACAGTGAGTTTGGATATATTCTTGAGGTTGACTTGGAATATTCATACTCACTCCACGATATGCACAGTGATTTTCCCTTCTGCCGTCCAATAAATTACCATCAAAATCATCAAAAATTCCCAAGCTAATAGCTGATCTCCGCGATAAGGAGAAGTATGTAATACACTACAAAACTCTACAACAGTGTATTAAGCATGGGTTGAGGGTTAAAAAGATTCACACCGTCTTAGAGTTTAAACAGAAGGCCTGGCTTAAAAAGTATATTGACTTAAACACTGAGCATAGGACTAGGGCAACAAATAATTTTGAAAAAGATTTTTTCAAATTGCTAAATAATGCTGTCTATGGTAAAACCTTGGAAAACAGCGAAAAGAGGGTAGACATTCGGATTGTTACTGAATGGAATTCTCCAGACGTAGGTCCACAAGGTGGGCGCCCTAGATTGTGTGCCAGAGACTTGATATCCAGGTCAAATTTTCATAGTGCAACAAAGTTTAATGAAGCTATGTTTGCAATTCAGATGAAAAGATTACACAACATTTGTGTTAAGCCAATATATTTAGGCTTTGTAGTGTTGGAATTATCTAAATTCAAAATGTATGATTTTCATTATGATTATATGAAACCTAAATTTAACAAAGCACTTAAATTAAATTATATGGACACCGACTCGTTTATATACTCTTTAAAAACGAACGACTTCTATGAAGAAATTCGTGATGATGTCGAATTGAAATTTGATACATCTGAGTATTTAAATGAATTGGCTACATTATACAATTTTAAACAGTGCAACAAGAAGCGTTTAGGTTTCTTTAAAGATGAGCTGCATGGTAAACCAATGAGTGAGTTTGTTGGGTTACGTTCAAAAATGTATGCATATAGGTGTGAAAATTCTGGTACTGCTAGGGAAATATGCGTAAAAAAGAATAAAGGAGTAAAGCGCAGTTGTCTGGAGAAGGTCACATTTGAGGGGTATAAAAATTGTTTGTACACAGGACAGCAAGAACGTGATAGCATGTACATGTTTAGATCTAGAGGGCATGAAATTAGTACACTAAAAATAACAAAAACTATTTTAGACAACAAAGATGATAAGAGAATAATTTGTGAAGATGGGGTTTCAAGATTCTGAATATTTCAGTTGTCCAATTTGGGGTATATCCCTTTTCAAATACATGTTTATATTTGCTGATGCGTACATAGTCCCCCATCTTTAGTTTACTACCAGCAAACATTTTAATATTATTTTATGCAGTTTTCAAGATGAGTTTTTCATTCTCACTGTTTACATTGATGGGTGCAATTTTAATGGTCCTGTGCACTCTATTGTTGTATATGTCAATTAGTTCTTTATACACATCAATCCATTTGTATGTTCTATTGAAACTGAATTCTCGCCACATGAGTTCTTTTAATGACCTGTTGAATCTCTCAACAATTGAGGCCTTTAGACTACTATATGTTGAATAGTGATTGATTTCATATTGTTTGATCAGAGCTGTAAATTGAGTGTTAAAGAACTCATTACCATCGTCTGATTGTAGATTCTTGGGTACTCCTCGTCCCGATTTAAATATTTTCTCGGTTGCCTGAGCGTACTTTCCCATTTCAACCAAGTCGACTTGCCATAAATCATTTATTCCCTTTGTGATGACTCTACGCCGTAGAAAATGTTTCCGCGAGGAAGCATGTTCATAATTCGTTTACAATACCTCGTCTCATATTTAGATGATTTGTAATCAGAATAAGAGAAATTTACTTGAGCCGATAACCATATTTAATTTTTTCATAAATACTTGACGTAAGTTTCTCGAGTCTCAATATTCTTTCATCAAGTTCTGCAGTTTTAAAATTTATTGATCGATAAACAGCATCTTGATGTTGTGAAATCGTTGACATTAGAGAATCACTCGACTCGTTTATAACCTTATCCACATATTCTTTGATGATAATGTCAGTGTTCTCTTTTCGTACGACACCATTTTTTATACGTTTTCGTTGAATATTAAAGTTCCCATCTACATCGATGTAGTGTCCCGATAAAGTTTTCTCATCTCGTATTAAATGATTAGGGTTCTGCTTCTCATGTATGTAGTGTCCAAACTTGTCAACAGCCATGATGATTATAAACCCTCTTGAATATTTACATGTCATATATATAGTGCAAATAACTTAGCGTATAATCTGAGCCTCTCTTAATTCTTCAATAATTGATGTAATTTCATTAGTGTGATTAGTATTTCCAGCTGATTGGGAGGCTATTGAGAGCTGCAGTCGTTCAACCAACTCATTTGGATCATCCCAGTATACATAATTGGGTTTATTCATATTAAGGGTCAAAAATCCAGACCCAGATGCTTTAGAGCGTTTGGGTGTAGACTCGACAGTAGGTGTTTTCGCTAAAACTGGTTTTATAATTTTCGTATATTTATGTGCTCTTGTTCCTTTCAACTGTCCACTTGGATGAAAGTTTCTTCGATATACATTAGTTTTTATCAAAATGTATCTGTATATTTTCAAGTCATTTTGACTGTAATTTTGTGGATGACGATGGAATATTAAAGAATATAAACCATTTGTCAGTTCCCAGCTTTTACCATCTTCAAATTCAATTTTATTGAAAGATACATTTATGTAGTTACTTCCCATCATTAATTGGCCGGTTGCATTTTTGTATGGTCCAAATGTCACATCCAAAAGATGATTTGAGCTCTCATCATGATGTATAGCTGGATGAGGATGATGTATGAGGGTACACTTGACTCAATATCGCTCTTGATGTATGGTGCTCACCTTGATTCGGGAGTACAAATGATGTATCCTCTATTGCTGACTGAGAATAGAATTGATTATCATCATCATCATCATTATCATCATTATCATCATTATCATCATTATCATCATTATCATCATTATCATCATTATCATCATTATCATCATTATCATCATTATCATCATTATCATCATTATCATCATTATCATCATTATCATCATTATCATCATTATCATCATTATCATCATTATCATCATTATCATCATTATCATCATTATCATCATTATCATCATTATCATCATCATCATTATCATCATTATCATCATTATCATTATTATCATCATTATCATCATTATCATCATTATCATCATTATCATCATTATCATCATTATCATCATTATTATCATTATCATCATTATCATCATTATCATCATTATCATCATTATCATCATTATCATCATTATCATCATTATCATCATTATCATCATTATCATCACTGTCATCATCATCATATTTAGTTTTTAGTTTTTTCTTCTTGATCTTCATCTTTTTCGCATGTAGTGTGTTATCTCCACTAACGTTTTGTTTAGGTGTCATTTCAGTTTTAACATTTTTATAGTGTGTGGGTAACATATTCTGTAATTTTTTGGTGTCATTAACAAGTTCATGTAAAGGTTCTGTTATGGGTTTGAATGTTTCCTCCAAACCATCAGTATTCTGAGTTTTGAGTTGATTTAGTTCAGAAAATTTTTTTTTAGAGCTTTTCGACTTTTGGTTAATTGAGCTAAAATATTTTGATTCATTGTAATGCACTCAAGCTGTTATTTCACTCTAGTGGTTGTGACAATTCATAAGCATATGTAGCTGTAACAATTTTAATTAAAAAACAAAATTTTTTTGGTTTATACTTCATATGCATTTTATTAAAAACAATTTGTAATATAAAAATTATAAATTTGATCTATGTTGTCATCTTCTCTTCTGGTAAGTATATATTTTTTTCCTTGACCAGCTCCAGGATGCTCTCTTCAATCGCATTAAACCGAGGAGGGAGGAAAACGAAATGGTTCTCCAGCTCAACCATCACGTTGGTGCCAAATTTTCCTTTAACCTTTTTCGCTTTCATGATATTGTATGGTGTGTTGATGAGCAGCTTCTTGATGTGAAGTTTACTCTTCACTTTAAGCGAGTTGAAGGCGCTCTTCACTCGGTCCTCATTGGCCTTTAAAAGATCTTCATTGATCTTTAAGAGATTATCGTTGATTTTCAAAAGGTCATCAAAGTCCTCTCGGTTGTGTTCATAAAATGTTTGCTGGGATTCCATTTCCGTGAGATCAATCATGTTGGATGCGGTGTTCTCGTTGATGGACATTTTTGATGGTGCTGTGGGTGTTGGTTGCTGGTTGCTGAGGTCGTGGACGCTGATTGCTGGTGCTGTCGAGACTGTTGGTGCTCACTGAATGATATTTTCCTTCGAGGAGCTGGTTGATTTTATACCCACTAGCGACATACACCACCGATTGTGATGTGGGGAACATGGAGATCTTTCAAAGGAATATGTCCCATGGAGTCTTCAAAGAAAACACACACACACACACACACACACACATACACACGCGCTCACAAATACACACAGGATCCACCCTTCACATATCGAGTTGGATTGTATACAAACTGTATCTAAAACTGATCTCTTGCCAATTTATATTAGATGTTTGTGTTAACCAGGTCTGATATCAATGGCTGTTTGTGTTAACCAGGTCTGATATCAATGGCTGTTTTTGTTAACCAGGTCTGATACCATTAGCTGTTTGAACCGACCAGGTCTGATACTAATAGCTGTTTGAACAGAACAGGTGTGTTGGTAATAGCTGTTTGAACAGAACAGGTTTGTTGGTAATAGCTGTTTGAACAGAACAGGTCTGTTTGTAATAGCTGTTTTTAGACCAGTTATATTCTGTAAATAAAAAGCTGAAAATGAAATGTATGGAAATAAAACTTTTAAATTTTTATATTTATATATATTTTAATTTTAAAATGTGTGCTTGTTTAAATATATATTTTATTTTAAAAATTAACATTTTTTAAATTTATTTTTAAAATAAAAATGCTGAAAATAAAAGCTAAAATAAAAGCTGAAAATAAAAGCTAAAAAAAAAGCTGAAAATAAAATCAAAGTTCTAAAAATCCAAGATTAATACAAAACACCTCCTCAATTAAACAATTTTGATTTGTTTAAAATTTTTTTTTTTATTTTAAAATTTTGTTAAATATATATTTATATTATTTTTAAAAATATAAATTTTCAAAATAAAAATAGCTGGAAATAAAAGTTGAAAATAAAAGCAAAAACACCTCCCCAATTAAAAAATTTTGTATTGTTTGTATATATATGTCGGAGATGGATTGATTACTTGAATTGTGTGCCCAGACGAAGTAGCTTGTGTTGGAAAAGGTGATATCCTTTTGAGTTACATAACACTAAAAAGAGTGGGACGACAACATATGTTGTCGTCAGTGTTGACCAGTGTTAGGTTGAGTGTGTTGGAGAAATGCCTGAACTGTCATGTGGGACAACAAAATTAATCTTTTGTATCTTGACGCGCACGCTGGGACTCGCTCCGCTCCGTTTTTAGTAAGAAAATGACTGAGAATATTAATACCGAAGAGTCGATTCGGTACGATATGGATGTTTTTTCGACATCAGAAGTGGGATCTGACTCGCGGCCTTCAGTTCTTTCGGAGACCTAACGGGCTAAAACTACGGAACTAAAAAGTTATTAGTGTGGAAAACCAGGTCATAGAAAGTGAGACTGTAGATCTGGACTAGGATTTCAGTTTTCATCAACTGGAAAGGAGCGCCGTTCTGGACAGCCTCATCATGGAAGGACAAATGTAACTTGTTACAGATGCCAGGAGACGGGACACATTGCCACTAATTTCCCCAAAAAAAGTGCAGAATACTGGATTGGGATTAAGATCGGCAAAGAGAGTGGAGTTGTGCACTATGGCGGAGCCTAAATCGAGCATGCTGAATCATGGTGAGAGATTTCCAATAACATTTGATTCGGGAGCTGAGTGTTCATTAATTAAAGAAAGCATTTCTAATAAGTTAGTTGGTAAGAGGATTCATAGCGTTTTCTCGTTAAAGGGAATAGGTAATGCGAATACTTACAGCACAGTACAAGTTGAAGCAAACATCATGATTGATGGTAATTCTTTAGTAATTTTGTTTCACATAGTACCAGACGAATGTATGACAAATAATATTGTAATTGGCAGAGAGATATTGGATCAAGGGTTTACAGTTGAAGTGTCTTATGATAATTTTAAAATTGTCAAGTTTACTGAAGGAGATTATGTCCTTCTCAAGAATAGCGAGCGACTGCAAACTAAGTTAGATCCGAAATTTCGTGGACCTTTCGTTGTAACAGAAGTGTTAGACGGTGATCGATACAAGCTAAAGTCTTTAACGAGTAAGAGGCAGTACAAATATCCCCATGAGAGTTTACGTAGAATGCCAGAAGGGCAGGTGCCAAGCGAGCTAGATATTGATGATGATGAATTAAGTTCACTTGTTGATGTGGTCGAGGACTGCGAAGACCAATGTGGCATTGGTACGGATGAAAAAGGCCGTGAAGACTAGTGTGGCACTAGCAACGAGTAATGCGGGTGAAACAGACCGTTGAAGTCCAGTGTGGCACTGGCAAATGAATAAAACAGTTGAAATAGACTGTAGTGGCTAGTGTGGCACTAGCGTGTGGTGAAACCAGTGTGGCACTGGTGAGTCGTAATGTCGATGCTAAGCGGTGGTACCTGGCCCGGAGGTTAAGAAAACTTTTGTACAAAGATGTTAGAAATGAGGAAGTATTATACTTCGTAATAATAGAACTAAAAATTGTAACTACGAGTAAGCAAGTTTTGTTAAAAAAAAAAAAAAAGGAAAATGTCATTAACGTTCCTCCTTTGAATTACACGAGGACGTGAAAGTTGTCAGTATGGCCGTAGTGGAGAAAGACTTTTTATCTTTTGTGGTACATGCAAATTTGTAAGTGGTCAGAATTACCAAGTTGGAGAAAGTCATCTCCTTTGAATTACACGAGGACGTGTAAGTTGTCAGTATGGCCGCGTCGGAGATGGATTGATTACTTGAATTGTGTGCCCAGACGAAGTAGCTTGTGTTGGAAAAGGTGATATCCTTTTGAGTTACATAACACTAAAAAGAGTGTGACGACAACACATGTTGTCGTCAGTGTTGCCCAGTGTTAGGTTGAGTGTGTTGGAGAAATGCCTGAACTGTCATGTGGGACAGCAAAATTCATCTTTTGTATCTTGACACGCACGCTGGGACTCGCTCCGCTCCGTTTTTAGTAAGAAAATGACTGAGAATATTAATACCGAAGAGTCGATTCGGTACGATATGGATGATTATTCGACATATATTTACAATTTTATTTAAAATTTATTTTATATTATAAAACTGTCCCACGCATATCTGGGTCCTCCTCAATGTCTTTTAAGAGGGCATCTAAGTCCTCTTGGGTATCATATTGTTACATGTCAACGGGTCGAGGAGGTTGAAGACACTTGTGCCTATGAACTCCTCCTCCGTCACCTGAGATTCAGTTGAGTCTTCCTCCGTTAGCATCGTCAATGGTAGGTTGTCTATCAACCTCCACAAAATGTTGAAATTTTTGATATTCTCGAAGTTGTTGCATTCCATATTGTTGTTGTTGTTGCTGTGATGGTTTGATGTTGTTGTTGCTGCTGATACTGCTGATGCTGTTGATGCTGCTGATGCTGTTGTTGCTGGTCACTGAATGATATTTTCCTTTGAGGAGCCGGTTGATTTTATATCCTCCAACGATGAACAAAGAAGCATATTCTCGAGCATTTCTCGAGTGAGGTTCACAAAGGCCAACCGATTTTTAAGTGGTTCTGTAACGGGACACACAGTCCAGACATGTGCGTTCTTACAAGGAACACACACACATATCATAAACACATTCCACCCATCTTTAGTGCAATGAGTTGGATTGTAACAAAAATTGTAGGCACAAATGTCCACAGTTAACTGTACCGAATTGTTGCAAACGTTGATAATTATACTTAATGCTTTCTCCCAAATATACTATTTAATTACTTCTAATGGTGGTTGTAAGTTCCCAAAACTGTCAAAGTAATATGAAACAGAACCTCTCTTAAAATAAGCTACCCAATGCGTTCCTTTTGATGACGGGTCTGCTAAATTTATTATTCCACACTCACGATATAGTGGGATTTTTGGTAATTCATCTTTCATATAAACACCCCGAAAATGTTGAATATTTTTAAAGGCAAACCGCATGATATCATAGTTAGATAATGCCCTTTTGGGTAGCTCGCTTAGTATTTTTTTTTGTTGCGATTTTGTTTTCGATTATTTTTGTTAAATGATATACCATACCCTTTTTTGTATGGTTGTAAATACAATCCCTCACCCAACAAAACAGTTTCCATTTTTATACCCGCTACCCATAGGGTAAAAGGGTATTATGACTTAGTGCCAACAGAAAATGTATGTAACAGGCAGAAGGAGGCATCTCCGACCCCATAAAGTATATATATTCTTGATCAGCGTCAACAGCCGAGATGATATAACCATGTCCGTCTGTCCGTATGAACACCTGGATCTCAGAGACTATAAGACATAGAGACACCAAATTTGGCAAAAAGGTTCCTTCATACCCTACGCAGATCAAGTTTATTTCAAAAGTTGGATGCCACGCCCCCTTCGCCCACAATAAGCATTAATCTAGAAAAAGTTAAGTTTTTTTTTATGTAAATCGCGTATAACTCCAAAAGTTCTTTGTGTAATGATGTGCAATTTGCGCTTGACACTCTTAATATACCCTGTAATTTTGGTACAAATCGGATAAGTAGAACAAAAGTTATTCGTGAAACTATTTATCAAAATTTTTGTGCCCAGTGCATATGGACGTTTTAAGTGTGTGAATGACCTAGAGATATCAAATTTGGTGACAGTATTCGTGTAGGTCTTACGCAGATCAAGATTGTTTTAGACTTTTGCCACGCCCCTTTCCGCCCCCAAAAACTGTAAAAGCCGTAATAATAGACCTAGAGCATTGAATTTTGGTATGCATAATACGAATTATATTCTCAATGATTCCTGTGAATTTGGTTGAGATCGAGTGAAAAAGAAGGAAATTATTAATGAATCAATTTTATATGCAAAATTCACTTGCAGCTGCTCGCGCTTTGTTTGCTTAGTTGACAGTGTGACCATGTCGGTGTTGTGGATTTTTAACCGTTATTTTCAAATATATACAAACAAAACACAAAATTCAGTATATTTTTGGTATATTTGTTGTTAAAATACCATTACAATTTTTTTTTTTCTCTCGAAATGGGTTGCGGGTATCATACGGTCGAGCACTCTCGATTGTAGCTTTCTCACTTGTTTTATTATGTCTCTTGTTCTCCTCTAGTTGCTGTTTTGCTATCTTTGCATTGTTAATAGACTTTACTATTGCTGCGCTGTTTGACGCTAAACTGCCCACAGCGCTTAGTGCTGTTAAAATTGGTACAAGTGGCAAGAAGCCACCTACCTTGGGCACATTTATAACCCGTGGAATTACAACATTTTTCCTGCAACCCATTGAGTTTGCGTGCAACTTTTATTGCATGAAATATGTCAAGCGGTTTATTTTTTTCAATTCCTTGGTCGCCTTTTTGTTTATTGATTATTATTTTCTGTAGCTTTGTACCTGGTCCACAGTAGTTGTACCCAGGTAAATGCACCTCAACGGGTAGAGCGTTTATTATATAGTTTACAAGACCACCACCCTGTTTGACAGGGTTTGATTTACGAGTGTTCATATTATAAAAATGTTTCATCATTTTATAACGACCTCAATCCACCAACGTTCCTCATTGAATGAAGTACTTCTCTCATTAATATGCGTTTATTACCACAAAAGAAAAGCATCTTAGTGAGAAACATTGAGGGCGGTGGGCATGGGGAGGAGAATCAACAGCCTCGTCACAGTACCTTGCTACCCAACACAATTAGAGCTTTAATTGTTGGTCCATCAAATTGTGGAAAAACCAATGTGATGCTTAGCCTCATAGAGAGTCCAAATGGAGTAAAATTTGAAATGAGTATTTGGAAAATCTTATCAAACCAATACAAGGAATGGGATACTACACATTCTCCGCAAATGACACAGTTTTAACACCACAGGAAGCTAAAAATAATTCGATTATGATATTTGATAATGTGGCATGTGAAAACAGGATAATATCCGAAACTATTTTTGCATGGGTCGTCATAAGAATATTGATTCTTTTTATCTTTGCCAAACGTATACACATATACCAAAACATTTAATACGTGATAATGCAAATTTTATTATAATGTTTAAACAAGACGATTTAAACATGCGAAACATACATATATCGAGATCACGTAAATAGCGATATGGACTATGAAACATTTATGGAAATATCACGAAATTGTTGGGTGGATAAATTTGGATTTCTAGTAATCTCTAAGGATGACGATATGAAAACTGGCCGATATAGAAAAGGATTTGATCAATTCATTATACTTTAATTAAAATGGATATAAGTATAATGAGGTGTCGGTGAAAAGACAGTCTACAGTCAGGCTTCAAAATGACTACATCTTTAACATTTACATTGAACGGGAATACATCAGTTATAACCGAAAACTTTTTCCCACAAATTGAACTAACACGCAATTATGAGTGTGCTCTCATTGACTTTTATACATACAATTCTATACCAAACGTTGATAAAGGAAACAATTTATTTCACATTGGGGATAAAGTCATAGAAATACCAGTGGGCTCGTATGAACTCACTGACATCACAAAATATATTTTGAATAAGCTAAAAGAGTATGGTCTTCATGATACCCTAAAAATTCAAAGAAATAACAACACACTCCAAGTGCAAGTTTGCACTAGAAATGAAGCGGTATTTTTTGATCGTGAACGAACTATTGGACGGCTATTTGGATTTAATAAACGTATTTTAAGAGCACACAAGTCTGAAATTTACATCTCAGATAATCCAGTAAATATTTTAAAAATAAATACAATTAGGTTGGAATGTAACATTATTAGTGGCTCATATGTGTGTAATAGATCAAATCATGTGCTTCATGAATTTTGAATTAATGTCCCACCAGGATATAAAATGAACATTACACCACGAAATCTGATTTATTTACCTGTCAACAGCAGAGAAATAAGCACACTCGAAGTACGGAAGTAACTGATCAGAAGGGAGATTTAGTCAACTTGCGTGGTCAAACTGTGAATGATTATTTATAATAAAAAGCCAGCACATCACTCCATACCCCCATTAGTAAATGTAAAGCTGGCTTGAAAGCATCATCATAATCATCAGCATCATCATCATCATTATTTAAACAAGTAAGAAAGCTACAGTCGAGAGTTCTCGACCGTATGATACCCGCAACCCATTTCGAGAGAAAACAAAAAGCTTGAATGATATTTTATCAAAAAATATATCACAGAATATACTACAAAATTTTTTTGTATATAGACATGGTCACTTTGTCAACTAAACAAACAAAGCGCGAGCAGCTGCAACTGAATTTTGCATATAAAATTGATTCTTTAATAAATTCCATGTTTTTCATTTGATCTCAACCAAATTCACAGGAGTCATTGAGAATATAATTGTTATTATGCATACCAAAATTCATTGCTCTAGGTCTATTATTACGGCTTTTACAGTTTTTGGGGGCGGAAAGGGGCGTGGCAAAGATCTAAAACAAACTTGATCTGCGTAAGACCTACACGAATACTGTCACCAAATTTGATATCTCTAGGTCCTTCACACACTTAATACGTCCATATGCACTGGGCACAAAAATTTTGATAAATAATTTAATGAATAACTTTTGTTGTACTTATATATAATAAACTTGATCTGCGTAGGGTATGAAGGAAGTCTCTGAGATCCAGGTGTTCATACAGACGGACAGACGGAAATGGCTATATCGTCTCGGCTGTTGACGCTGATCAAGAATATATATACTTTATGGGGTCGGAGATGCCTCCTTCTGCCTGTTACATACATTTTCTGTTGGCACTAAGTCATAATACCCTTTTACCCTATGGGTAGCGGGTATAAAAAGCATCAAATCAACGATCTGCACTATCCTTAAAAAATAAATTAATTTTAAAATCATTAGGATTTACTATTCAATACAGTTCAAAAACAAACTTTCAAATGAATGAGATTTTTTTTGAGCAAGATAAGCCCCTCAATGATGAGAGTATCACTAAAAAAGAATATCACTCTTATTACCCATATCAACAAAACTTCAAGACACACGATAAAGTTCGCATCACAATACAGAACCAAGATTTGTATGTGCTGCCGTGTGAAAGTTTTCTCCACTTTGAAGGAACACTTGAGAAAATTACTGATGCGAATACAGGGGCAAGCAGCACGTCTAATGTTAACGGTCTGCTCAAAAATAATTGTATGGCCTATTTTCTGGATGAAATAAGATACGAATTGAATGGGTGTGAGCTGGATAGGACACGGTTCACTGGAATAACATCGACTCTCAAGAACTTTCTCTCTGTGGAGCAACAGGAAGATCTACTTTATCGCAATGCTGGGTGGAACGGTGGTGATAACACATTTCAGCTATTCTGTACCACTAAAAATGTTGATGGGATTTGGAGAAGACTACAAAAAAGTCATATTAAATTGTAAACATGAACTTATTCTCTTACAAGCTAAAAATACAGATGATATGTATGCTAAAACAGTTGGCAATCATACACATAAAATTAACATACATAGTATTAGTTGGAAAGTACCCCACATTGTCCCAAGCGATAGTGCCAAAATTAAAATGTTTAATGTAGTAAAAAGTGGTGCTAGCTTACCACTAGCATTTCGCAGTTGGGATTGTTACATTAATCCTACACTTGTGCAGGGGACACATCATGTATGGAATGTTAAATTGGCTGCAAATAGAGAACGTCCGTGGTATGGTTGTTGGGTTAAAGACAATATGTATACTAGAGTTGACACATCTGCTTGTCATTTATTTTCTGTAAATTCATACAAATCTCAAAAAATTATGAAAATAAATGTAACTTTAGAGCATTGCTGTTTAACATTGTACTTGAAAATAAAATTACTCTAAATATACACACAAAAATTGTATACACTACTTGAGAAATACAAAATATTTACAATAGAATAACTGATAACATGGTGGTTTCCAATCTTCATGGGCGGCATTTCACATCTTGTTGTTGGGCTAAATATGATGTGTATACTGGAGTCGACACATCTGCTTGTCATTTATTTTCTGTGCATTCATACAAATCTCAAAAATTATGAAAAAATAAATGTAACTTTAGAGCATTGCTGTTTAGCATTGTACTTGAAAATAAAATTACTCTAAATATACACACAAAATTTGTATACACTACTTGAGAAAATAAAAATGATAATAAATATTTTCAAGAAAAACCGGTTTTTTACTGGGGATTGGGATTGGGATATGTAAACGAAAATTGTTCACACGATCGCAGGTGGTGTCAACTTATTCGAGGTCACCGTTCCCAGTTATTCGATGAGCTGCATGATGCGTTCGAACGACTGCACGTGTCAAAGGCCCGCCCCCTGCCTGTTGTGTTCGAATTGCGTTCGAATGCATGCTGGTGGCGAAAATCACCAACCCTGTTGCCAGCTGCGCTCGCGCAACCCAGATCTGTCAACACATTCAATCGATTCCGGCTGTTGCAGCTGTCGAAGGTCACCGATCGCCGGTCGCCGGTCGACGCACCAGTTTTCGGTGTCATATGTCCTCATATACTTGACTTATCCTAAAATCAAACAAGATCCAACACTCCAATCCCCACAACCTATCACACCACACTCACCCCCCAATAGTCTAATTTATTTGTTTATTTATTTACCTAACCCTTTGATTACCACGATCCCTAAACACCCACACTAATTTTTGACCCTCATCAAAACTCACATATTATTTGTATTCATTGTGTTGTTAAGGTACGCTGAGAAGTACTGTTTCTACTCCTAATAAAAAAAAAAAAAAATCAAAACTCTTAATTACCACTTGACATATTTTTTGACAGCTAAACCCATAAATTATCATTTTAATTACCCCATTAATGTCACTTGTGCTGAGAATCAGGTGAACATACTACTCAGGGTGATAGTAGACTCGTGCACATTATTAATGTCCGACTTCCCAAACAGCTTTGCGATGATTGGGAGACAACGAATTTTCCAGTGTGCGGGCGATCAATTCGTATGTTTTGAACCAAATCCTTTTTCACAATGGGGGTAAAATAAAACAAAGATGTCCTCCAGGGGTAACCACCCTAGCAGTAGTTGATAATTTCCACGAAATAGTAACTGATGATACGATAATGAAGATGTTTGAAATAGTATGTTAGAGGTTGAATGCATCTCACATGAATGAGTCAAATATTTTTTTTAACAATTTTTTGAATATGAAAAAGTTGACATGAAGATAGCTGCCGCTTTACACAAGGAAAACAAGTAAGAAAGCTACAGTCGAGAGTGCTCGACCTTATGATACCCGCAATCCATTTCGAGAGAAAACAAAAAACTTAAATGATATTTTAACAAAAAAATATACCAAATATACGAAAACTTGTTTTTTTTGTATATATTTGAAGAGAGCGGGTAAAAATCCACAACACCGACATGGTCACACTGTCAACTAAACACACAAAGCGCGGGCAGCTGCTTCGCATTTTGTCGGTGATCGTTTTCTGCTTTTGCTTCGACTGCGACTTCTGTTTTTTTCAGAAGCAGAAGCAGAAGCAAAATCACATGAAATGAAACTTGCTGCAGTTTTTTAAACACTGCTACTTATCTGATTTTTGCCAAAATTACAGGGTATACTAAGAGTATTAAGATGGTCTACTATATTTCAGAACATTACACAAAGAACTTTTGGAGTTATACGCGATTTACATAAAAAAAACTTGACTTTTTCTAGATTAATGCTTATTGTGCGCGAAGGGGGCGTGGCATCCAACTTTTGAAATAAACTTAATCTGCGTAGGGAAAGCAGGAACCTTTGTGCCAAATTTGGTGTCTCTATGTCTTATAGTCTCTGAGATCTAGGTGTTCATACAGACAGACAGACGGACAGGCGGACATGGCGATATCGTCTCGGAATATGACGCTGATCCTTTCTCTTGTGATGCAGCATAATTTTGCTGCACACAAAAGAACTAACTGCACGCCGACCAAAACAAACACAAACCAGAAGAGAGAAAGAAAACCCAACAAAGGCAAAAAAATAGTGAATTATCGGCTACCCGCTGCTAGTATATTGGATAAGTATACTAGGAGCGGACACGTTGATCAACACTATATAGCGGCATTCAATATATACTAGCTACTGCTGGTGCTAGTATATATTGAATGGGAAAAAAACTAACGATGAATTATCGAAAAAAAACACGGTCGTTATAGGGAAAAATTTGACGAGCACGTGTGGAGACAGAAGGAATCGAATTGAAAAAAGAAAAAAAAAAGAAGAATAACCACGAAGACGACACCGACACCGAAACTGACAACTAGGGACAACACGAGACAGAAGCGAGAGCAACAACACGCACAACAACGCCAGTGCCGCCGCAGCAACAGCGCAGCCGCGCCAGTGCCGTAGCAACAACAGTAGCGCCGCGCCGGTGCCGCCACAGCAACAGCACAGACGCGCCAGTGCCGCCGCAACAATAGTGCAGCTACGACAGTGCCGCCGCAATAATAGTAGCGCCGCGCCAGTGCCGCCGCAGCCACGCCAGTGCTGCCGCAACAACAGTACGCCAGTCCTGCCGCAGCAAAAGCGCAGCCAGTGTCGCCGCAACCGTGCCAGTGCCACAGCAACAACAGCACAGCCACACCAGTGCCGCAGCATCGACAGTAGCGCCGCGTCAGTGCCGCCGCAGCAAGAACACAGACGTGCCAGTGCCACCGCAACAACAGCGCAACCGCGCCCTTGCCGCAGCAACAACAGTGCAGCTGCGCCAGTGCCGCAGCAGCAACAGTGCAGCTTTACCAGTGCTACCGCAGCCATACCAGTGTCGCCGCAACACCAGTGCAGCAACGCCAGTGCAGCAACGCCAGTGCAGCAACGCCAGTGCCGCCGCAGCAAGCACACAGCCGTGCCAGTGCCACAGCAGCAGCAGCATCCAGCCAGCAACAGCGCCACCGCAACAACAGCGCAGCCGCGCCCGTGCCGCCGCAACAACAAGCACAGCTGTGCCAGTGCCACAGCAGCAGCAGCATCCAGCCAGCAAGAGTGCCACAGCAACGCCCGGCAACAGCGCATCCGGGACAGGAGTGCCGCCACAGCAGCAGACAGCAATAGCGCATCCGTGACAGGCGTGCCGTCACAGCAACAGCAGGCCCTAACCAGCAACGACGACCAGTGCCAGCAACGAGGTAGTGGCCAAAACCAAGACACGAGGGAAGACGGGTTTTACCCTCTCTCGTGTGCGCGTTTATCCTTTGAAAGTCATCGCTACCGAGTACGTGGTAGCCACTCTCCGAAACTAGTGGTCCAAGGTGTGGACAGCGGGAGTGCATCGGGCTTCGAGAACTCTCTCTCTCCGTTCCTTGTGGTCACTCTAGCCTGCACGAGTTTTGTAGCATTTTGTTTCCGAATTTTTGCTATGGCTTCGCTCATTGACCAGTAATGTTTTCAGAAATAAATATTTCTGTAACTGGTAGACTGAGACGCAGACCCCGGCTGGAAAAACGTCGTTACAGATGGCGCCCGAGCAGGGACATTACTGGAATTTGAGCCGAGTCTAGCAAAGTTAATAGGGGGTAAAGAAAATTTATAAAGATCGGCATATTTGACGAGAAAACAAGAGGCAACAGTAGCAACGTAGCAAATAACGAAAAGTTAATATATGTTCTAGCTTTAAACTATATCATATTAATATATATACGGGGGTGATACAGAAATCGCTAGCGGAATTGATTCCGCTGAGAGCAATTCCGCTGGAAAATTTCCGCGGTGACACAGAGCTTCCAAAAATGTAAGTTTCTTAGCAGTTTCCTAAACCCTTTCTAACTTGGCTGCTCAGGGTTGACACCTTGCCAGATTAAATTTCCCAAGTATTTAAATTGCTAATTTTATATTCATTTCGGTGCAGAACGATAAGTTGTTAATTTTGTTTGCCCACAAATGCTTTCAAGAATTGCACCATAAATAAATGATTTTTGCAGTACAACTTGTTTTACCAAAAAAAAAAATATTTTTTTAATGTTTAATTTAAATGAAACAAAAGTTGTTTCACATATATACAAATAAAATCCTTGTTCGGTACTTTTACTTAAAAAAAATTGGCATTGCTGACCCTGAGTTCGAAAATCAGATTCAAAATAGGTGGTAGCATCAAGTTCATGCGGAATGCCAGCTAATTTAGAGCGGAATCATTCCGCCCAAAATTTGACAGCTGAATTGTCTGTGTCACAGCGGAATGGAATTCAAGGGTTTATAGAGCGGAAGCGATTTCTGTGTCACCCCTGATAGATATAAGTCCCGTCCGAGTTAGCTCCCGTCTCAGAAAACCCACCTCTCACCCAGTCCGGCGCGACGTCCGTTACACCAAGAGCAGGAAAAGTGAACCCCCCGCACCCAAATCTTCAAGCGAGAGGCCCATTTCAATAGGGCCGGTAATAAACACGGCAGGGAAGCGGTACTAGACGATGACAAGGATAGGGATTTGATATTTTGAGTAGGGCAAAGTACCGTTTCAAAGAGCTAGTCTTCGGGAATCGCGGAAACGCATAATGGGGCGTTTTGCTTGCAGGAACGAAAGCGACACGCGTGGGCAGAGCTACGCAACGGCGCGGCGGTCGCAACAACGACGGGTGGTGCTACACGCAGCCCGGTTGTTGTGACACCAGCGAGCGTTGCTACACGCAGCCCAGGTGTCGCTTCGAGCGGCAAGTTAGGAGCGGGAGACATATCGTCTGGGTGGTGCCACAGAGCGGCCCAGCGATCGTGCCACGTGCGCGTTAAGGCCCCGCCCAAACAAACGCGGCAGCATAGTACAGTTGTTGCGAGTCGTGTGGGCAAAGCCACAACGCGAGTTTTGTTAGCATTTCTATGTTAACATTTAATTAATTATATTTAAATGTTCTTTGTGATTTCGATATATATATATAAAACTGTTTATTTAATTTGTACGTTCCTGTCTTGTTCTTGTCTCGTTCACTTCTTATTTTGTAGTGTGCATGATAGCTTCCTTTTAGTTGAGAGAGCTTTAGAGCTTTTATGTCAAGATCGAGCTTGAAGTCTCTCACTGTTAAGTGTAGGCGAAGAGAGAGAGAACAAGAACTTCGACTACATAACTTCCCCATCGCTTAAATTAAGACTCTCCTGAGTTTTACAATTCGTTTATATACATATAAGTGTTAGGAATTCAATTATGGTAGATTATGTTACATTTGAAGTCTGATATTTCTTCTTTCTTTTTATGTTGGAGCTATGTACATTATTTAAATTAAATTTTCTGTATTTCGGTTCATTTTTGTGTCTTAGAGACTTATAGTTTTTTATATATCCTTCATTTCTAGTTTCTTCAAAATTTTCTCTTATCTTTGATTGATAGATCTTTGTTTTCAAGGTATATAATTCTTATCTTTTCTGTTAGAGTGTTATGGAATCTTTCAACGTCTGCATTGCCAGTGTGACTGTTCGGTTTCACAAAATGAACTTCTATATTCTCGTTTCTTAAGTATTCTTTTATATTTACGCTATTAAATTCATTATCAGTTATTAATTTTTCAAAACTTCCTCTTTGGGACTTGTACAAGCGCATTTTTTCGATAATAGTTTGATTATTGCGATCCTCAAGATAGAAGGCAGTAGCAAATTTTGAAAATCGGTCAATAAAAGTTAGAAAATTACATTTCGAGTTTGTATAGATATCCATATGAACAATTTTTCTTATATCGTTTGGTGTTTCCGTATATTTAAATTTTTGTTTCACTGGGTTCCTATCATATTTACACCGATTACAAATGTCACAATTGTTAATATATTTTTGGATGTAATGTTGAAGTTTTGGAAAGTAAATAATCTTTTTTAAACTCTGGTAATTTTCATTTATACCTGAATGACCAGTATCATATTTATGGAATCGTTCAATTTCTTTATACACATCTTCTTCATTTTCAATGTCTTTTGCGTGAAATGAGCATTTTACAAATTTAACATTTTTATTGCCTTCGAAGATTTGGATGATTTTGTTTTGAAATTTATTGTATTGATGATCGTTATATTCACTGAATATTCCTACTTTGCCTTTTATGATATGATTCTTCAAAATATCTTCTATTCTATTTTCGAGATCATTTAAATTTTAATAAATTTTCTTATTTCTATTCTTATATTCAAACTCCGTAGTTTTTTTATCTGTTAAAATGATTTGTGTTTTAAATCTATTAACAATTGTTTCTAAATTACCTAAAATAGTTGTGTCCACAAAGTCTTCAGCCTGTGTATGTTGTGTACTAATATCATCAACATTGTTTTCTAAAGAGCTACAAGATTCAGCTGTGTTTATGGCACAAATTTCGTCGTTACTTATTCGACTTAAAAAATCAGCTACCTGGTTATCCTTTCCTTTAATGTATGATACGTTTATATTAAATTCGCTAAGCTTAACAAGCCATCTATAAAGTATTTCATTAAGTTCTTTTCCTTTATATTTAATTAGGAGCCACTTAAGTGTTTGGTGATCGGACAAAATGTCGAATTTAACTCCATAGAGATATGGGCGGAAATAAGCTGTTGCCCATACTATAGCTAGTAATTCTTTTTGTATAGAAGAATAGTTTTTCTCATGTTCATTTAATGTACGACTTGCATAACAAATAGGATGATTGTCTTGTTGCAAAACAGCACCTAATGCTATATTACTAGCATCAGTAATAAGTTGAAATTTCTTTTTGAAATCTGGATACTTAAGTACCGGTGCCTCAGTTATGATTCTTTTTAATTTGTCGAATGCAATCATGAAGTTGGGTTCATTAACATCTATCTTCGCATCCTTTTTAAGGCATTTAATCAATGGATAAGCTACTTGAGAGAAATCCTTTATGAACTTTCTATAATACCCAGTGATTCCTAGAAAAGCTCTAATTTGTTTAACATTTCTCGGAATTTTAATCTGAAGAATGCTGTTAACTTTATTTGGGTTAGGCTTAACTCCTTCGGGGGTTAAAATATGACCCAAAAACTGAGTTTCTTTTGAAAAGAAATTGCATTTGTTAATTTGAATCTTTAGATTTGCTTCAGAAAGCTTTTTAAGAATTGTATGAATATGGCCAACATGTTCTGAAAAACTAGTGGAAAATATAAGAACGTCATCAAGGTAGACGACACAAATTCTATTTATTTCCTCTTTTAGGACTGTGTTTATAAGACGTTGAAAGGTGGCAGGAGCATATTTGAGCCCGAATGGCATCCGATTAAACTCGTAATGCCCGTGAGGGGTAGAAACCACGGTCTTTTCCTTATCTTGTTCCTGAACAAGAATTTGGTGAAAGCCTTTCGCGAGATCTATTGTAGAAAAATATTGCGCTCTTCCTAACTTATCCAATATTTCTTCTATATTAGGGATAGGAAACTTATCATCTACTGTGTTTTCATTCAATTTGCTATAATCAATGACTATACGCCATTTTTTCCTGCCACTGTTATCAGCTTTTTTTGGAACAAGCCATAAAGGGGCATTATATGGAGAATTGCTTTTACGTATTATTCCCTGTTGTAGCATTTCTTCAATTTGCTTATATATTTCTTGTTCATGTATTTGAGGATATCTATAAATCTTGCAGTATACAGGTTAATCCACTACTGTTTTTATCTGATGCTTAATAATATTTGTATTGCTAAGACACTGACCTTCGAGAAATATTAATCTTTTAAATCTACTTTAAATTTTAGTTAGAGCATTGTTTTCCTCTTGATTTAAATCATTGAAAAGAATTTTCTGTATTCTGTCATCTATTTTAATTGGTTCAATTTGGTTTACCTCATCAGAGTATGGTGAACTATTTTGAAATTAAATAGTATTATTATTAATTGTAATTGTATACTGATAAAAATCAATAATAGCATTTAATGGCCTAAGAATGTTTTGCCCTATAATAGCATCGAACGATTTGTTATGAAATGTTGTCAATTTCCAACTCATTGTGGCATCTTCTTTAAATTCGAGAGGCAAATCAGTTATAATTTCTTGCGTTATAAGTGATTTTGAATTTAGAGATGAAAATGATATTGGATGACATAAAGTTCTTCGAGGATATTGTCACAAAGTATTACTATTTAACATGGAAGTTGTTGAACCAGTATCAATCAAGGCTGTGATTATTTCATTGTTTAAAGTTAGTTTAATCAAAGGAAGTGATTTTTCGAGGCAACTATTTGAAAATTTGAATGGCAAGAACAGTTCTTTGACTCAGACATTGATTCAGAAGTGAAGCTTTGATCTTGATTATCACTTTTAAATTGGCTACAATTAGTTTTATCTACTTCGACATGATCGATTTCCATTTTTGAAATACGGCTTTGTTGATTAGTACAGTTCTCATTTGAATTTAAATTTTGTGTTCCTGATCGAAAGTTTCCTGAATTAGCTTTTACATTTTGGAAATTGTTGTTGTGTTTTGCATTCTGATCTTGATTATTATAATTTGATTTGTAAGATCGGTCTCTTTGATTATTTGTATTATTATTTTGATATTTATAGTTTGGATATTCCGTTTTGTTAGATTTTTCATAACTTTGTGAAAATTTTGTTTTAAGATTTTGAGTTCTAACAAGACCTTCAGTTTCTAGTAAATCGAAATCTTCTCTTAAATTTTTAACATTTTATTAATTACTACTGAAGCTAAATTTACATCGATATTTTTCAAGAATGTTCTTAGCATAGCTTCTTCAACATTTTTGGGACTAAATTCAGAATGCTTTACATTATCATATTCATATTTTTCATTAATTTTACACATTATACTTCTTAAAGACTTAAAATATTCTGTAATATCGTTTTTGTTACTTAGCATAAACGCTTCTTGGTAAAGTTGATTATAAGACTCCTTTACGCCAAAATTCCGAATAAGAATCGTCTTGATGTCATCCCACGATGGCTCGGAATTCTCGATGGTTCTCACAACATGTAGAGCTGCGCCTTGGATTTTGTTGAGGATGACACGGCGAAGGATGTAGACTCTTGCAAGAGATGTGGGAGGTAATAATGAAAATATCATCTCCACTTCACGAATAAATGATGATAGAGCCCTTGAGTTATCTCCTCTGTACTCGTGAATGTGGTGGGCACCCTTAAGAATGTCCCCAAGCGATAAGGTAAAATCGTTTGCCATCGCTACTAAAAAAAAGCCGTTGAGTTCTTTGGAACCTGCAATATACTAACAGAATTAGTTCTGTTAGTTCTCGTCGCTAATCGATGTCAAACGTTCCTCTGAACTTGTCATCGAACCAATTGTGAACAGAATAAGTTCGCTCCGAGGTTCTGGTGTATGTGTGTGGAATTGATGATTTAGACACACAGTCACACTTACATACAGAGATGAGTACAGTATCAAATGCCGGCACGCTGCACCAAAAATGCACAAGATGTTTTTAGGTTAAACACGAAGTTGTACGGGATGCGGCAAATATCCGATGCATAAAAACACTTATGTAGATAGTTTTTATTTTTCTGTACACTTGCGAATCTCCTTGTCAAAGCCGGTATGTTCTGACAAAACGTGCCTTTTCAGGTTATGTGTCTTTTGCACAAGGTAGGTACATAAGTATGTATGGGATTACATACAAGCACAAATTCGCTCAATACTGCACTTAATTTTTTTTTTTTTTTTGGTTACTCCGTCGGCTGCGCCAGTTTTGTTAGCATTTGTATGTTAACATTTAATTAATTATATTTAAATGTTCTTTGTGATTTCGATATATATATATAAAACTGTTTATTTAATTTGTACGTTCCTGTCTTGTTCTTGTCTCGTTCACTTCTTATTTTGTAGTGTGCATGAAAGCTTCCTTTTAGTTGAGAGAGCTTTAAAGCTTTTATGTCAAGATCGAGCTTGAAGTCTCTCACTGTTAGGTGCAGGCGAAGAGAGAGAGAACAAGAACTTCGACTAAATAACTCGCGCTAGGGGAGAAAATGGCAGCCCCGCGCCCAAAAACACAAAATGGCCGCTCGCGGAAAATTTATATAATGCGAGCTGCTTACCAGTAGGAGGACAGTCAAGCATCAGCCTTCAAGGTGAACACATCGCGAGCAGTGATAATCCTTCAAGCAAAGCAGTCAAAGTCCAGCTATCAAGCTGAAAACACATCGCGAGTAGTAAATAAGAAGAATACAGCACGAGCAGTAATCTTCGCAGGATATAAAAGAAATAAAACAAAACCCCAGGCAGTCCAGTTAAGCATCAAACGCTACGATGGTAAACGTAAGCTGGGTTTACTACCGCCGCAAGGACGAGCTCGTGGTTATGGCTACGGAGTTTGGACTAGAAACCGAGGGCAACGTGTCCGACCTACGAAGCCGGTTAGCACTCCATATCTCCCGAGGCGACCACAGCGAGGAAACAACGAGAAGGATGGAGGAACTGGCAGCGCAATACGCAAACGACCAAAGCGACGGTGAAGCGATGACGTCACGAACCGCTTCACCGGTGGCCACGGAGAGACACCACTGGACATCTCGCGAGGAAGCCGAAACCAGTCCCCGGTGCGGCCCAGCGTGTTCCGAACCGAACCCCAGGGCCGGTCGGTAGCATAGAAGGTCCACCGATGGGGCATATCGTTCGATGGACAAACGGACCCGCTGAGTTTCATCGAGCGAGTGGAGGAACGTGCAACGGCTCACCAGATGGAGTTGAGCCAGCTCACCCCCCCACTGTATCTGAACTACTGACAGGGAGCGCCAGTGACTGGTACCGCGTGAGTCGACTACAGGGGTCGACATGGACATACTTCAAGCGGGAGTTCCTGGAGTTCTTCCTGCACCCTAGATATTTCCAGAGGTTGGAGGACCAGATCCGAATCAGGCAACAACGAGCTGTGGAGCCCTTCAAGCGCTACTTGGTGGAGCTGCGTTTCCTCATGAAGAGGGCGAGCTTCACAGAAGAACAAGAGCTGGAGAGAGTATATGAAAATCTAATGCCGGAGTACCATCTGTACATAAGGAGGCACGAGGCGACATCGCTGGCACAGCTCACCCAGCTGGCAACAAATTTGGAGTTTGTGCGGAAGCGAGAGGCACTACTCCGAGAACAAGCTGGACTCCCGCAGACTCTGGCCACCATAAGCACCAGGAATGAAGCAGCACCAACACCTCGACACAGAAACCCCTTCCGGGACAACCCAGTTGGACCCAGGGAAGACCCGAACGACCCACGGACCCACAGACCAGAAAACGGACCAGCCATAGATGTGCAGCGAGCCTGCAGAAGGTGCGCAGAAGTGGGTCACATGGCTCGGGACTGCAATGGGCGAAGGGTCTATTACTGCTGGCAGTGTGGGAAGCGTGCGATCCTGATGACCGAGTGTTGCAGGCTGGCTCCGGGAAACGGCCACCGGCCCCATCTGCCCCAAGACCAGGTGGGATCCGGCAACAACCAGTGTGGGAATCAAAGCTCCTGTTAAGGGTGGAAGGTGCAAGGATTGTGGCCAACATCCAAATAGATGGCCAGGACAGGCAGGCCACCATCGACACGGGAGCCGGACGCCTATTCACTACCGCGGATCCACCACATCCTGGAGCGACTACGCAACGCACGATATATTTCGACGCGGGACCTAAAAAGTGGGTACTAGCAGATCCCCATGGCTAAAAATAGTCTGGAATATACCGACTTCACCGTGCCCACTGGAAGGTCATGCCTATTGGGCTCCATTCAGCACCCGCTACATTCCAACGAGCGCTGGATAGTGTCATCGGCCCCGAGATGGAACCCTTTGCCTTTGCCTACTTGGACGACATCATAGTCAGCGGAAACACTTTAGAAGACCATGTGAAGAACTTGGGCGAGGTATTTCGAAGGTTGCGGCAAGCCAATCTCCGGCTGAACCAAGGGAAGTGCAAGTTCTTCCAACGGAGTTTGGTATATTTAGGACATCTGATGAGCGACGAAAGAATTCACACTGACCCAGAGAAGATAGCGGCGGTCCGGAAACTGTAGGCCCCCACAACGTGTCGCGAGTTACGCCGTTGCCTGGGAATAGCTTCGTGGTACCGGCGGTTCGTTCCGAACTTCGCAGCCATCGTCCAACCCATGTCAACGTTGTTGAAAAAGGGCCAAAAATGGACGTGGGGAAAAGAACAACAGGCGGCGTTTGAAGAACTGAAAACGCGACTCACCGAAGCACCAGTACTCGCTTGCCCGGACTTCGAGGAAAAGTTCTGCCTCTAGACAGACGCGAGTGACTTCAGCTTGGGAGCAGTACTGACCCAACAGCACCAAGGAGCAAAACGAGTGGTCGCCTATGTCAGCCGAAGACTAGTTAAGGCAGAGGAGAACTACTCGGCTACGGAGAAGGAGTGTTTAGCCATCGTCTGGGCTATTCGCAAGCTGCTGTGCTACCTGGAGGGGTATCGGTTCGACGTCATAACCGATCACTTGGTGCTGAAGTGGCTTAATAGCATTGAAAACCCCACGGGTCGAATAGCACGCTGGGCTTTGGAACTACAGCAATATCAGTTCGACGTCCACTACCTCAAAGGGAACCAAAACGTCGTGGCAGACGCCTTATCTCGACAACCTTTGGAGGCCGCCCTACGGATTACCTCAGAACCCTCAAAGTGCGGTTGGATGAAACGTCTAGTCCAACGCATACGCGAAGCCCCAGGAGACATGCCGGAATTCCTGATGGAAGGGAACCAGGTCTATAGACACCTTGGCCGCCGACCGGACGACGAAGATGACACTCTCTGGAAACTGTGTGTCGCATCCGAGTTTCGACCGCGGGTCTTAGCAGAGTGCCACGACCATCCCACCGCAGGGCATCTGGGGATCAGGAAGACCCTGGCCAGAATAAACCTACGCTACCATTTGCCCGGCCTATATCGGGATGTGGCCCGCTACGTTAAAAGGTGCGAGAAGTGCCAACGATTCAAGACCAGCCAAATGAAACCCCCCGGGAGGATGCTCGCGAGACAAGTGGAAGAGCCCTTCGACACTCTATGTGCAGACTTCGTGGGACCTTTGCCACGTTCGAAGCACGGAAATACCATGCTTTTGGTTTTTTTCGACGCGTTTAGTAAATGGGTGGAACTTGTCCCATTACGGAGGTCTACAATGGCACAATTGGAAAGGGCATTTCGACAAAACATCCTCAGTTGGTTTGGTACACCTCGACGTTTCGTGTGCGATAACGGGACACAATTTACCAGTAGATCCTTCAGGACATTCTGCCAGTCAGCAGGGATTGATCTACAGCACACGGCCCCCTACAGTCCACAACAGAACCCCATCGAAAGGGCCAATAGAACCATCAAGACGATGATTGCACTTCACATCGAAGGACATCAGAGCATGTGGGACGAAACGCTGCCAGAAATCATGCTGGCCATTAACACGAGCACATCGGAAACCATAGGTTTCACCCCAGCGTTTCTCGTACAAGGGCGAGAACCCCGTCTACCGGGAGCCTTGTACGACGAGGTAACTGCCGCTGTAGGACGACAGAAAACTCCGCAAGACCGAGCCAACAGGTTGCTCGAGATATTTAAAATATTGAAAGAGAACCCCAGGCGACCACACCACCAGAGGGAGCTGACAGACAGTCCCTACGCCTCGGACGACAGCGTGGCCACCATACCACGCTCACCGTCCCCTACACCAGACGAGCCCGATTCGCTGTGCGAGGTGCTGGTCCACATGGTCGAGGAGGAGGCAGGCCTGAACCTATGGGCCGGAGGCGATTGGCCCGAGATGCTGGCACTAGGCGAAGAACTGCAGTGGGACGCTGGACTTCCGTGAGCTCAATTGGATTGGGTACCAGCACCCACCGGCTGGACGCTAAGAGGCCTGGGCGGTCTACTTCCAACAGGAGTTGTTGAGGCGGTAGAGATGGCCCGACCCCGAGCAGTCCGACAGAGCCCGAAATTTCCGGTAGAGGCGGACGATCAGGCCTTCCAAGTGAAGATATCCAGGAGCGGCCATGTGTGCGTTTCTTTCACTTCCCCGAAGTAAGGGGGGGTGTGATGCAGCATAATTTTGCTGCACACAAAAGAACTAACTGCACGCCGACCAAAACAAACACAAACCAGAAGAGAGAAAGAAAACCCAACAAAGGCAAAAAAATAGTGAATTATCGGCTACCCGCTGCTAGCATATTCGATAAATATACTAGGAGCGGGCACGTTGATCAACACTATATAGCGGCATTCAATATATACTAGCTACTGCTGGTGCTAGTACATATTGAATGGGAAAAAAACTAACGATGAATTATCGAAAAAAACCACGATCGTTATCGGGAAAAATTTGACGAGCACGAGTGGAGACAGAAGGAATCGAATTGGAAAAAAGAAAAAAAAAGAAGAATAACCACGAAGACGACACCGACACCGAAACGGACAACGAGGGACAACACGAGACAGAAGTGCACCGACACCCGCAGCGAGAGCAACGACACGCACAACAACGCCAGTGCCGCCGCAGCAACAGCGCAGCCCCGCCAGTGCCGTAGCAACAGCAGTAGCGCCGCGCCGGTGCCGCCACAGCAACAGCACAGACGCGCCAGTGCCGACGCAACCATAGTGCAGCTCCGGCAGTGCCACCGCAATAATAGTAGCGCCGCGCCAGTGCCGCCGCAGCCACGCCAGTGCTGCCGCAACAACAGTACGCCAGTCCTGCCGCAACAACAGCGCAGCTACGCCAGTGTCGCCGCAACCGTGCCAGTGTCACAGCAACAACAGCACAGCCACACCAGTGTCGCAGCAGCGACAGTAGCGCCGCGTCAGTGCCGCCGTAGCAACAACACAGTCGTGCCAGTGCCACCGCAACAACAGCGCAACCGCGCCCTTGCCGCAGCAACAACAGTGCAGCCGCGCCAGTGCCGCCGCAACAACCGTGCCGTCGTGACAGTGCCGCCGCAGTAACAGCACAGCCGCGCCCGTGCCGCAGCAACAACAGTGCAGCCGTGCCAGTGCCGCAGCAGCAACAGAACAGCTATACCAGTGCCGCCGCAGCCATACCAGTGTCGCCGCAACACCAGTGCAGCAACGCCAGTGTCGCTGCAGTAAGCACACAGCCGTGGCAGTGCCACAGCAGCAGCAGCATCCAGCCAGCAAAAGCGCCACCGCAACAACAGCGCCACCGCAACAACAGCGCAGCCGCGCCCGTGCCGCCGCAACAACAAGCACAGCTGTGCCAGTGCCACAGCAGCAGCAGCATCCAGCCAGCAAGAGTGCCACAGCAACGCCCGGAAACAGCGCATCCGGGACAGGAGTGCCGTCACAGCAGCCGTGCCACAGCAGCAGCCAGCAATAGCGCATCCGTGACAGGCGTGCCGTCACAGCACCAGCAGGCCCTAACCAGCAACGACGACCAGTGCCAGCAACGAGGCAGTGGCCAAAACCAAGACACGAGGTTTCCGATAAGCGCGATTGTAGCTAAACACGAACCCATCTATTCGTCATGTGTTGCCCACATCCTCTCGCGGAGCGTTTGGGGCGCACGACAATAAATTAAATGTCTTAGAAATCTGTTTTTATTGTTGGGCGGTTAAGGGGGAAACGGGCAGGGATGCCATTCCACAAGTGCTGACGAGTTTCACTCTCTCACTTGTGAGTCTGTCGCCCAGTATAACCGAAGTCGAGCCGAACGCCACCACCACTCGGCTTCGATGGCCTCCAAAGGAAATGCCGCATCCGAGAAGACGGGTTTTACCCTCTCTCGTGTGCGCGTTTATCCTTTGAAAGTCATCGCTACCGAGTACGTGGTAGCCACTCTCCGAAACTAGTGGTCCAAGGTGTGGACAGCGGGAGTGCATCGGGCTTCGAGAACTCTCTCTCTCCGTTCCTTGTGGTCGCTCTAGCCTGCACGAGTTTTGTAGCATTTTGTTTCCGAATTTTTGCTATGGCTTCGCTCATTGACCAGTAATGTTTTCAGAAATAAATATTTCTGTAACTGGTCCTGGTAGACTGAGACGCAGACCCCGGCTGGAAAAACGTCGTTACACTATTTTGGTAAAGCTAAACGAAAATGTGTGGCTTTCTTTGCCAATCCTGACAGCAGAGCAACTAAATTATAACAATTAAAATAATATGTCTCTCAAAACGTTCCATATCGATGCTATAAAATAACACCGAATCAAAATAATGCTCAATTTTTTTATTTAACTTACAAAAGCCCAAGTTATGGTTGACGAACTGTTGTTTAAAAGCAGGCTTATTCGTGCTTCCAATACATCTGATGTATCTTCTGACATTTCATTTTGGTGATTTATGTTATTTTGCATATCATTTAAATCGTAATTTTATTTAAGTCCATTTCGAATAAAAGCGTATGCAATTTTTTCAACAATAGAATATTCAGCTAACTCTGAACATAGTCTAAATGGGGTTTTGGGATTTTTAAGTTATCTAGTGATAACACTAAAAAAAATACTAGTGTGGATATGGTATAAGACCACGTGGAATAATATTTAAAAAGAAGTTAACAAATTAAAACATTTGAGAATGTCTGTAAAGTGCTACAAACAGTGTTGCCACACATACCCTTTAACAGTTCTACATTGCTTATTCAAGTTCCGTATAGTTCCAGTAACGCAGTTGGGGCTCGGGTACCGTTCATATGTTCACATCTTTGACGCTATTACTCTTGATGAACGCTCCTATCGATTCCGGCAGACAGTTGATAAATGTACAGCTTTTCTACATTTATAAAAGATCACGGTTGACCAATATTTTGTTCCTCTTATTCCAGATTGTTGATTACGGGGTTGCTGAGTTGTCTCGTTATTAGAGTGACAATCTGTTTCTTTTAGCTTGGTTTGCCACAGTTGTAATATGTGATGTGAGGCAAAACCGTGGCTCTTTTTCTCTTTAAACTTCGCCAATACAATATAAATTGCATCTGTTGACTTTTTCTGCAAGAGCTGCACTTGTTTTATAAGTTCGGCGAAATTTTGATTTTACGACTCCGAAATTGACAAAAAAAAAAAACTTCCTCACTTGGCACGTCGAATATTGCTTAAGTTCTTTGCAAACTAATGACGATACAGCTCGTATGGGCCTTTTTTTTAATTACTGTTCAAACTGCAATACACACACACTGTGGATATTTATGATTAATAACGTGTGTCTCATTCATCCCCACGCTCAAACTACGTTAGACAGAAACTATATACATATCTGCCTCTCTCGAAAGAATGAAGAAGGAAATGTAAAGAAAAAATAAAACAAACATGTACCTGCAATTATTCGTTATAATTTCATTTTTCAAATCATAATAATTTTTTATATTAGACCAGTACTAACAAGTAAGAAAGCTACAGTCGAGAGTGCTCGACCGTATGATACCCGCAACCCATTTCGAGAGAATACAAAAAGCTTAAATGATATTTTAACACAAAAAATATACCACAGAATATACTGAAATTTGTTTTTTTTTTGAATATACATATTTTTAAGAAATCCATTAAATACCGACATGGTCACATTGTCAACTAAACAAACAAAGCGCGAGCAGCTGCAAGTGAATTTTGCATATAAAATTGATCCATTGTTTTTCATTCGATCTCAACCAAATTCACAGGAATCATTGAGAATATAATTGTTATTATGCATACCAAAATGCTCTAGGTTCATTATTACGGCTTTTACAGTTCTTGGGGGCGGAAAGGGGCGTGGAAAAAATCTAAAACAAAATTGATCTGCGTAAGACCTACACGAATACCGTCACCAAATTTGATATCTCTAGATCATTCACACATTTAAAACGTTCATATGCATTGGGCACAACAATTTTGATAAATAATTTAACGAATAACTTTTGTTCTTCTTATCCGATTTTTACCAAAATTACAGGGTATATTCAGAGTGTCAAGCGCGTGGCGTGGCATCCAACTTTTGAAATAAACTTGATCTGCGTAGGGTATGAAGGAACCTTTTTGCCAAATGTCTTATAGTCTCTGAGATCCAGGTGTTCATACAGACAGACAGACGGAAATGGCTATATCGTCTCGGCTGTTGACACTGATCAAGAATATATATACTTTATGGGGTCCGAGATGCCTCCTTCTGCCTGTTACATACATTTTCTGTTGGCACTAAGTTATAATACCCTTCTACCCTATGGGTAGCGGGTATGAAAAATAAAAAATATAAATTTCAATCTCATGACCACGAAACTTATTGTTTCGCAATCTTTTCATAGGGGTGCCCAAAGCTTATTCAGCATTACTGGTTGATGTCTGTTATTGGAGAGTAGTCCAACGTCCGTTGACTTTGGTTAAATATTCCAAGTTTCAGTATTCCAAGCGCGGCCTTGACCGACTATTTGGCCGACGATTTCTTTTAACTTCTTCGCAAACGACGACGAGTATTTGCAGACCAGTGAGGCTGATACGAATGAGGCATAACATGTGGTTCCGGCATCTTTCTGCAAGCATTACATTTTTGAATTTTTTCATCAACATCTTAGTTTTAGCCAACAGAGTCTCATATAAATGACTACCGTCGACTTTTGAGCTTTTAGCTACTTTGAGGATTTAATTGACAGTAAAAGTTAACTCATTAATTTGATTCTGATTGTCTATTGCTTGCATTTAAAGGCTGTCTTTCTGTGAATCTAATTTTTCCTAAGTCATTGGCATTGTAAGTTCGCGCCACAAGCATTAATATGGAACATAGAAAGTCCAAAATTGGTGACCTAATTGGTCTCGTTGAAGGGTTGTGTCTACGCTCAGGCGAATGCTTAACGTAGGCGAATTCCTCCTAACATATATATACAGATTAGCTAATGCATTATTTTATTTGTTTGCAAAGAGGATGCCCTAAACCAAATAAAACTTTATAATAAACTATGCCAAGTGGCTAAACTAAATCGAAAGTATAATATAAAGTAAGACAAGAAAAATAATAAGACGTCATACGACGTCAATCTGACTTCAGAATTCCAGTTTAAGCTGCGCAAAGCAAATAAAGGATTCTTTTTTTGAACATTGCAATTCTTGTGCACAGAATACTGTGGAGACCATACGCATGAACCGTATTTCTGAATCAGACGATAAAGGAAAGTATATAGGGTCTTAGTGATATAAGGGTTTTTCAATTTCTTTGACCACCTCTTAATGAAACCGAGAAATTGACAGTTCTACAAATGTGGTCAGAAAATTAAAGTTTATGATCTAAGAAAATACTCAGATTATCAACAGCAGTAATTCTTTTTAAATCGTCACCGTTCAGTAAGTAAGTGGCAAAATGTGGATAAACTCTATAAAATGACATCACAACACATTTTAAATACTTTAAATTTAACAAGTTTCAGTTGGCAGCATGACTGAAAAGATTCAAAAACACTGCTCGATATGTAATGCAGGCGTAAAAAATAAAGAACTGATATGGCTGCCTTGAGAAACTCCAGAGGTAACTCGAAATGAATGAGAAAGAAAATTATTAAAAACAAGTAAGAAAGCTACAGTCGAGAGTGCTCGACCGTATGATACCCGCAACCCATTTCGAGAGAATACAAAAAGCTTAAATGATATTTTAACACAAAAAATATACCACAGAACATACTGAAATTTGTTTTTTTTGTATATACATATTTTATTTGGAGTTGTGACCTGCACCAGACTTAAGGAGGCACTGGACGTGAAGCCTGACCGCACTCCTTGCTGCCGCGTGCTTAAGGAAGACTCCGATGGGTTCCAGATTTAACATAACATCCAGCGCTGTTTGGGGGCTAGAACGAATACATCCTGTTATTCCCAAGCATGCTAGTCTCTGAACTTTGCGGAGATTGTTTAGATAAGAATCGGTGTGTCCCGCCTCCCACCATATAGGAGCCCCAGTATAGGTCTGACAATTGCAGTGTAGAACCAGTGAAGGATGTACGGTTGCAATCCCCATCCTTTACCAAAAGTCTTTTTGCACACACAGAAGGCTTGTAACGCCTTCTTCATTCTTTTCTCCGAGTTTCTCCTCCAGGAGAGTTTGGAGTCCAGGATTACACCAAGGTATTTTGCCTCCTTTGATAGCTTGAGCTCTGTTCCTCCCAGTGTCGGAAGCTCGAAGCTCGGTATCGGAACTTTGGTTCAATGGATATTACCCCGTACAAGAGGAATCATATGAAAGTTGTGCAATAAGCTCTACAATTATGTTGACAAGACCATTGGAGCTTTTTTCACGTATGTATATTGGCGGTGACTTTGGCTTCTATATAAACTTTTTTACACGTTCTTCAGAGTTGTTTGCTAGAATTTTAAACCTATTGATGTTATTAGGATTAAAGAGCTTAACTTTTGTTTAATTTGAATGTAATGATCCATTCCAATCTGCATAAGCAGGCCAGAACTTTCATTTATGGCTTTTTGTTTTGAGATAACACAGCAGTCGTAGAATTTGTTTTGATCGGTGATACGTAAAGGGCTTTTTGTTATTTCCATCGATGACACAAGAAGAGCATTTGTTGATGACGATAGGATGGAGTGGGCAGCCAATACCGTTGCAGTTGATGTTGAAGTGAAGGTGCGACATTGATCTTGAATATTGATGCAATTTGTCTATCATAAGAAAATTAATATTTTTGGATTGACTTTTTTGGTTGGCTATAGTAAAAACCTTTACGTCATTCATTGGTGGAACCCCTACAACTGTTTTAGTAGGCAAAGGATTAATATTTGGTATATCTTTCGAACCTTATAAAGTCGGTTATCCAACAATAAGAACAGTTGGGGGAGCTCCGGAAGAAAATTTTTTTAGTAGGATTCGGCTTGCCTCTACTTCGTGCGAGTCCCAAGAAGTTGATTTCTTCCACTTTGGAGATTCAGCAATTATTTTTAAATTATTGAGCTGAGAATTCAAAGCACTAAACTGTTCGTTTAGGTTATGAAAGCCCCCAATCTGATTATTAAAACCAACTCTTGTCTGTCTCATAAACATCCGCATTTCACGCTCAACTTCTCGACATAACTCACAACACCTGTTAAGCCCAGTTCTTTTTGCAATGGCATCTGCAACTAGCCCTGAATAACCTACATAATTAACGTGTATTACGCTATAAGCCAGAAGCTTATATTGAGTTTCGACGCCGTGGACTCTTTCTGGCAACTTTTCACAAAACTCTCAATTTCGTTTTTAATTTTAAAAAAATTAAACAAAATTTATTTGTACAAAATTAAAGTAAAAATTTGTTATCAACAACAAATAATAGTGCAACGCCACTAAAGGAATTCTGTTATGTTGTGTTGTTGATAAAATTTGGACTTGTATGGTAATTTCTGGGCACACTAAGCAAGCTTTCAACATGTAAAAATGTAACACACTACTGTGTAACAAGTTTTGCTGGAATCTCAGGTTACGAAGTCAAGAACACATCCGCCAGACAGGTTGCATTTTTCTGGGGGCCTGAACCATTTTGCAGAATTGGGCTAGGCTTTGTCAATCATAGTCTCCGAGCTCTAGGACATGTGCATTGTAGTTATCTCAGCTGACTACAAGTGCAATTGAATTTAAAAGGGAATTCAGTGATAGTGACAGGTGTCCTACCAGGACACTGTTGACTACTCAGGCATCCGTGTAATCTGTGAACAGATACCCGCAGAGTATCTTACTTGAAGGCTCTGCCTCGTGGACTAGGAGACCCCAGAACATATCCTGCCAAACTTTCCAGCAGCTAGCACAGTAAGGCATCATCACTTTGGTAATAACCAGCTGAACTAAGAGCCTTGAAATTCCCTAGCATTTTTGCATTCTTGTAAAAATCGTAATCACACATAGCTAATATACTATAAATTAATATGTTAATAGAGATTTTTATTTTTTATCTGTGAAGTTGTAATTTTGTGTTTGTACGGAGTCTCCATTTAATAATAAATGTTAAAAAAAAATATCGCCTATCTTGCAGTTTTGTGTGATTTCAACGTCCATTTTCACCATTTTGGGAATGTAATATTCGGAAAGCACCTGATTCTAAATTTCTTCGTCCGTGCTGAGTAGTGAGGATATATCTTCTTTCTGGCTCCAAATATGTCGAATAATTTCGTGTTGAACAACATAATCTTTAATCATTGCAAGTGTACAAATCTCTGTGAACCTTTTGGTGTGCTTTAGTATCCCAACTCGTCTAAGAAAAATTCTTCACAGGTAAACTAAACTGAGTGAAGTGCCGCCTTTTAATGGAAATCGTCCTTCTTCCACTTGATTTTGGAAACAATTTAACGGCTTGTCAGTTGTTTTAATAATATAAGTTAGTGTGAGTTTCGATAAGGGTTAATACTGGCCAAAAATCTCCTTGCTTTTTGTTATCGGGATAATCGGTTCTGGAATAGGTTGTTTTTACCGTTACTGGTGACTATAAACGCAAGAAATTTCACGCTCTTCCTAAAAACGTCATGTTTGCGTCATACAGGTTTTTAGAACATAATCCACGTATCCACGTGTGACCCGCCTCATTTTCCGAGAATATGATCACCTCCTAGACGTAAATATAGCGTACTCTACCTACCTACCCTACCCTATCTGCTCTCGCAAGATATTGTCAATGGTTCTTTGAAACATTCTGGCAGCATTTTTCTGACCAAAATGGAGCCTTCGAACTTCGTACTTCTCACCCGTATACTATAAAGGAAGTTATCCCACGGTCGCGTTTACAACCATGATCTGCTCATATCCAGATTTTAGGTCTAGCGTTGAGAAGAATCTAGCCTTGCTTAAGTTACCTCAAATAATTGACATATTTGGCGTAGGATATCTGTCGGGTACCGTTAATTCAATTAGTTTGCGAAAGTCCATTACTAATAGCTTATTTCGGTTACCCGATTAATCAAGAGGATAATAGATGAATCCTTCCATAAAGTATGGAAAGAGAAAGACTCTACAGATATAATAATTTATGTATGTTAAAGTAAATGCAAAGATTCCGTCCAATACCTAAGTACCAGAGAACGTCAAAGGTGGCTGTTTTTGGTCAACCACTCCCACTCATGGAAATGTTGTGTACTCGCAACCCTAAAGCAAAATTCAAGACGCTCCTTATCATTGCGAGTATTGCGAGTGCTTGTGCTTCGGCCACTCGGTCACAACTTGTGTGTGCCTTTTCGGGACCGAAACAGTTTGGTACTCGTGCAAGACGAGTGTCTTGCGTTTCGGCAACCGATCATTCTTGCACTTGTGACAAAATTCGAAATCCACCCGAATATGTCGTCAATGATTAGAATTGTTGGGGAAGTATTCGAGTGTTTTTACCCCACCTCCTTTCTTGATCGTAAATGATTTTGTGTCGCGTCGCGAGTCTCGACGCAGCTGTTCGCGGTTCTATTTTATGAGTGTTTATTGCATGCTTTGCACTGACTTTTTATAGAATTTCCGGAAAATACAGATAAAGGAAATTATTATGTTTGATTACATGGGCAGGGAGGGGGTCTTGGACAATGATTACGTAATCATTTTACAAAAATTTTGTTGGTTAAAGTATTTATTCAAAAATTGGGTTCGCGCCGATTACTTCGTCAATAAGTACAGAATGCAACTCGAAAGGAGAATGACCCCACTAAGCCGGGCATTGTCTGGGTTGATTTTGCTGCACGAAATGCTTAGAAGCCATTTGGATAACCAAGGCAGAACCACAGACTTCGACTTAGAGAAAAAAAGTTTTGAATTCGCCGGGAAAACATTGGGCAACATGGTTCAAGATGGCTTTCCTGTGAATGCCAAATATTGTCTACCTAACGAGGAAGAGGCATTTGGAGGACATAGATTCGTGAGAGTCAATACTTTCTGCAAATTGTAAAATGCCGTTCTGAAGAATGTTGTGGAGAATTCAGAAGTGGATTTCTTCAAATTCTACCAGATCAATTTTTTCCTCCTCCTATACGTGATGTTCAGGGTGTCTCTAAAATAATTGTTCCCGAGAACAATGAGATGGCCAATTTTCTGGACCTAATGCATCGGAGAGCTCTCGTGTTATCAATAAATAAAGACAACAAATATTTGCAAGTAAGCTCTATCTACATTTTAAATATTGAATGTGCAAATATCACACTCCCCACTTTTGACTCTAGATTTCCTACGACTTGAATTGTCCATCGGTACAAAGCCAACTTAAAGAGCGCATATGCAAAACGTGTGGCTTGTATTTTGCATCACAAAAATCAGCTTCATTCAATAATCGTCAAAAATATAGCTGTAAACTTGGGTGCAAAATCTAAGAAACCCATTTGCCGTGTGGCTGGACGGCGAAAGGGGGAATATCTAGTGGTTGAGTCATACGAAGGTTGCGAAGATTTCGAATGGCTTGACGAAGAGTCTGTCGAAGATGATACCTGCGGAGATAAACAGCTATTGACAAGCCAACTTCCAATAATAAATAATATTAAAGATAGAAATCTCCTTTTGAAAATATAAATAATATAGAAATATAGTTACTTATAGTTACGAAACCGCAAAAAAAGAAATGCTAGCAATATATTGGGCCGTAAAAGCTTTTCAAGGATATCTCTATGGTGGTTCTAAAGTAAAAATTTATACAGACCGTGAACCGCTTACACATACAGTATGGAGGTACCGATCAATGTATTTAAAAAAAAAAAGTTTTAATCTTTAAAGATGAACCACCAAATGAAAAATTCACTATTACATTCCCTATATTCCATAGATATACCATTTCCAGCCAACTTTATCAGATGAAGACCTCTTGAAACAGGTTAAAAACTTTTGGAAAATCAACTGAATTATCACAAGCCATAAAACGATAACATATCAACGACTGCTGTGGCGAATTTAATGATTAATAAAATACAATTTTTGCGCAACAAGCAGTATAACAAAACCCAATTATGCGAATCCTACAAGGACCCTCCAGAATTGAAGGGCAAAACCAGCTACTGGTTTTCACACAAATTAAAATAAAACAAAACAAGCAGAATTTAAATTTAAAATTAAAATAAAACTTTTTTTAAAATTGATCATTCACAACTTTCAGTGAAAAATTATTCGATACAAGTCTATTCACTTAACACACCCAATTAATTAATAAGTAAAAACATAATAACTTGATACTTCTAAAATTCTCCTCAACTGAAATTCAATTGAAAATTTATCAAAATGTCTAATCCATGCAATTTATTAAGACCTGCGATTTTTGTGCCAAACAATAATGAACCAACATAACCCAGTGTAAATACAACAGCCCAAATAACAGCTCTCATTAAACAAGTATTAGATGAATCATTGCCATCCATTTTACAACAATCCCAAAATCTCACTTTGGATTTTGCAAGTGCAGAAGCACACAAAATTAATATAGAACATCAAGGAAATTTAGCCGACTTAGACAGAGTGCCAGATATTGTAAAAACTCTACGAGAATTGTCAGGAGATCCATTTGAGTTCGGTTCATGGAAAAAAAGTGTAGATAGAATCTTAGAAGCATACTCAAACACAGTTGGCACAACAAAATATTTCGGCATATTACAAATCATTCGTAACAAAATAACAGGCAATGCGGACACCGCATTAGAATCATACACTGTTCCTTTAAATTGGGAAGCCATATCAAAGGGCCTTACACTACATTAGGCAGACAAACGTGACATCAGTACCTTAGAATATCAAATGACTACGATAATTCAAGCTCCTAATCAGACAGTTGAAGAATTCCATCAAATGGTCTACAAACACCTGTCTTTGATCGTCAACAAGATGAGTTGCATGAAACTAAGTTCAGAAGCAGAACAACTCATGACTAAAATGTACAGAAATAAAGATTTAGACACCTTTGTAAGAGGACTGCGTGGTGACCTATCACGTCTTCTTGGCATAAGGGGGCCAACCGACTTACCTTCCGCTTTACATTTATGTTTGAAGTTAGAGAATCAGACATTCCGTTCCAATCATGCGAATAACCAACATTCAACAGTTTCAGAAATCCACCTCAGAAATTAATAACAGAACCTCGACAAACCCATACTCCTAGTAATCTAGTTTTCCAAACTAGACCATCATATCCACCAAGAAATATCTTACAGCAATTCCCTCCCATGATTCAAAGATTCAATAATTTTATACAAACACAAAAGAGACCAATCTTTACAAATCCAATCAACCCACTTGGACAGAACTTTAACCCACAGTACCAACCACCACGACCGGTTGCAAATAAACCACAACCAAGACCCGAACCAATGGACGTTGACAGAAGTATTCAGACTAGACAAGTTAATTATATGAATAGACCCCAATTTGAGTTAGGAAAGAGACCGCCAATGCCACTTACAGAAGTTAATAAGCGACAACGAAATTTCAATATTCGGGCAGAGACCGATCAAAAAACCACCGACACAGGAGAACCAATACCGTCAATGAATGAATATGAACAGATTATAAACGAACATGATGAACAGGCAAACTACGACGACACACTTGCAGACTATGTTGAGTTGACTACCAACGATGAACAGGAACCACAGTATGATGACACTTATCTTAATTTTTTAGAATAACAGACTCCTCACTACCCTATTTTGAATGCAAAGTGAGGAGCGGAGATGTACTTAAGATATTAATTGACACCGGCTCTAACAAAAATTATATCCAAACAAAATTTTTTCCAAATCCAATACCAAATATAGATAAATTTCACGCTGTATCTGTAGGAGGAAACATACCAATTACCCATCATAAAATGGCAAATCTGTTTAATGACCCAAAAGCAATAGTACTGGTTTATCTGTTACCGACCCTCAAAATATTTGATGCAATATTGGGAAATGATAGTCTAAAAGATCTTGGTGCCATTCTCAACTTAGGGAAAGGAAAACTGATCTTAAGGAATGGAACAATTATCCCTATCAAGCAAAAGAAATTCGAATCAATAAACGTAATCATTCCTAGAACAGACCACCTGACTTACCAACAAAAACTTCAGTTAAGTCAGCTCTTAAAGAAATATCCAAAGCTCTTCGCGGAAACTAATGAAAAACTTACTTACACCATTAACGTAAAAGTAGAAATACGCACAAATACGGACACACCAGTATATTCAAAATTTGATCAAGGCCATTGGCTTAAAATATGAGGACAATAAACAAATCAAAGAACTTTTGGACAATAATATTATACGCCTCTCCAGATCACCGTACAATTCACCTGTGTGGATTGTTCCAAAGAAATTGGATGCATCAAACATAGAATGCTCATTGATTACGAGAAACTAAATAGTGTCACATTGGCAGATAGATACCCTATACCTGATATTAATGGAGTTCTTGCACAACTAGGCAACAATAGACTATTTTCTGTATTAGATCTCAAGAGCGGATTTCATCAGATCCTCTTAAAGGAGAAAGATATAGAAAAAACCTCATTCTCTGTAAACAACGGCAAGTACGAATTCACAAGACTTCCTTTTGGACTAAAAAACGCCCCCTCTATATTTCAACGCGCTATTGACGATATTCTTAGAGACCACATAGGCAATATTTGTTACATTTATATTGATGATATTATTGTTTGCAAAGACGAAGAATCTAATTTTAAAAATCTCGACATAATCTTCAAAACATTAAATGCAGCAAACATAAAATGTCAGCTAGACAAATGCGAGTTTTTGAAAACAAAGGTCGAATTTTTGGGATTCGTAATATCAGATAGGGGAATAGAAACAAATCCAGCAAAAATATTAGCCATAACTAACTATCCTCTTCCAAAAACACTTAAAGAACTGAGATCATTTCTAGGACTGTCAGGATACTACAGAAGATTTATAATGGGATATACCTCAATAGCCAAACCACTTACTTCATTGCTCAGAGGTGAAGACGGTCGAATATCAAAAGGAGCTTCATCTACAAAATCGATACATTTAGATGACGAAGCTAAGAAAGCCTTCGAGCAATTTAAAAATGCCCTAATTTCCGATGAAGTAATATTACAATATCCAGACTTTTCTAAAGAATTCACTTTAACTACAGACGCTTCAGATTACGCAATAGGAGCAGTACTTTCCCAAGCAGATAGACCCATATCATTCATATCCAGAAAATTATTCGATACAAGTCTATTCACTTAACACACCCAATTAATTAATAAGTAAAAACATAATAACTTGATACTTCTAAAATTCTCCTCAACTGAAATTCAATTGAAAATTTATCAAATTGTCTAATCCAAACAATTTATTAAGACCTGCGATTTTTGTGCCAAACAATAATGAACCAACACAACCCAATGTAAATACAACAGCTTAAATAACAGCTCTCATTAAACAAGTATTAGATGAATCATTGTCATCCATTTTACAACAATCCCAAAATCTCACTTTGGATTTTGCAAGTGCAGAAGCACACAAAATTAATATAGAACATCAAGAAAATTTAGCCGACTTAGACAGAGTGCCAGATATTGTAAAAACTCTACGAGAATTGTCAGGAGATCCATTTGAGTTCGGTTCATGGAAAAAAAGTGTAGATAGAATCTTAGAAGCATACTCAAACACAGTTGGCACAACAAAATATTTCGGCATATTACAAATCATTCGTAACAAAATAACAGGCAATGCGGACACCGCATTAGAATCATACACTGTTCCTTTAAATTGGGAGGCCATATCAAAGGGCCTTACACTACATTAGGCAGACAAACGTGACATCAGTACCTTAGAATATCAAATGACTACGATAATTCAAGCTCCTAATCAGACAGTTGAAGAATTCCATCAAATGGTCTACAAACACCTGTCTTTGATCGTCAACAAGATGAGTTGCATGAAACTAAGTTCAGAAGCAGAACAACTCATGACTAAAATGTACAGAAATAAAGATTTAGACACCTTTGTGAGAGGACTGCGTGGTGACCTATCACGTCTTCTTGGCATAAGGGAGCCAACCGACTTACCTTCCGCTTTACATTTATGTTTGAAGTTAGAGAATCAGACATTCCGTTCCAATCATGCGAATAACCAACATTCAACAGTTTCAGAAATCCACCTCAGAAATTAATAACAGAACCTCGACAAACCCATACTCCTAGTAATCTAGTTTTCCAAACTAGACCATCATATCCACCAAGAAATATCTTACAGCAATTCCCTCCCATGATTCAAAGATTAAATAATTTTGTACAAACACAAAAGAGACCAATCTTTACAAATCCAATCAACCCACTTGGACAGAACTTTAACCCACAGTACCAACCACCACGACCGATTGCAAATAAACCACAACCAAGACCCGAACCAATGGACGTTGACAGAAGTATTCAGACTAGACAAGTTAATTATATGAATAGACCCCAATTTGAGTTAGGAAAGAGACCGCCAATGCCGCTTACAGAAGTTAATAAGCGACAACGAAATTTCAATATTCGGGCAGAGACCGATCAAAAAACCACCGACACAGGAGAACCAATACCGTCAATGAATGAATATGAACAGATTATAAACGAACATGATGAACAGGCAAACTACGACGACACACTTGCAGACTATGTTGAGTTGACTACCAACGATGAACAGGAACCACAGTATGATGACACTTATCTTAATTTTTTAGAATAACAGACTCCTCACTACCCTATTTTGAATGCAAAGTGAGGAGCGGAGATGTACTTAAGATATTAATTGACACCGGCTCTAACAAAAATTATATCCAAACAAAATTTTTTCCAAATCCAATACCAAATATAGATAAATTTCACGCTGTATCTGTAGGAGGAAACATACCAATTACCCATCATAAAATGGCAAATCTGTTTAATGACCCAAAAGCAATAGTACTGGTTTATCTGTTACCGACCCTCAAAATATTTGATGCAATATTGGGAAATGATAGTCTAAAAGATCTTGGTGCCATTCTCAACTTAGGGAAAGGAAAACTGATCTTAAGGAATGGAACAATTATCCCTATCAAGCAAAAGAAATTCGAATCAATAAACGTAATCATTCCTAGAACAGACCACCTGACTTACCAACAAAAACTTCAGTTAAGTCAGCTCTTAAAGAAATATCCAAAGCTCTTCGCGGAAACTAATGAAAAACTTACTTACACCATTAACGTAAAAGTAGAAATACGCACAAATACGGACACACCAGTATATTCAAAATTTGATCAAGGCCATTGGCTTAAAATATGAGGACAATAAACAAATCAAAGAACTTTTGGACAATAATATTATACGCCTCTCCAGATCACCGTACAATTCACCTGTATGGATTGTTCCAAAGAAATTGGATGCATCAAACATAGAATGCTCATTGATTACGAGAAACTAAATAGTGTCACATTGGCAGATAGATACCCTATACCTGATATTAATGGAGTTCTTGCACAACTAGGCAACAATAGACTATTTTCTGTATTAGATCTCAAGAGCGGATTTCATCAGATCCTCTTAAAGGAGAAAGATATAGAAAAAACCTCATTCTCTGTAAACAACGGCAAGTACGAATTCACAAGACTTCCTTTTGGACTAAAAAACGCCCCCTCTATATTTCAACGCGCTATTGACGATATTCTTAGAGACCATATAGGCAATATTTGTTACATTTATATTGATGATATTATTGTTTGCAAAGACGAAGAATCTAATTTTAAAAATCTCGACATAATCTTCAAAACATTAAATGCAGCAAACATAAAATGTCAGCTAGACAAATGCGAGTTTTTGAAAACAAAGGTCGAATTTTTGGGATTCGTAATATCAGATAGGGGAATAGAAACAAATCCAGCAAAAATATTAGCCATAACTAACTATCCTCTTCCAAAAACACTTAAAGAACTGAGATCGCTTCTAGGACTGTCAGGATACTACAGAAGATTTATAATGGGATATACCTCAATAGCCAAACCACTTACTTCATTGCTCAGAGGTGAAGATGGTCGAATATCAAAAGGAGCTTCATCTACAAAATCGATACATTTAGATGACGAAGCTAAGAAAGCCTTCGAGCAATTTAAAAATGCCCTAATTTCCGATGAAGTAATATTACAATATCCAGACTTTTCTAAAGAATTCACTTTAACTACAGACGCTTCAGATTACGCAATAGGAGCAGTACTTTCCCAAGCAGATAGATTCCCAAGCATATCATTCATATCCAGAACCCTTTCAAAAACAGAAGAAAGTTACGAAACCGCAAAAAAAGAAATGCTAGCAATATATTGGGCCGTAAAAGCTTTTCAAGGATTTTTTATGGTGGTTCTAAAGTAAAAATTTATACAGACCGTGAACCGCCTACACACGATTGCAACTGGAAAAGCGGAATAGCAGTAATACGATGGAAATCGTACTTAAATGAATACAACAAAGAGTTACTTTACAAACCAGGAAAAGAAAATGTAGTGGCCAACGCTTTTTCCAGATCACCTAAGCAGAACGAAGTCAACTCAATAACAGGAACTCAACATAGTGCACAAAGTTTGTCACGCAATCTGATATACAGTATGGAGGTACCGATCAATGTATTTAAAAATCAAATTTTAATCTTTAAAGATGAACCACCAGATGAAAAATTCACTATTACATTCCCTACATTGCATAGATATACCATTTCCAGCCAACTTTATCAGATGAAGACCTCTTGAAACTATTAACTAAATACCTAAACCCATCAGTAATAAACGGAATACAAACGACCAAAGACATTATGTGACAAATTCAACGACTATACCCAGACCATTTTAGATCTGTTAAAGTTAGATTTACCCAATCAAAGGTACAAGATATAACGGTGGAGGCGCAACAAGAAGAAATAATACTTCAAACACATAATAGAGCTCATAGGAATGCCCAAGAAAACAAGTTACAACACAAGTTAATCAGAGAAATAATATTTCCCCAAGATGAAAAATAAGATAGAAACCCTAGTAAAGCAATGTCTAATTTGCAAAGAAAGAAAAATCGATAGGCATCCCCCAAATCCAGAACTAACTAAAACCCCAATTCCAGAATTCCCAGGACACACAATACACATATACATATTTTCAACAGAGAAGAAATTAGTATTAACAGCAATAAACAAATTTTCTAAACTTGCCCAAGAAAGACTAATTAAATCAAAATCTTTAAAAGACGTAAAAAAACCGCTACATGACATGCTATTCTACTATGGCGTTCCTAAATGTGTCGTAATAGACAACGGAAAATCCTTTCATTCAGCTTCGATTACATTCATGATGAAATTTGAGTTAGGAATTCAAATCTTTAAAGCTCTATAAAAGTACAGTTAATGGGCAGATTGAACGTTTCCACTCTACTCTCGCGGAAATAATGAGATGTCTAAAAATAAAACAGGTACACAGAACTTTTGACGAACTCTTAGACAGGGCAGTTTATGAATGCAACTACACTATTCATTCTGTTACAAAAAAACGACCCCTTGAAGTATTTTTCGTAAGAAATATGACAACGGACCCAGAACAATACGATAAAAGTAGACAAAATAACATTGAAAATTTACGACAGAAACAAGTAAACGACTTAGGAACCCATAACAAAAACCGCAAAGAAATTATAACATACATTCCAGGTCAAACCATATTCGTTAAATTAAACACAAGACTAGGTTCAAAACTTACTCCCAGATTTAAAAAGGAAATAGTAAAGAAAAACAGAAATGCAACCATCATTACAGAAGCAGGAAGAGTAGTGCATAAAAGCAACATTAGGAGCGGCTAGGAGTCCGAATACAAAAAAAATTTTTTAATGTCCTGTCATTATAAAGGTCGAAATCAAAAGAAATGTCCACCATCATTACAGAAGCAGGAAAAGTAGTGCATAAAAGCAACATTAGGAGCGGCTATGAGTCCGAATACAACAAAAATTTTTTAATGTCCTGTCATTATAAAGTTCGAAATCAATAGAAATGTCCACTTGTCTGAATAAAATTAACCATATAATAAATAATCCACTAACTTATATCAGAGTTTTCCGATCATGGATCCTTGTTTTACTTTTATTCTTGCCCATGGCAGCGCCCTTCATGGAAAAAACAAACTACACCGGGACACACACGATTTCTATCCACAAAGGAATCGGAAAGTTACAGACATCTTCAATAAAACTAATCCACATCATTAATTTAGAACATATAGAAAAAAAACTTTTAACTATTCAAGATCATACCCTAAAAGGAGTTATTTATACCACACTGCAACCCATAATATAGTCCAAGCTCTTTCAGCTTTGAGTACATTATTCCCCACCGTTAGGAAAACAAGATCGATAGATTGGTTAGGGTCAGCTAGGAAATATGTTGCAGGAAGTCCAGATCATGCTGATCTAATACTTATTCCCAACAACTTAAACAACCTCATCTCAAACAACAATGACCAAATTATAGTAAACCAGAAATTGCAAGATAGGATTAAGAATTTAACGTCAGTATCCAATATGCTACAAAATTCAATTAAAGACGTTAACGGGTTTAGTAATGATATAGCCACGAGTCCTCAAAATCAGGATAAACTCATTAAAGAAGAAATAATCAATATTAAATATGCTATTCAATGGGCCAATTATATTATTCTAAATGAAAATTAAATACATGAAGTTGATACAATTTAAAGAAAACAAGTAAGAAAGCCACAGTCGAGAGTGCTCGACAGTATGATACCCGCAGCCCATTTCGAGATAAAACAAAAAAGTTAAATGATATTTTAACAAAAAATATACCAAAAAATATACTGAAACTTGTTTTTTTATATATTTTTTTTTATATATTTGAAAATAGCGGGTATAAAAATCCATAACATATCGACATGGTCACACTATCAATCAGACAAACAAAGCGCGAGCAGCTGCAAGTGAATTTTGCATATAAAATTGATTCTTTAATAACTTCCCTGTTTTTCATTCGATCTCAACCAACGATCTCACAGGAGTCAATGGAACTATGATTATTATTATGCATACTGAAATTCATCGCTCTAGGTCTTTTATTTTCCAGTTTTTAGTGGCGGAAAGGGGCGGGGCATAAATCTAAATGAAACTTGATCTGCGTAAGACCTACACGAATACTGTCACCAAATTTGATATCTCTAGGTCATTCACATACTTTAAACGTTCATATGCATTGGGCACAACTATTTTGATACATAATTTAACAAATAACTTTTGTTCTACTTATCCGATGTTTACCAAAATTACATGGTGTACTAAGAGTATTAACCACAGATGGCCTATTAAATTACACAACTTTACACAAATGATTTACACCATAAAAACTTGACTTTTTTTTAGATTTATGTATATTGTGGGCGAAGGGGGCGTGGCCAACTTTTGAAATAAACTTGATCTGCGTAAGGAATGCAGAAACCTTTGTGCAAAATTTGGTGTCTCTATGTCTTATAGTCTCTGAGATCCAGGTGCTTATACAGACAGACGGACATGGCTATATCGTCTCGGCTGTTGACACTGATCAAGTGTGGGGTCGGAGATGCCTTCTTTTGCCTGTTACATGCATTTTCTGTTGGCACTAAGTTTTGATACCCTTCTACCCTATGGGTAGCGGGTATAATTAAACATGATATGATTTCCATATAATTTTCTGTTATGGGTGTCTGACTATCTTGATAATAGAACTCAAACAGTAATATTTAAATCCTCTCCTCTTTAATCTTTTTATGAACGAGATCTTCCTAATGTTATATTTTATTCCAATATTTAAATGTTAGATGATGATGTCAATATTTGCCTAACTTATAATAATATCGCTTCTAACTCTCTACTGCAAGCTGATCTTAAACGTTTTGAATACTACTAAATTGTTTGAAATGTAAGGTATGTCTTTTTAAAGAAGCTATTAATATGCTACCTCTGATTAAAGCAGACGATGTGAATAATTTAGGAGTTCTTCTAGATCATAGGCTAAAGTTTGACAAGCACATTCCAATCACTGTCCCTCATTAACTAATCGTCGTAGCATGCTTGGGGTTATGATTATAGTCAAACTAAAAAAGGGTGATGTAGATTCTTCATACCTTCTTAGGCATATAAACCTTTCTGTCCCAGTTAGACATACACGTAACTTCACACCTTTATCCCTTAACCTCTGTACAACTAACTATTCTAAGCATTAACCTTTTCGAGTTATCCGTTCTGGATACAACAGACTCTACTGAGTTTTCAACGCCGAGGCATCTCTTCTAAATAGTAACAAGTAAGAAAGCTACAGTCGAGAGTGCTCGACCGTATGATACCCGCAACCCATTTCGAGAGAAAAAAAAAGTTAAATTATATTTTAACAACAAATATACCAAAAATATACTGAAACTTGTGTTTTGTTTGTATATATTTGAAAATAGCGGGTAAAAATCCCCAACACCGACATGGTCACACTGTCAACTAAACAAAGCGCGAGCAGCTGCAAGTGAATTTTGCATATAAAATTGATTCTTAATTAACTTCCTCGTTTTTTATTCGATCTGATTATTCGATTATCATTATTATTATTGTTATTATGCACACCAAAATAAATGCTCTAGGTCTATTATTACGGCTTTTACAGTTTTTGAGGGCGGAAAGGGGCGTGGTAAAAATCTAAAACAAACTTGATCTGCGTAAGACCTACACGAATACTGTCACTAAATTTGATATCTCTAGGTCATTTACACACTTAAAACGTCCACATGCACTGGGCACAACAATTTTGATAAATAATTTAACGAATAACTTTTGTTCTACTTATCCGATTTGTACCAAAATTACAGGGTATATTAAGAGTGTCAAGCAGATGGGTTAGCAAACTACACATCATTACACAAAGAACTTTTGGAGTTATCCGCGATTTACATAAAAAAAAAACATGACTTTTTCTAGATTAATGCTTATTGTGGGCGAAGGGGCGTGTAATCCAACTTTTGAAACAAACTTGATCTGCGTAGGGCCAAATTTGGTGTCTCTATGTCTTATAGTCTCTGAGATCCAGGTGTTCATACAGCCAGAAAGATGGACAGACGGACATGGCTATATCGTCTCGGCTGTTGACGCTGATCAAGAATATATATACTTTATGGGGTCGGAGATGCCTGCTTCTGCCTGTTACATACATTTTCTGTTGCCACTAAGTTATAATACCCTTATGGTTAATACCCTATGGGTAGCGGGTATAACAATTTGTCTTTTCTAACCGTTGAGGAAATGTTAGAGTTTATGTGGTCTCAGTACTTCATAACAAAACATCAATTATCTATATAGTAAAGATTCCGGAATAATAAAACCCGTAATAAAAAATGATACAATAGTCAAATTAGAAGCAAATGAAATATTCCTATCTGATAGTACAATAATTAAAGTACCAATGATTTGTAAAGTAACAAAGGAATTGAAAATTTGCGATAAAACAAAAACTGTAAACTTACAAAATTCAAAATGTATTGCTAAGTTAGTTCAGGGAAAGGAGTCGCGGTGCGGATTTACAAATGCTGATCACATCAGGACCATCGAGGAAATTGACAACAGTCTCCTTCTGTTGAACAACTTCAACGGAAACATAATTGAAGGAAACAACACGCAATACATTAATGGAACATATTTGGTACATTTTTGGAACGAGTCAATCACAATAAATAATAGAGAATTCAACAACAAGGAAAAGACGATACTAAAACCCGGGATCCCACTCATACAGATGACCCCGACAGAAATGGAAAGGCTACAAATCCTTTCACTAGAGTCACTCCAAGCTTTAAACATAAAAAATACTAAGCATTTAAACTTCATTAAAACCCAATCCTTAAATAACAATATATCTATATTCTGCCTACTTGCCACGATAATAATTTCAATTATTATCACAAGATGTTTTATAAAACCAAGAGACAACATAATCATCAAAGAAATTGTACATTGTCCATTGTTTACTGAATTTGTATATTTGTATTAGTATTGATTACAAATAAAAATTTAATTATAAAGCCAAAAGTGATTTTTTTTAAATATATCAGGTACAAATACGAGTGCCATTGGCACACGCACACACATAATCATGTCGGTATTGTGAGTACATGTGCTTTGGGCATTCGCTCAGAGCTTGTGTGTGTATTTTAGGGTCCGAATTCATTTCCTACTTATGACACGACCACTCGTGCTTATTGAGTCTTGTATTTCAGCAACCGATCACCCGAGCATGGCGGCAAGTATCTGTGTGTGGTAGGCATCGCACTTGACAGAAAGACGTGCAGAGCGGCTGGACTGCAACTGACATTTTCGCCAAAAGAGCTGACCTTGCAGCATGTGCAAGGCATCCAATTATAATGTCTAGAGCTGTGGCCACCGACCACTGTTTATGCAATGCTAATGGAATGCAAGCGACGGCGTATGTGAGCTGCGTGATCGATAATTGTGTTTGCGGTACAGATTTCTGGTGACACAAACACAACACACAAACACACAATGCTCGCAAGTAACTCAATTAGCTCTTGCGCTTCTCGAACTCTTCTCTGCCGCTGCTTGAGAAAGATGAGAGCGCTAACGATGATGGCGGTGATTATCGTTCCCAGAATGGCAATCCAAGAAATCGAGCTTTGTCTGGACTCGTGTTTGGTTTCCTTCATGTAGGCCAAGTTGTCGGAACTAAATCGATGTAGAAACGGCATGCACCGTCGTGCCCGGTGACGTACTGCGTCCCGTTAGATGGTGGCCGTTAACAGTCGACTCTAACTTCAACTGAATTGTGCCGTAGATTACAAGCTCTGAGGTGCCATCTGTGTTCAGTCTGGCTGGGCTATCGTTGATGATGATTATTCCATCCTCTATGATCATGATGAGGCTAAGATGGCTTGGTTGAGTTGTACAATGAGTCACCTCTCCCGAGTGAAGCTGCTGGGCGCATGTGCAGTTGTCGTGGTTGATACTGCGCATCTGGTGACAGCTAAACCTTGGTTTCGCATGTAGCCACAGTGGTGCACCACTGAAATGAAAACCTTCTTACATGAAAATTTAATCTTAGGATAACTAATTTATAAAAAGAATTCTTCTTCAGATTGATTTGATTGTAGATACTTTTAATATACTAGATACAGATACTACTACGGGTTGATCGATCAGAATTTTTTATACCCGCCACCCATAGGGTAGAAGGGTATTATAACTTAGTGCCAACAGGAAATGTATGTAACAGCCAGAAGGAGGCATCTCCGACCCCATAAAGTATATATATTTTTAATCAGTGTCAACACCCGAGACGATATAGCCATGTCCGTCTGTCCGTCTGTATGAACACCTAGATCTCAGAGACTATAAGAGCTAGAGCTACCAAATTTGGGGACAGTACTCCTATAGGGCGTACGCAGATCAAGTTTATTTCAAATGTTGGATGCCACGCCCCTTTCCGCCCCCAAAAGTCTGTAAAAGCCGTAATAATAGACCTAGAGCATTGAATTGGTATGCATATTAATAATTATATTTTCTATGATTCCTGTGAATTTGATTGAGATCGAATGAAAAACAAGGAAGTTATTAAAGAATCAATTTTATATGGAAAATTCACTTGGAGCTGCCCGCGCTTTGTTTGTTTAGTTGACAGTGTGACCATAACGGTGTTGTGGATTTTTATTCGCTATTTTCAAATATATACAAAACAAGTGAGAAAGCTACAGTCGAGAGTGCTCGACCGTATGATACCCGCAACCCATTTCGAGAGAAAAAAAAAATTTTAATGGTATTTTAACAACAAATATACCAAAAAAATACTGAATTTTGTGTTTTGTTTGTATATATTTGAAAATAGCGAATAAAAATCCACAACACCGTTATGGTCACACTGTCAACTAAACAAACAAAGCGCGAGCATCTGCAAGTGAATTTTGCATATAAAATTGATTCTTTAATAACTTCCATGTTTTTCATTCGATCTCAACCAAATTCACAGGAGTCATTGAGAATATAATTATTATTATGCGTACCAAAATTCAAACTCTAGGTCTATTATTACGGCTTTTACAGTTTTTGGGGGCGGAAAGGGGCGTGGCAAAAATCTAAAACAATCTTGATCTGCGTAAGACCTACACGAATACTGTCACCAAATTTGATATCTCTAGGTCATTCACACACTTAATACGTCCATATGCACTGGGCACAAAAATTTTGATAAATAGTTTCACGAATAACTTTTGTTCTACTTATCCGATTTGTACCAAAATTACAGGGTATATTAAGAGTGTCAAGCGCAAATGGGTTACCAAATTACACATCATTACACAAAGAACTTTTGGAGTTATACGCGATTTACTAAAAAAAAACTTGACTTTTTCTAGATTAATGCTTATTGTGGGCGAAGGGGGCGTGGCATCCAACTTTTGAAATAAACTTGATCTGCGTAGGGTATGAAGGAAACTTTTTGCCAAATTTGGTGTCTCTATGTCTTATAGTCTCTGAGATCCAGGTGTTCATACAGACAGACAGACGGACAGACGGACAGACGGACATGGCTATATCATCTCGGCTGTTGACGCTGATCAAGAATATATATACTTTATGGGGTCGGAGATGCCTCCTTCTGCCTGTTACATACATTTTCTGTTGGCACTAAGTCATAATACCCTTCTACCCTATGGGTAGCGGGTATAAAAAGAAGTTTTAGTATATTTGGTATATTATTTGTTAAAATATCATTTAAGTTTTTTGTTTTCTCTCGGAATGGGTTGCGGGTATCATACGGTCGAGCACTCTCGACTGTAGCTTTCTTACTTGTTTAGTATCAATATGGTCAACAAAAACCGAATTTATCGTGTTTACTTGATCAAGCGAAATGGTAAATTATCTATTTCATTGGTCTAAATTCTGTTTCTTGTTAATGACAGTTCAAAAAGGTGACCGGTATCTATATCTGTTTTCTTAGTGTACCTCAAAAGTTCGTTAACGGTGTTTCTTATGAATTAATGACAATATATTAGGCGGCTCTCTGTGGACCTATGCTATTCTATGTCCCTCGCATCAGAGGTACCTGCCGCTCTTTTCAAAGCCGTGGCAAAGAAATCTAAACTCCTAGCATTCCAGTGGTGGACTCTTAACGCCGACCAAAGTGCTATAAAGTTTTCTGTGTCTGAATCTAATATAATAGTTTCTGCTTATGCGACTTGGAAAACAATGATGTCAGTTAGTCTTTTAGACCATTGACGCCTACTCGAACAGGTTAGCGGAGTGCTTTAAGTACCCATATTGTCCCCAAACAACCACCTCACCACAATAGGACCCGAGCATGAGATAATGCTACAAATGCAACATCAAATGTCGTTTCCTGTCTGTTCTCGTTAACTCAATTATTTTGAGCTAGTTGCGCTCTTTGCAACATGTTCCATAACATCCCTTTCCAATTCATTATGCTGAGATAATTCGTAATTTAAAAGCATATTAATTTGTAACTTTTTGTTATTTTTCGATATTAACCTTTTGGTCCATAAAGTGTGTTAAATTTAATTCTATTGCTTGTAACATCAATTGCACAATTGGTGTGCTCATTGTTTGTGGTTTAAAATTCTTTATTTTGGTTTTCTACGGTAGTCGCTTGCAACCCAGGTTTGTTTGTGTGTTCGCTTTGCAGTTTTGTGTGGTGAAAATTTGCTCTCTTTTGCTGCGGCTAATAGGCAAGTTGCTGCTGGGTGTTTTTGTTTTCACTCACCGTCATACACTGCTTCACTGTCCTTTAATTTGCGACCCATGTTTATTTTATTGTATTTTTCAATCGATTTTATTTAATTTTCTGTTATATTTATTTATATATTTACGCATTGCACAAATTAAATGGCACTTATGGGCCGACTCGTGATGGAGACCAGCCTAAGTTTATATCTTGTTGGCTGTGCGAAAGTTTCATGCATATAAAATATGTAACATAGGCATTACTTGGCGCGATCATGATAAGATCAACTCTACTGTGAAAAAGGGCAGCGGTGGTATTAAGTGGTTATGTCCGGTAAGCATTGAAAACTAACTAACTGTATAACTACGTGAAAATCCAATTTGCTAAAGTACGTATAATGACCAAGTCTATTTCTAGTGAATTTAATACTAATATGGAATTGCTTGGTCAATACTAATTTAAGACGCCTACAAATTGCTGCTCGGACTCGCAATCTGCTCCTAAACCTGATGGTCCCCCACTTTTGCTTTTTTCACCTGCTTTCTTCTTCTTGCATTCCTGTAGAATCATCCCCCTTCATCCCGACTAAATAAACTCCTTTAATTAGTGGTGCAAAACGTTCATACTCGGAACGAACCACAATTTCCTTAGTACCTCCGATTCCCAATGTTTGTATTAAGGCCTCGGATGAATCCACTATTCCTAATTGTTAGATTATTGCCTCGCCACCTACTCCCAACATTATTGTGAATACTAACGGCCCCTTATTTTCTATTGCGGCTATGAGAAAGCAGATATTTATTTCTCGATAATCTGCCGAAACTTCGTACGAACCCATCTCAACTTATATCGCCACGAAATCCTCGGCATCGGTAGACATACAAAAATTTAATTTCTCAACTGCTCGGGAAATTGCTTTATTTAAATTACATGTTCCTTCCGACTCATTTCCTTTTTTGTGTGACCCGAGTTTCTGGCCACCTCATATGGTGGTACACGAGTTCAGGCCAAAGAAACGTAAAATCACCACAGTAAATTTTCAGCCTAATATCACCATAACTCACTAATGTTTAAAAAAAAAACAAAATATTAATCCTGTTCAAGTAGCCTCCCCTATACGTATAGCGTATCAAAACGTAAGGAGTATTAAATCAAAACTGTCCAAACTCTTTCTAGATAGATTCTGATTTGAACATAGTATCTTAGTGTATACTGAAACTTGGTTAAAGCCTGAAATTTCTAATTTCTTTTTACTAATAAATTTACATCTTATAGATGTGACCGTTTATCCAGAATTGGTGGTGGTGTTCTTATTGCCGTTGATTCTTACCTTAAGACAATAGATTTGCTCGGAATCCGGCATTGAATTTGTCGCCATTAAGACAACTTTTGATCAAACATCAGCTTATATCTCTTGCTCGTATATTCCACCTCAAACGGAAATTTCTGTTTATCTTGAACACTTATCTATTTTACAGTCTATATCCTCTAAACTACTATACGGCTATACCGAAACTTTTTGAGAAAATTATTACGTCTCAACTTAGTCAGTAGAGCTATTGTCTTCCCGTTCAAGCATGGTTTTGTGAAACAGAGATCTACGACTACTACCTATTAGAGTTTTCTTCACTAGTGATCAAAGGTTTTCAGAATAAGTTGCAGACTGATGGCATTAATACTGACTTTAGTAAAGATTTTGCCTCTGTTAACCATTTCCTTTTAGTTAAACAAGTAAGAAAGCCACAGTCGAGAGTGCTCGACAGTATGATACCCGCAACCCATATCGAGATAAAACAAAAAAGTTAAATGATATTTTAACAAAAAATATACCAAAAAATATACTAAAACTTTTTTTTTTTATATATTTGAACATAACGGGTATAAAAATCCATAACATACCGACATGGTCACACTATAAATCAGACAAACAAAGCGCGAGCAGCTGCAAGTGAATTTTGCATATAAAATTGATTCTTTAATAACTTCCCTGTTTTTCATTCGATCTCAACCAACGATCTCACAGGAGTCAATGGAACTATGATTATTATTATGCATACTGAAATTCAACGCTCTAGGTCTTTTATTTTCCAGTTTTTAGTGGCGGAAAGGGGCGGGGCATAAATCTAAAAGAAACTTGATCTGCGTAAGACCTACACGAATACTGTCACCAAATTTGATATCTCTAGGTCATTCACATACTTTAAACGTTCATATGCATTGGGCACAACTATTTTGATAAATAATTTAACAAATAACTTTTGTTCTACTTATCCGATGTTTACCAAAATTACATGGTGTACTAAGAGTATTAACCACAGATGGCCTATTAAATTACACAACTTTACACAAATGATTTACACCAAAAACACTTGACTTTTTTTTTAGATTTATGCATATTGTGGGCGAAGAGGCGGGGCCAACTTTTGAAGTAAACTTGATCTGCGTAAGGAATGCAGAAATCTTTGTGCAAAATTTGGTGTCTTTATGTCTTATAGTCTCTGAGATCCAGGTGCTTATACAGACAGACGGACATGGCTATATCGTCTCGGCTGTTGACACTGATCAAGTCTGGGGTCTTTTGCCTGTTACATGCATTTTCTGTTGGCACTAAGTTTTAATACCCTTCTACCCTATGGGTAGCGGGTATAATTAAACATGATATGATATCCATATAATTTTCTGTTATGGGTGTCTGACTATCTTGATAATAGAACTCAAACAGTAATATTTAAATCCTCTCCTCTTTAATCTTTTTATGAACGATCTTCCCAATGTTATTTTTTATTCCAATATTTAAATGTTAGATGATGATGTCAATATTTGCCTTACTTATAATAATATCGCTTCTAACTCTCTACTGCAAGCTGATCTTAAACGTTTTGAATACTACTAAATTGTTCGAAATGTAAGGTATGTCGTTTTAAAGAAGCTATTAATATGCTACCTCTGATTAAAGCAGACGATGTGAATAATTTAGGAGTTCTTCTAGATCATAGGCTAAAGTTTGACAAGCACATTCCAATCACTGTCCCTCATTAACTAATCGTCGTAGCATGCTTGGGGTTATGATTATAGTCAAACTAAAAAAGGGTAATGTAGATTCTTCATACCTTCTTAGGCATATAAACCTTTCTGTCCCAGTTAGACATACACGTAACTTCACACCTTTATCCCTTAACCTTTGTACAACTAACCTTTCTAAGCATTAACCTTTTCGAGTTATCTGTGCTGGATACAACAGACTCTACTGAGTTTTCAACGCCGAGGCATCTCTTCTAAATAGTAACAAGTAAGAAAGCTACAGTCGAGAGTGCTCGACCGTATGATACCCGCAACCCATTTCGAGAGAAAACAAAAAACTTAAATTATATTTTAACAAAAAATACACCGAATATACTAAAACTTGTTTTTATGTATATATTTGAAAATAGCGAATAAAAATCCACAACACCGTTATGGTCACACTGTCAACTAAACAAACAAAGCGCGGGCAGCTGCAAGTGAATTTTCCACATAAAATTGATTATTTAATAACTTCCTTGTTTTTCATTCGATCTCAACCAAATTCACAGGAATCATTGAAAATATAATTATTATTGTGAAATTCAATGCTCTAGGTCTATTAATACGGATACAGACTTTTGGGGCGGAAAGGGGCGTGGCATCCAACCTTTGAAATAAACTTGATCTGCGTAGGACCTACAGGAGTACTGTCCCCAAATTTGATAGCTCTAGCTCTTATAGTCTCTGAGATCTAGGTGTTCTTACAGACGGACAGACGGGCAGACGGACATGGCTATATCGTCTCGGCTGTTGACACTGATCAATAATATATATAGTTTATGTGGTCTGAGATGCCTCCTTCTGCCTGTTACATACATTTTCTGTTGGCCCTAAGTCATAATACCCTTCTACCCTATGGGTAGCGGGTATAAAAATTTTATCCTATCATTCTAAGCGAACAATTACTAGCAACTAACATGGTGTTGGAAATTTAAACAAAAATAAAATACTAGTTAACTAACCTATCTTCTGACCTGATTGGGTTTTTTTCTGGGTTTTCCCGAATCCATGCAGAGAATGTTGGATTATATTAATATTGAATTATTTTTTAAATTTAAAATGTATAAACATATATGTACTTATTTAACATAATTTGACTCCTCAAGTCATCATTTTATATTATAATTTCTTTAATATCAACTGTTCATAGTCGACTTTATATAAATAAATATGGGTGTATTTATTGTGTTAGGTTCAGAAACCGTTAATTTAATAAACAATTCTAATGTTAGATGAAAATAATCTTTTAGAAATACTGGAAGGTCAAGTTAGAGAACAGTGGTATATGAAGGATCAGATACAAATATTAAGTCAAAAAGACGGTTATTCTATTCATAGATATGGTTAATTTGTGAAATAGAATGATCGATAAGGTAATTTTGGAACGCATATGATGAAGAAGGAACTGGATTATTATCTGCAGGAGACCAAGTTACATTTTTGAAATTCATTTGCAGCAATGCACAGATGAAACTCCGCGTGGCCCCGGTGCCCAGAGTTCCCTCCACCGGTGTCCGCTCGACGTGAATCTTGGCTATGATTCGTCCACCGTCCATGGGCCAGGAATAACACGGAATCCCATAGGATAGAAGGGTATTTTATTTGGTGCCAACAGAAAAAGTATGTAACAGGCAGAAGGAGACATCTCCGAGTGATCAGTGTCAACAGTTAAATTGAATTCTTTTAGGAGTAACGAACCGTCACAACGCCGAAATAGCCAGCGACTCTCCTCATTTTTGCGCACGGAGTAACTGAACAAAAATGCGCAAAAAAGAGTAATTGAGCAAAAATGAGCCAAATGGAACAACTGAACAAAAATGAACAAGTCAGCGAAAATGAGCAAGTGAGCAAAAAAGAGCAAGTGAACAAAAGTGAGCAAAAGTGAGCATGTGAGCAAAAGTGAGCAAGTGAACAAAAGTGAGCAAGTGAACAATTAAGAACAAATGGGAATAAACATGTTCACTCACTCAGTTTAGTGAACAACTTTTTTTTGTTCACGCAGCCCAACACTAATAGTTCCTACTATTTCAAAGTAATTTTTTTTTAATTTTGTAAAATTTGAATTTGCTTTTTTTTATTTTCATTTATAATGGAAGGCAAAATTGTGTGTTCTCTGAAGAGTTGCCAGAAGCAGATCACGGCTTCGCAACCCAGTATGGCCTGCTGGCTCTGCGATAACGTAGTACACGTAAAGTGTGTAGGTTATTCAGGGCTAGTTGCAGATGCCATTGCCAAGAGAACTGGGCTTAACTGGTGTTGTGAGCCATGTCGAGAAGTTGAGTGCGAAATGCGGATGTTTATGAGACAGACAAGATTTGGGTTTAATAATTTGATTGGTGGTTTTCATAAGTTAAATGGTCAGGTTAGCGCTTTGAATTCTCAGTTCAATAGTTTAAAACTTATGGCTGAGTCTTCTTGTGACTTAAAATTTTTACCTGTACCATCGACTGACCCACCCACTACTCCGTTGGTTCCACAGTTAATCTCGTTTGCTACCCCAGTAGCAACAACCGCTGCGGAAAGCATTCCCATAAGGGAACCTGCTCCACGGACATTAGTTAACGCCGAAGTTGTGTCGGTTGTCACAAGATTTGGAGCCAAGCCGAATCCTAATAAAAAAATATCTTCTGAACCTCCTACAACTATTCTCACTGTCGGATAACCGACTTTATTAGGTTCCAAAGATAATATAGCAAATATTACTCCTTTGGCTCCTAAACCACTTGTGGGTGTTCCACCAATGAAACGGATTTTTGTTTCAAGGCTTGCCCCTGACTCAATTTAGATGACGTAAAGGCTTTCATTATGGTCAAAATTAAAAATGCCAATCCAAAAGTGGAAAAATTTAAATTTGCTTATGATAGATAAATTGCATCTTTCAACATCAATGACCCACCTTCACTTTTTGAAACCAAATGCTTACCAAGTTTTTGGCCAGAGCATTTGGTGGTAAAAGAGTTTAAAGCCAAAGTTAAAAATCGGACTCCGATTGGGCTTTTACCAAACGAACCTGTACAGTCTCAATCTCAAACTTCTTCTTCTTTTTTTTCATCTTCAAAAAACTAATTTCATCATTTCTTATAACCTATCAAAATGTGCGTGGTTTGCGTAGTAAAATAAGTAAGCTATACGCCGACAGTTACACTTTTTCTACTGATGTAGTTGCGTTTTCGGACACCTGGTTAAGTTCGGATATTTCTGATTCCGAACTTTTTCCGTCAAAGTACACTATTTACAGGCAAGATCGTTCTTCCCGAAGAGGAGGTGGTGTTCTATTTGCAGTAGACTCCAACTTCTTATCGGAGCCATTACCTTATAATAATCCTAATAATATAGAGTTTCTATCAATAAAAGTATATTTCCATGGTGTAAGTTTATTTCTTACTTGCTCATTTATACATCCGTCGTCCGATTTACCTGTATACCACGATCACCTGGAAGCAATAAAATCTATTTTTGCCTTGTTATCCGACAAAGATCATGTTGTTGTTCTAGGAGATTTTAACCTTCCTGGAACAGCTAGGTATCCTTGTGATAACTTCTGTTTTTTTATTCCATCGAACCGACATGACTTTATTGATGGCTTACATGAATTATCTTTGGGTCAAATTAACAATAAACGTAATTCTATTTGCCGGCTGGTAGTGTAGGGGTCGTCAAAGTCTTCTTCACTGATTTCGTAGTGGTTGAGGTTGTTGTTGTTCTTGTGGACCACCGTTATATGCTTTCAGAATAAAAGACGTGGACTTCTCTTCACTTCCCTTGTATATTTTCAACTTACTTTAAGTTCACAAAGAATGTCACCTTAAGCCTAGCTTAACCTACTCGGCCTCTCTTCACCATAGTGGTGGATTGAGAGGCGTGGTGGAGAGCACGCACGCCAGGGATGCGCGCCTAGCCGGAAGATGGCTGTGTGGCCTGAACATTCTCCCCCCCCCCCCCTTTGCCTGAAAGGGCAAGGAGCTAGTGGGAGGGGGGAGCGTTAGTGCTTACAAAGCACATGTTCGCTTCCCTCGAGTCAACCGCCCAGATTGGCGTTGAGAACCTGAGCTCATCTTTAATTTGGAGTAGGACCTCAAACCATGGTCCTGTTTCGGAGACCGGACCCAAGCTCACACAGCCTACCCTTTCTTCACCCACCGTGATAGACGGCACTGCATATCGGCTGCAAATGAGGCGTCAATGGCACTAAGAGGGGCTCCGGGATCCGTGCCCCTGATCTGCACAGTCGCCGTTGGGAGCAAGTTGGTGCTCCTGTTCTGGAGCAGGACAGCCAATTCGAGTGGGTCGGAGATGACGGTTGGTGAAGCAGCCGTTGTAGCGTGCGCCTGTCGCCATAGTGGAGTTGGGTGAGCGTCCTGCGCGGAGGCATCGGATGATGCGGACGGGGCACGTGCCGGTGCTCGATGGCGATGTTTTGTCGCTGAACACCTGCGCACTGGCTTGTGCATATGGAGCAGGGTGTGGTGCGCCTGTGGCACACGCGACACCGGTCGCCGCTGGCGCAGGACTGCCCTGAGTGCTGATTCACCAAGCAGTTTGCACAATACTTGTTTATGAGTACTGCACCCAGACGCTTCTCAGCACTCAGGCGTAGGCAACGTGAACAAGGTTTCAGGGGTTGGATACCCCGGCAGACTCGGCAGCGGAAGGATTGATTTCCTCGCGAACGTCTGCTTTCCAGCGCACGTGCGTTCCTTGGTGCCATGGTGATCAGGAGGGAATATAAATCTGGAACGAAACTAGTCGGAAATGGAAACTACCAGTTAATAACGTTCATATGACAGGCCATGACATGAAACACAGGTCGGAGGACTGGACAACTAGATACTGGACGACTAGGAACAGTCGGGATTGGAAAGACCGATAGGAAGTAGAATTAACTTGACTACTGGGCGCTTGATGTCACCGTGTGACGTCTAGACGTGGACCACTCGGTCTCGATCGTCATCTCCTGGATAGGCACGTAAAACACGGCCAAGGCGCCATTCGTCTCTTCCTTAACAATAACCATATCGCCGATTTGTAGGTTAACGTTTGGGACTAGCCACTTGTTGAGGAGGGGGTCAGGCAACTGCTCATCCCATGATAGATCTTGGAGCCTCAGCTTTTGCATGAAGATCTTGGCGCGGATCACGAATAGCGCTAGCCAACCTGTCGGGTCAAACAAACGTGCGATTTGAGACAGCACTTCATGTTTGGAAAGGCTTGATGAAACCGGAATGTTAGATGGAACGAAGAAGAACTCTTCAGCGGCCACGTGCCACCGAACGCCCAGCGTCTTGGCAACGCTCGCTTCTTCAATTTCCAGGAAGTCGTCTCTCAAGAGATGACTTTTAGGAATATCACTAAGGATGTCTTTGTTGTTGGCAGTCCATTTTCGCAATGTAAAACCTGCCGAGGAAAAAGCCTGCTGTAATTCGTGAATGGCCTTAACCGCTTCCTTCTTCGTTTGAGCCCCGGCTAGCACATCATCCACGTACATATAGCGCGCGATGATATTGCTAGCTAATGGAAATCGGGTGCTCACATCTCTAGCTAATTTCTGTAGGACCCGAAGTGCTAGAAATGGCGCGCAATTGACTCCAAATGTGACAGTGCTGAGCTCGTAGTCACAGATGTCACCTTTAAGGTCACGGAATAGAATTCTTTGGAACGGAGTGTCCTTTGGGTGAACCAGGATTTGCTGGTACATCTTGGTGATGTCAGCATTAAAGACATATTGGAAAAGACGCCATTTCAAGATCTGAATAGTCAGGTCAGACTGTAGGATCGGACCAGGATGAAGGACGTCGTTGAGACTGAATCCATTCGTGGATTTGCAGGAAGCATTAAAGACAACACGAACCTTTGTCGTCATGCTGTCAGGTTTAATGACTGCATGGTGTTTAATTTTGTAAACACTAAGCGTAAGTCTTTCTCTTATCCTCCTTGTCTATCTTACGAAAATTCGAAAGCAACTTCAGGTCAAGCGATCGCTGATCTATTTGCTTCTTTTTTTCAAACTACTTATTCTTCTTCCTCCTACTCAAACGCGCCCTATCCTTACAGCCTGTCTCGGTCGAATTGTATCTTCAGTCCCTTAATGAGTGAGGAGTCTCTGATTTGATATCTTCAAATGGTTAAGCCGGTGTTTTCGCCCGGACCGGATGCAGACCGTTGCTGAAATTATTTGGTTTATCCCTTGAGTCATCGACTTTTCCATCTTTATGGAAGGAGTCTTTTATTATTCCTCTCCATAAGAAGGGAAGTAAGTCTGACGCCAAAAACTATAGAGGTATATGTAAATTGTCTGCTATACAAAAAGTTTTTGAGAAGATATTAAAAAGTCATTTACAAAATTTGTGTAGTTCTAATATTTTCCCCTACCAGCACCGGTTTTGTGAATCATAGATACACTGTTACTAATCTTATTGAGCTTTCTTCGTTCGGTAACCAAGGTTCCCTTAAAAACGAACAAACTGACGTCATCTATACGGATTTTAGTAATGCCTTTGACTCAGTAAATCATTCTCTTTTGTTATATAAGCTTGACTTAATTGGATTTCCCAATAATTTGATTTGCTCGCGTACTAATGTATGCAGATGATGTTAAAATATTCCTGCATTACAGGGATTGGCCATGTCATATCAAGTTGCAGAGAGATCTTGACTCTTTCCAGTCATGGTGCAAAGTGAACTTGTTAAACTTAAACTGTTTTATATGTGTTATGATGTCCTTCTACAGGGTTTATCCACATTTGGCCTCTTACTTACTGAACGGTAAGGATCTAAAAAGAAGTACTGCTGTTGATGATCTAGGTTTTCTCTTGGATCATAAACTTAAATTTTCTGACCATATTTCTAGAAGGGTCAATAAAGCTATATCTGTAGGTGGTCAAAGGAATTTGATGACCCTTATATTACTAAGACCCTTTAGACATCACTTGTTCGTCCGATTCTGGAATATGGTTCGTGCTTATGGTCTCCATAATATTCTGTTCACCAAGATCGCATTGAATCTGTTCAAAAACAGTTTCCCTTATTTTCTTTGCGTGGCTTGAACTGGAATGCTGAATTGATATTGCCGTCATATAGTAGTAGACTTCTTTTAATTAATCTACCTTCTTTAGCTAACCGTAGAATAATGCTTGGCATTTTATTTATTTTTAATCTTATTAATGGTGATATTGATTCTTTAGAATAAATATCGCGACTAACCTTTTCCGTTCCATGGAGACTAACCCGTAGTTACATCCCGCTTGCTCTCCCCTATGTAGATCTAATTTTGCATTGCATGACCCTTTTAGAGTTTTATGTTATAACTATAATAGATTTTATCATGTATTTTCTTTACTACTAACCTATTTAATTAATAATTAGACCCAATTTAGTTTATAGTAATAAATTAAAAATTTGTCATTCCACCGGTTTATTTCTTATGTCCGATCCTATATTTCTATTTTATGCTATCCGTGTTTTTTTTTTGCAGGCCCGAATCTATCCTGTCCGAACGCGAATCGCGTCGTTCGTCCTGCGACAGCGCCTCTCGGTCGGTTGGGCGGGAGGAGGGTTTATTGGTATCCGCGCGTAACAAGCATTGGCTTGGTATCGCTTGGGCCACTTGAATGTGCATATAATGTACGTCAACGTCCAAATAATCACGCATTTCATTAGGGAGGACCGAAAGTGGCATTCGGACTTCGCGGTCAGCCAAGCGGATGCTTTCTAATAACGTCTTCGTGACCTCGCGGATGGGACCGTCAGACAAGCGAATCTTTGCGCCTCGCCTTAGGACGTTTCCTGGAGGTACGAGTCGGTAAGCCAAGTCCTCACTGATGAAACTCCACGTGGCCCCGGTGTCCGGAATTCCCTATGATTCGTCCACCGACCACGGACAAGAGCGAGACTACTGACGGGACTGGTTGCGCGGCATCCTCGGCTTCTCCCGCCGGGGTTAAGAACGCTGGTCGTTTCCCGTCATGTTCTTGCGGCAACAGTTCACTGTACGAACGTCTCTTTTTCCACAGTCCCAACAGAAAAGGACTTGTAGATTTTGACACATCGCCTGTACTCATTCCCCCAGAGCTTCGATAAATGCCAGCGGATCTCCTTAACCGTCGAACTGGATTTCCCATTTCCGAATCCGGTCAAGCGTGGCTCCGCATGGAATGAGGCTTGGAATTTCGTCAACGGGTTCGGGGTAGGCGTGCCTGTTAGTGGTTGAAGCTTTTGGAGTTATACTTGATTTACATAAAAAAACTTGACTTTTTCTAGATTTATGCATATTGTGGGCGAAGGGGGGGTGGCCAACTTTTGGAATAAAATTGATCTGCGTAGGGAATGCAGGAACCTTTGTGCCAAATTTGGTGTCTCTATGTCTTATAGTCTTTGAGATCCAGGTGTTCATACAGACGTACAGACGGACATGGCTATATCGTCTCGGCTGTTGACGCTGATCAAGAATATATATACTTTATGGGGTCGGAGATGCCTCTTTCTGCCTGTTACATGATGATGAATGATGACTATAGCATTTTCCGAATTAGAACCTTCTCATGCTTTCCTTTATATGGATGATTTAATAGTCATTAGATGTTTTTGAGAAATGTAGGAAATACAATCTTAAATTACATCCAGAAAAATGTTAAATTTTCATGCGTGAAGTCACATTTTTGGGACACAAATGCACAGATCTTGCCAGATAAATACGACGTCATTAAAAATTATCCAGTCCCACATGATGCGAACAGCGCAAGAAGATTCGCTGCATTCTGCAACTACTATAGACGTTTCATCCAAAATTTTGCCGACTATTCTCGTCACATAACAAGATTATGTACAGAAGATGAAATATTCTAAAATCTCTAATCGGCACTAATAAATCCAAATTTATTACAATACCCAGATTTTAGCAAAGAATTTTGCATAATAACAGATGCTAGTGAACAAACATGTGGAGCAGTTTTAACTCAAAAGAAAAATTGACTCCAATTTCCAGTTACTTATGCATCAAGATCTTTTACTAAGGGCGAAAAAAAACAAAAGTACAACAGAACAAGAATTGGCAGCAATTCATTGGTCAATAAGTTATTTCAGACCATACGTTATGGTAGACACTTCACTGTCAAAACAGATCACAGACCGTTAACGTACTTGTTCTCAATGATAAAACCAAGCACAAAGCTAACGCGTATGAAACTTGAATTAGAGGAGTATAATTTCACAGTTGAATATTTGAAGGGTGAAGACAATTTAATAGCGGATGCTTATCAAGAATAATGGTTATTCTTGATAAGCATCCGCTAAACATCCGCAACAGCCACAACAAATAAATGGATCGATAAAAAAAGTCATTACAAGATATCAAAGTAGACATAATTCCTGCGCAGGAAAAAAAAATAGAATTAACAAGGCAATCTACAGAAAAAGCTTCAATGCCTAACGTATATGAAGTAGTGACCTTGCATGTAAAAAATATGCTACGTTTCTTTTAATATGGTAAGCAAATTACTGCAAGATATGTTAGCGATTGGCATACCAATGGAATTCTCGACTTAGGTCAGTTTTTCCAAAGGCTTGAAACGCCTTTTAATAACTTCCTCGTTTATTATTCGATCTCAAATTCACAGGAGTCAATGAGACTATCATTATTATTATGCACACCGAAATTCAACGCTCTAGGTCCTTTATTTTCCAGTTTTTGGGGGCGGAAAGAGGAGTAGCAAAAATCTGAAACTTGATCTGCGTTAGACCTACACGAATACTGTCACCATGTCCGATTTACCAAAATTACAGGGTGTACTAAGAGCATTAAGCACAGATGGCCTATTAAATTACACAATATTACACAATGAACATTTGGAGTTATACGTGATTTACATAAAAAAAAAAATTGACTTTTTCTAGATTTATACATATTGTGGGCAAAGTGGTCGTGGCCAACTTTTGAAATAAACTTGATCTGTGTAAGGAATGCAGAAACCTTTGTGCAAAATTTGGTGTCTCTATGTCTTATAGTCTCTGAGATCCAGGTGCTTATACAGACAGACGGACACGGCTGTTGACACTGATCAACTGTGGGGTCGGAGATGCCTCCTTCTGCCTGTTACATACATTTTCTGTTGGCACTAAGTTATAATACCCTTCTACCCTATGGGTAGCGGGTATAATTAAACATGATACGATTTCCGTATAATTTTCTGTTATGGGTGTCTGACTATCTTGATAATAGAACTCAAACGGTAATATTTAAATCCTCTCCCCTTTAATCTTTTTATGAACGATCTTCCCAATGTTATTTTTTATTCCAATATTTAAATGATGATGTCAATATTTGCCTAACTTATAATAATATCGCTTCTAACTCTTAGTGCAAGCTGATCTTAAACGTTTTTAATACTACTAAATAGTTCGAAATGTAAGGTATGTCGTTTTAAAGAAGCTATTAATATGCTACCTCTGATTAGAACAGACGATGTGACTGATTTAGGAGTTCTTCTAATTCATAGGCTAAAGTTTGACAAACACATTCACCAATCGTCGTAGCATGCATGGGGTTATAATTAAAGTCAAACTACAAAAGAGTGATGTAGATTTTGTATACCTTTTTAGGCATACTGTTTTCAACGCCGAGGAATCTCTTCTAAATATTAAAAATTGTATCTTATCATTCTTAGCTAACAATAACCTGCAACTAACATTGTGTTGGAAATTTAAACAAAAACAAAATTCTAGTATTGATTAACCTATCATCTGACATGATTGGGTATTTCCGGATCCATGCAGCGAATCTTGAATTAGATTAGGTTAGGTTAGGTTGAGCAGGCGTCTCGATCGGAGTCGAGAGCACCGACAGACCAAATGGTCCATTGTAATGTCTAAAAAAACTGTAGGAATAGAAGGGATTGGGAGGGTTTGTTGGGATATTGGATGAAAATTCAGATTATTTTATTTTGTCTATGTGGTACTGGTCAGTCCTGCTGGGCTGCGGTAGCCTCTGCAACCAACCGGTAGAGTCAAGAAAAAGCGTCAAGTTCTCCAGACGAATATTTCCAAGACTGCCCAGCTCAACGAAAAAAGGCTTGTCCAGAAATTGAGTCCTCTTTCTAAGAAGTGGCAGTCGCAGAGAAGGTGTTGGACACTCTCAATTTCTTCCTCATCCTCGCAACTGCGATAGAAGTCCTGCCGGGATCGCACTGTACCGATGGGCCATACGGCCGATGTAACAGTGTCCCGTTAAGACTCCTGTCAGTAACCTTATCTTGTTCTTTGTAAATTTTAAGAGCTCGGTTGTTCGCTTAGGATTGTATCTTGGCCATAGTGCTTTTGAAAATTCGCAGCCCGATGATGCTGCCCAGTGTGTCTCAGCCGCCGTTCTCATGGAACAATTTAGTTCCGATAGCACGTGCTGAATAGGTCTCTTAATATCGGTCGCCGCGAGAGTTTCTGATGCCGCTGACCCGAGTCGAGTACACTCATCAGCCGCCTCGTTACGTGGTACCCCAATGTGCTCAGGAACCCCGAAAAATTTGATAGAGTATGGTTGGCATAGGTTCAGTGACATCACTGTGTCTCGGGTTAGTTTACTCTGAATGGTGTTCGATGAGAGTGCTTTTATCGCTGATTGGCTGTCAACGTAGATGGACACGTCCCTCGGGCTTCCGCCCAGTGTCCGTATCAATTTGGTCGCTTGCCGAACAGCGTAGATCTCCGCTTGGAACACATTACACCAGTCAGGAAGACGAAAAGAAAGCTTGGTTGCTAAGTCTTTGAAGAAGACCCCCGATACGGTGCCTTCTGTCGTCTTTGATCCGTCTGTCTAGATCGATAACTCATTCTGCCTCAAAGGAGATTCCTGTTGCCAATCGGATTTGTCAGGGAACTCAGCTGTAAACCTGGTAATATCTTTTGCTGAGCAGTAGTTTATCTTTCCTGCCTTGGGAATGAATGCCACCCTCACCCTCCAGGTTTTCGGAATGTATTCCGTAAGGAGACATCCCCTGAATATCTCTAATAATTATTGCGATAGGTGTACGCATACCATCTGTAACATGAACGGTCCAATGTCATCCGATCCTTCTGATTTCTACGGGTGGAACGACTTGATAGACTTGATCTTTTCTGTGTTGACAATTTCGTCGATGGCTGGATCTTTCGCCAGCAACCTTCGAAGTCTGGACGCTTCAGTGGTGTTGGTTAGTTCCTCGCAAAATTAAGACCATGAATCTCTCATTGCCCGTCTTATTTCCTTCTTGAAGGTCTTAAAACTGTGATAGGCATTCCGGTCTACCTGGCAGTTTCCGTCTTTAGCTCTATTGTAAAGTCTTCTCGTTTCCTTGCGTATCTGGCCGAGTTCCGGAGTCCACCACTTGTTGCGGTTTGACTTAGGAGGACGGCTGATTGAACAGGATTTGATGAAGGCCTTACATAGAGTGTATGTGACATTTTGGGTCGATTCCTTTAACTAGTCTGGGTTGTCTAGCCCTCCCACTGGGTGGTGAGGAAAAAATTCCCTAACAAGTTTTGATTACTTGACCCAGTTTGCTTTTCGTGGATTCCTGAAGGGTACCTTTGCCTCTCTGGACCATCAAACTTCGAACACTATCCTGTAATGATCCGAAAATTAGCATTCCGTGGAAACGTGCCAGTCTTCTTCAGAGAGGGAGTCGCTGTTGGTCGCTAGGGCTAAACCTATAACCTATGCTCGGTTTTTAATGCGGAAGGTGGGGTTGCTACCCCGATTACACACATTAAGATTAGTGAGCATCACGAATTCAAGCAGCGACTTCCCTCTCTCGTTGGTGTCCTTGCTCCCCCAAAAAGTGTTGTGGGCATTAGCATCACACCCAAAGATTAGATCTGTACCTCTTTCTGCGCGTGCTGAATATGGGCTCGGATACTTTCCGACGGTGGATCCTTCTCTTCATACCGGGTATAGATTTGGTCTATTCCTTCGCTTGCATAGCGCTACCTTTAAGTACCTGTTGCTGTAACTGGAAAAGAAGAGCACATTAAGTCCGGTTCTTATCACGGTACACGTTCTGGACATACGCACAGTTTTCGGGACAAGGAGATAGTATCCGCGGGCACCCAAACCACAAACCGTTTCACCTACGATCCAGGGTTCTTGAATGAGAGCCACATCCACCCTCTTCTTGTCCATCTACCGTAGTATGTCTATGGAAGGAACCCTCGAGTGGTGCAAATTAATCTGCACTACCCGAATTCTCTCCGGTCGACCTAGCATCTCTGCGCCCTGCGCCTCCAGGAATGATTGCCCTTTGAACCGTGCAACCCATTCCCATCTTCAGCCGGCCTTTGTTTACGAAGGAACTGGCTTTTGGACTCTGGACCAATGCTGATCCAGAGATCCTTGCCGTTTCATTTGTCTCGGGCGAGAACTTTCTTGATCGTCCAGTTCACTGTGTGGCAGTCCGCATTCTGGCTCTTGATCAGTATAAGGGTGGTTCGATCCTCCCGGATGGGAGGTGGGATCCAGAACTTAATGATCGTTCGCTCAGAAATTTGGTCCACAGGCACAACGTCAATCACTGCTCCTGGCAAAGAAGTTTCCGCTTCAGCAGTGTGTTTTTGAGGAAACGCAAGGATTCCTCGTTGGCAAATGCCACCACTTTGACACCCTTGTACCAGTTGATGCCGTCAAACTCTGCCACGAACGGATTCTGCGGTCGATTGTCCCCTGGTCGATTAACCCTTCCAGGATAAGCCAGTTATCGATCGAGACCTTCCCATCCGGGTTGCTTCTGTCAGTTATGGCTACCTGTAGGTCCGGCTTTGTGCTTAAGCCGGCCAGGATGTCCCCTGGACACAACCGCTTGCTCTCCGAAGCCTAACCTTGGGTTAGATTAATATTACTTAAATACCCCCAGAGATTTTAAATTTAAAAAGATTTATGTATGTCGCAGTGTGATTCCTAGTAAATGTAGCATTCTGGTTATTTCGGAATTCGGGGAATTCCCTGCTTCTGCTTTACTGGCTGATATTGAGCGAAAGCACGGCAGCAGAGGCAGAGACGCTCTGCTGCTGAGTGAGGTTCGATGGTAAGATACCAAGAGTCTTGAGTAAGACAGAGATGGCTGCATACGCTCGACTTGAGTGAACTCGTGAACAGTGTGCAGCTGCGTCAATCATCAAAAGTATCAACATGGATAACATACCCTTGCCGCCGACATCAGAAGTGGGATTGGCTCCGCCAAAAGAGGACAGCTCTAGCGTATATAGGGCAGCCTTAGAAGATCCAAATCGCAATTTAATGGAAATAATAAAATCCATGCAGGCACCAAGAGCACCGGCAGTAGACGGGAGAGCACTCCACGTCACTCTACCCAAGTCTTGCCCTGACACCGCTGGAGCATATGCATCAGCTTGGTGTACTACAGTTGACTTAATTTTTGCGGATAATGCTCTCGAAGGCAGTGCGCTTTGCTTGCGTTAAGCAAAGCATTAGAAGGCAGTGCAGCGCAATGGCTGTCCCAAATATGCTTCGCTGGCATCACATGGCCGCAGTTTAAGGAACTCTTCATCCAACGTTTCGTGGGCATTGAGACAACTTCTGCCATACTGATGAACATTTTGAACGGACGTCCCAAAACTGGAGAGAGTTTCGCTGAGTACGGCAGTCGCATTGTCACCCTATTGCTCTCTAAGTTAGCTCACATGGCTCAAATTGATAATAATTTGTTGAGTTGGCTGTTGACAACGAATATGACGACTCGTAATGAGCTGCAGCAGCAGCTACAGGCTTACGCTTTCAAGAAGCGTAACAACGAGGAGGACGGATATTCGACGGGTCCGGATAAGAAGAAAACAAGAATGCAGTCGCAGGTGAAGTGCCATTTTTGTGGAAAGGCTGGCCACAAATATGCAGAATGCCGTTCTCGAATAGAGAAAGCCCCAACAAAAAGGAGTTATAGCGTGAGCAGCACGGCCGGAGTGAAGGATCGATCAAAAATTAAATGTTTTAAGTGCGGTGAAAACGGACATGTGGCTTCTGTATGCCCCAAAAATCGTACTGGTGGAAACAGCAAGAACTACGAGAAGCGAGTTGACGTTTGTACGGTAGCTCCACAAAGTGGAACAATTACCTTATCCGGTGAGTCTATTCCATATTGTTTTGATTCTGGAGCCGAATATTCACTGGTCAAGGAGAGTGTTGCGGATAAATTCATCGGAAAACGATTTCACAATATTGTAACTTTAAATGGCATAAGTAACGATTCAATTTGTAGCACATTGCAAGTTCTGAGTAATATTAATATTGAACAATATTGTTTAGAAGTTTTATTACATGTGTAAATATTTGAAGCATGTCGTGTTGATTAGCCGTGAAGTTTCAAGCCTGGGCTTTGGAGTATCAATTGATGCAGATAAATTTTGCTTTTATAAGACAAAAAGAGTAAATGTTCTGAGTCTAGTGAAGTATGAAGAAATCATAAATTCTGATACCAATTTAAACGATTTTAATAACACGATATTAAACAATATGTTGAGATATCACTCTGATAGGTTTATTGACGGAATTCCAAAGACTCGTGTGACAACAGGTCAATTAGAAACAAGTGAGAAAGCTACAGTCGAGAGTGCTCGACCGTATGATACCCGCAACCCATTTCGAGAGAAAAAAAAAATTTTAATGGTATTTTAACAACAAATATACCAAAAATATACTGAATTTTGTGTTTTGTTTGTATATATTTGAAAATAGCGAATAAAAATCCACAACACCGTTATGGTCACACTGTCAACTAAACAAACAAAGCGCGGGCAGCTGCAAGTGAATTTTACATATAAACTTGATTCTTCAATAACTTCCTTGTTTTTCACTCGATCTCAACCAAATTCACAGGAATTATTGAGAATATAATTGTTATTATGCATACCAAAATTCAATGCTCTAGGTCTATTATTACGGCTTTTACAGTTTCTGGGGGCGGAAAGGGGCGTGGCAAAAATCTAAAACAAACTTGATCTGCGTAAGACCTACACGAATACTGTCACCAAATTTGATATCTCTAGGTCATTCACACACTTAATACGTCCATATGCACTGGGCACAAAAATTTTGATAAATAATTTAATGAATAACTTTTGTTCTGCTTATCCGATTTGTACCAAAATTACAGGGTATATTAAGAGTGTCAAGCGCAGATGGGCTACCAAATTACACATCATTACACCAAGAACTTTTGGAGTTATACGCGATTTACTAAAAAAAAAACTTGACTTTTTCTAGATTAATGCTTATTGTGGGCGAAGGGGGCGTGGCATCCAACTTTTGAAATAAACTTGATCTGCGTAGGGTATGAAGGAAACTTTTTGCCAAATTTGGTGTCTCTATGTCTTATAGTCTCTGAGATCCAGGTGTTCATACGGACAGACAGACGGACAGACGGACAGACGGACAGACGGACAGACGGACATGGCTATATCATCTCGGCTGTTGACGCTGATCAAGAATATATATACTTTATGGGGTCGGAGATGCCTCCTTCTGCCTGTTACATACATTTTCTGTTGGCACTAAGTCATAATACCCTTCTACCCTATGGGTAGCGGGTATAAATAGGCTAATAGATCCACAAAAGACTGTGCAACGCCGACCTTATAGGCTTAGCGAAGATGAGAGGAAGCACGTTCGGTGCAAAATTGATGAATTGCTTACATCAAAAATTATTTGTCCCAGCTGCTCACCATTCGCTAGTCCCATGATGCTGGTTAAGAAGCAAAATGGCACAGATCGTCTTTGTGTAGATTACCGAGTTTTAAACGACAATACAATTGCCGATAAATATTCTTTGCCTCTTATTTCGGATCAAATAGCTCGTCTTCGTGGTGCAAGGTACTTCTCGTGTATAGATATGGCAAGTGGATTTTACCAAATCCCTGTACACCCAGATTCAATTGAGCGAACGGCCTTCGTTACACCTGATGGACAGTACGAATTCTTAACCATGCCCTTTGGTCTGAACAACGCACCTTCTGTGTTTCAGCGTGCAATAATAAAAGCCCTGGGTCCGTTGGCACACACATTCGCAATTGTTTATATGGACGATGTTATGGTAGTAGCTAAAACGAAAGATGAAGCGTTAAAACGACTAGAAATAGTGATGGACACCTTAAGAAAAGCCGGATTTTCATTTAACATAACGAAATGTTCGTTTCTTAAAACTAAAATCGAGTACCTTGGGTTTGAAATAACGAATGGAGAAATTCGGCCAAATTCACGAAAGATCCAGTATTAACTATATTTGATCCACAATATCCAATAGATTTGCACACAGATGCCAGCTCCATTGGTTACGGTGCGATATTGTTACATAAAATCGAAAATAAATCCTATGTAGTGGAGTATTATAGCAAATGTACTTCGGCAGGATCAAAATACCACTCGTACGAACTCGAGACTTTAGCAGTTGTCAATGCTATGAAGCATTTTAGGTATTATTTACAAGGTCGTAAATTTGTTGTTTACACTGATTGTAACTCTTTAAAGGCCAGTCGCACCAAAATGGAATTAACACCAAGAGTGCATAGATGGTGGGGGTTTTTACAGTTATTTGATTTCGATCTTGAATATAGAAAAGGGGAGCGAATGTCGCATGTCGATTTCCTTTCCCGAAATCCACTGTCGGAAGGAAGTAAGTGTGCGGGTAAAATAATTAAGAAGCGTATTAATCTTACTGAAGTGACCGACAATTGGTTGGTGTCTGAACAGCAGAGCGATCCTGAAATAATCAATATTTCATCCAAGTTACGCAATAACGAGTTACCGGAAAAGTTAAATAATACATTTGAATTAAGGAAGGGTACATTGCATAGGAAAATACAGAGGAATGGTAAAACAAGGTGCTTGCCGGTAATTCCAAGGGCGTTTAGGTGGGCAGAGATCAGCCACGTACACGAATCTGTTATGAGTTTGGGATGGGAAAAAACATTAGATAAGTTATATGGATACTACTGGTTCGAGAATAAGACCAAGTATGAACGTAGATTTGTGGGAAATTGTATCACATGCAAACTAGCAAAACCCCCAAATGGAAAGGTCCAGGCAGAATTAAATTTCCTAAGATAGAGATACCATGGCACACAGTACACATCGACATAACGGGTAAAATGAGTGGCAAAAACGACTTGAAGGAATACGTTACTGTTATAAAAGATGCTTTCACCAAGTTTGTTTATTTTTACCACAGACTGAATATAGACACCGATAGCTGCATTAAAGCTGAGAAATCGGTTGTGGAGCTATTTGGATTGCCAACTAGAATAATAGCGGATCAAGGCCGTTGTTTTGCTAGCTCAGGCTTTCGCAATTTCTGTTCCGCTCAAAAGATTCAGCTGCATTTGATCGCTACCGGGGCTAGTAGGGCAAATGGACAGGTTGAACGCGTGATGAGCACACTTAAGACAATGCTGACAGCAGTTGAAACGAGTCAGAGATCATGACAGGAGGCATTTGCTGAAGTACAACTGGCCATGAATTGTACTGCAAATCGAGTCACCAAGTTTAGCGCTTTAAAGCTATTAATTGGGAAAGAAGCTAGGCCTCTTGGTTTATTGCCAATAAACGAAGAAGATAATACAGATTAGAATTCAAGCCAAGGAAAACATGGAAAATAATGCAAGATATGACAAACAAAGATTTGACAAAAATAAGGTAAAGATTATGAAGCATAACGTAGGTGATCATGTTTTGCTGAAAAACGAAGAACGGCATCAGAAAAAGCTCGACCCCAAATTTAAAGGTCCATTTGAGGTGATCAAAGTCTTAAACGGCGATCGATATGAACTTAAATCATTAGTTAATAAGCGAACGTATAAATATTCACATGAGTATCTAAGAGCGCTACCAAGCAGACAAATAATTAACGAATTAAACGAAGAATTCGATGGCCTAAGTGATGGCGATTCTCAGGAGTTGAACGATCTAATAGATGGCGTTAGTAAGCGTGCGCCTGTGTCCCAAGAGGGGAATTGAGGACCGCACCATAACAGCTGTCTCACAGGAATGAGAAATGTTATGGCGGGGGTCAGGGTGATTGGGTGTAAGTGTGCACACCAAATTAAATTGAGAAACTAAGAGACAAATCTAAGTTATGTAAAATCTGAATTATTGGAAAATTCTGATAAGAATTAAATGATATGAATAAGATCATGAAGTTGAAAATGTATTATGTTTGTAAACAAAAGGAAATTGTGTTTCCTAGATAAGAAAAATTGTCAGTTAATGTTTGTGTAAGCGGCTCTGTAAGTTTGTAAATTGTAAGAGAAAATAATGTTATTAAAACCAAGAGATACCATAATTAAAAGAGTCTGGTATGTGACTTGGACATGTGTGGTGGATGTAGCACACGAGGACGTGTGATGGGTCAGGAAGGCCGTCGCAGTGTGATTCCTAGTAAATGTAGCATTCTGGTAATTTGGGAATTCGGGGAATTCGCTGCTTCTGCTTTACTGGCTGATATTGAGCGAAAGCACGGCAGCAGAGGCAGAGGCGCTCTGCTGCTGAGTGAGGTTCGATGGTAAGATACCAAGAGTCTTGAGTAAGACAGAGATGGCTGCATACGCTCGACTTGAGTGAGTTTATGACGAATGCGCGTATGCTGAAATAGTCAGTTGAGCTTGGGTATTCCAACCGATCGGAACTCGCTGTGCAGCTGCGTAAATCATAAAAAGTATCAACATGGATAACATACCCTTGCCGCCGACATCAGAAGTGGGATTGGCTCCGCCAAAAGAGGACAGCTCTAGCGTATATAGGGCAGCCTTAGAAGATCCAAATCGCAATTTAATGGAAATAATAAAATCCATGCAGGCACCAAGAGCACCGGCAGTAGACGGGAGAGCACTCCACGTCACTCTACCCAAGTTTTGCCCTGACACCGCTGGAGCTTGGTGTACTACAATGGACTTAATTTTTGCGGATAATGCTCTCGAAGGCAGTGCGCTTGTGATTGCGTTAAGCAAAGCATTAGAAGGCAGTGCATCGCAATGGCTGTCCCAAATATGCTTCGCTGGCATCACATGGCCGCAGTTTAAGGAACTCTTCATCCAACGTTTCGTGGGCATTGAGACAACTTCTGCCATACTGATGAACATTTTGAACGGACGTCCCAAAACTGAAGAGAGTTTCGCTAAGTACGGCAGTCGCATTGTCACCCTATTGCTCTCTAAGTGGAAGGCAAAGAATTTGGAAGAGATTGCGGTATCAGTAGCGTTAGCTCACATGGCTCAAATTGATAATAATTTGTTGCGTTGGCTGTTTACAACGAATGTGACGACTCGTAATGAGCTGCAGCAGCAGCTACAGGCTTACGCTTTCAAGAAGCGTAACAACGAGGAGGACGGATATTCGACGGGTCCGGATAAGAAGAAAACAAGAATGCAGTCGCAAGTGAAGTGCCATTTTTGTGGAAAAGCTGGCCACAAATATGCAGAATGCCGCTCTCGAATGGAGAAAGCATCAGCCCCAACAGAAAGGAGTTATTGCGTGAGCAGCACGGCCGGAGTGAAGGATCGATCAAAAATTAAATGTTTTAAGTGCGGTGAAAACGGACATGTGGCTTCTGTATGCCCCAAAAATCGTACTGGTGGAAACAGCAAGAACTACGAGAAGCGAGTTGACGTTTGTACGGTAGCTCCACAAAGTGGAACAATTACCTTATCCGGTGAGTCTATTCCATATTGTTTTGATTCTGGAGCCGAATATTCACTGGTCAAGGAGAGTGTTGCGGATAAATTCATCGGAAAACGATTTCACAATATTGTAACTTTAAATGGCATAAGTAACTATTCAATTTGTAGCACATTGCAAGTTCTGAGTAATATTAATATTGAACAATATTGTTTAGAAGTTTTATTACATGTGTAAATATTTGAAGCATGTCGTGTTGATTAGCCGTGAAGTTTCAAGCCTGGGCTTTGGAGTATCAATTGATGCAGATAAATTTTGCTTTTATAAGACAAAAAGAGTAAATGTTCTGAGTCTAGTGAAGTATGAAGAAATCATAAATTCTGATACCAATTTAAACGATTTTGATAACACGATATTAAACAATATGTTGAGATATCACTCTGATAGGTTTATTGACGGAATTCCAAAGACTCGTGTGACAACAGGTCAATTAGAAAATAGGCTAATAGATCCACAAAAGACTGTGCAATGCCGACCTTATAGGCTTAGCGAAGATGAGAGGAAGCACGTTCGGTGCAAAATTGATGAATTGCTTACATCAAAAATTATTTGTCCCAGCTGCTCACCATTCGCTAGTCCCATGATGCTGGTTAAGAAGCAAAATGGCACAGATCGTCTTTGTGTAGATTACCGAGTTTTAAACGACAATACAATTGCCGATAAATATTCTTTGCCTCTTATTTCGGATCAAATAGCTCGTCTTCGTGGTGCAAGGTACTTCTCGTGTATAGATATGGCAAGTGGATTTTACCAAATCCCTGTACACCCAGATTCAATTGAGCGAACGGCCTTCGTTACACCTGATGGACAGTGCTTTGGTCTGAACAACGCACCTTCTGTGTTTCAGCGTGCAATAATAAAAGCCCTGGGTCCGTTGGCACACACATTCGCAATTGTTTACATGGACGATGTTATGGTAGTAGCTAAAACGAAAGATGAAGCGTTAAAACGACTAGAAATAGTGATGGACACCTTAAGAAAAGCCGGATTTTCATTTAACATAACGAAATGTTCGTTTCTTAAAACTAAAATCGAGTACCTTGGGTTTGAAATAACGAATGGAGAAATTCGGCCAAATTCACGAAAGATCCAGTATTAACTATATTTGATCCACAATATCCAATAGATTTGCACACAGATGCCAGCTCCATTGGTTACGGGGCGATATTGTTACATAAAATCGAAAATAAATCCTATGTAGTGGAGTATTATAGCAAATGTACTTCTCCGGCAGGATCAAAATACCACTCGTACGAACTCGAGACTGTAGCAGTTGTCAATGCTATGAAGCATTTTAGGTATTATTTACATAGTCGTAAATTTGTCGTTTACACTGATTGTAACTCTTTAAAGGCCAGTCGCACCAAAATGGAATTAACACCAAGAGTGCATAGATGGTGGGGGTTTTTACAGTCATTTGATTTCGATCTTGAATATAGAAAAGGGGAACGAATGGCGCATGTCGATTTCCTTTCCCGAAATCCACTGTCGGAAGGAAGTAAGTGTGCGGATAAAATAATTGAGAAGCGTATTAATCTTACTAAAGTGACCGACAATTGGCTGGTGTCTGAACAGCAGAGCGATCCTGAAATAATCAATATTTCATCCAAGTTACGCAATAACGAGTTACCGGAAAAGTTAAATAATACATTTGAATTAAGGAAGGGTACATTGCATAGGAAAATACAGAGGAATGGTAAAACAAGGTGCTTGCCGGTAATTCCAAGGGCGTTTAGGTGGGCAGAGATCAGCCACGTACACGAATCTGTTATGCATTTGGGATGGGAAAAAACATATAACATTAGTTATATGGATATTACTGGTTCGAGAATAAGACCAAGTATGAACGTAGATTTGTGGAAAATTGTATCACATGCAAGCTAGCAAAACCCCCAAATGGAAAGGTCCAGGCAGAATTGAATTTCCTAAGATAGAGATAACATGGCACACAGTACACATCGACATAACGGGTAAAATGAGTGGCAAAAACGACTTGAAGGAATACGTTATTGTTTTAATAGATGCATTCAGCAAGTTTGTTTATTTTTACCACACACTGAATATAGACACCGATAGCTGTATTAAAGCTGAGAAATCGGTTGTGGCGCTATTTGGATTGCCAACTAGAATAATAGCGCATCAAGGCCGTTGTTTCGCTAACTCAGGCTTTCGCAATTTCTGTTCCGCTCAAAAGATTCAGCTGCATTTGATCGCTACCGGGGCTAGTAGGGCAAATGGACAGGTTGAACGCGTGATGAGCACACTTAAGACAATGCTGACAGCTGTTGAAACGAGTCAGAGATCATGGCAGGAGGCATTTGCTGAAGTACAACTGGCCATGAATTGTACTGCAAATCGAGTCACCAAGTTTAGCACTTTAAAGCTATTAATTGGAAAAGAAGCTAGGCCTTTTGGTTTATTGCCAATAAACGAAGAAGACAATACAGATTAGAATTCAAGCCAAGGAAAACATGGAAAATAATGCAAGATATGACAAAGATTTGACAAAAATAAGGTAAAGATTATGAAGCATAACGTAGGTGATCATGTTTTGCTGAAAAACGAAGAACGGCATCAGACAAAGCTCGACCCCAAATTTAAAGGTCCATTTGAGGTGATCAAAGTCTTAGACGGCGATCGATATGAACTAAAATCATTAGTTAATAAGCGAACTCACATGAGTATCTAAGAGCGCTACCAAGCAGACAAATAATTAACGAATTAAACAAAGAATTCGATGGCCTAAGTGATGGCGATTCCCAGGAGGGGAACGAACTAATAGACGGCGTTAGTAAGCGTGCGCATGTGTCCCAAGAGGTGAATTGAGGACCGCACCATAACAGCTGTCTCACAGGGATGAGAAGTGTTATGGCGGGGGTCAAGGTGATTGGGTGTAAGTGTGCACACCAAATTAAATTGAGAAACTAAGAGACAAATCTAAGTTATGTAAAATCTGAATTATTGGAAAATTCAGATAAGAATTAAAAGATATGAATAAGATCATGAAGTTGAAAATGTATTATGTTTGTAAACAAAAGGAAATTGTATTTCCTAGATAAGAACAAGTAAGAAAGCTACAGTCGGGAGTGCTTGACCGTATGATACCCGCAACCCATTTCGAGAGAAAACAAAAAACGTAAATGATATTTTAACAAAAAATATACCGAATATACTAAAGCTTGTTTTTTGTATATATTTGAAAATAGCGGGTAAAAATCCACAACACCGTTATGGTCATACTGGCAACTAAACAAACAAAGCGCGGGCAGCTGCAAGTGAATTTTCCATATAAAATTGATTATTTAATAACTTCCTTGTTTTTCATACGATCTCAACCAAATTCACAGGAATCATTGAGAATATAATTATTATTATGCACACCAAAATTGCTCTAGGTCTATTATTACGGCTTTTACAGACTTGTGGGGGCGGAAAGGGGCGTGGCATCCAACTTTTGAAATAAACTTGATCTGCGTAGCACATATAGGAGTACTGTCCCCAAATTTGGTAGCTCCAGCTCCTATAGTCTCTGAGATCTAAGTGTTCATACAGACGGACAGACGGACATGGCTATATCGTCTCGGCTGTTGACACTGATCAAGAATATATATACTTTATGGGGTCGGAGATGGCTCCTTCTGCCTGTTACATACATTTTCTGTTGGCACTAAGTTATAATACCCTTCTACCCTATGGGTAGCGGGTATAAAAATTGTCAGTTAATGTTTGTGTAAGCGGCTCTGTAATTGACTTTGACATGTGTGGTGGATGTAGCACACGAGGACGTGTGATAGGTCAGGAAGGCCGTCGCAGTGTGATTCCTAGTTAATGTAGCATTCTGGTAATTTGGGAATTCGGGGAATTCCCTGCTTCTGCTTTACTGGCTGATATTGAGCGAAAGCACGGCAGCAGAGGCAGAGACGCTCTGCTGCTGAGTGAGGTTCGATGGTAAGATACCAAGAGTCTTGAGTAAGACAGAGATGGCTGCATACGCTCAACTTGAGTGAGTTGTTGACGAGAGCGCGTATGCTGAAATAGTCAGTTGAGCTTGGGTATTCGAACCGATCGGAACTCGCTGTGCAGCTGCGTCGATCATCAAAAGTATCAACATGGATAACATACCCTTGCCGCCGACCGACATACCCTTGCCGCCGACATCAGAAGTGGGATTGGCTCCGCCAAAAGAGGAAGCTCTAGCGTATATAGGGCAGCCTTAGAAGATCCAAATCGCAATTTATTGGAAATAATAAAATCCATGCAGGCACCAAGAGCACCGGCAGTAGACGGGAGAGCACTCCACGTCACTCTACCCAAGTTTTGCCCTGACACCGCTGGAGCATATGCATCAGCTTGGTGTACTACAGTGGACTTAATTTTTGCGGATAATGCTCTCGAAGGCAGTGCGCTTGTGATTGCGTTAAGCAAAGCATTAGAAGTCAGTGCATCGCAATGGCTGTCCCAAATATGCTTCGCTGGCATCACATGGCCGCAGTTTAAGGAACTCTTCATCCAACGTTTCGTGGGCATTGAGACAACTTTTGCCATACTGATGAACATTTTGAACGGACGTCCCAAAACTGGAGAGAGTTTCGCTAAGTACGGCAGTCGCATTGTCACCCTATTGCTCTCAAAGTGGAAGGCAAAGAATTTGGAAGAGATTGCGGTATCAGTAGCGTTAGCTCACATGGCTCAAATTGATAATAATTTGTTGCGTTGGCTGTTTACAACGAATGTGACGACTCGTAATGAGCTGAAGCAGCAGCTACAGGCTTACGCTTTCAAGAAGCGTAACAACGAGGAGGACGGATATTCGACGGGTCCGGATAAGAAGAAAACAAGAATGCAGTCGCAAGTGAAGTGCCATTTTTGTGGAAAAGCTGGCCACAAATATGCAGAATGCCACTCTCGAATGGAGAAAGCATCAGCCCCAACAGAAAGGAGTTATAGCGTGAGCAGCACGGCCGGAGTGAAGGATCGATCAAAAATTAAATGTTTTAAGTGCGGTGAAAACGGACATGTGGCTTCTGTATGCCCCAAAAATCGTACTGGTGGAAACAGCAAGAACTACGAGAAGCGTGTTGACGTTTGTACGGTAGCTCCACTAAGTGGAACAATTACCTTATCCGGTGAGTCTATTCCATATTGTTTTGATTCTGGAGCCGAATATTCACTGGTCAAGGAGAGTGTTGCAGATAAATTCACCGGAAAACGATTTTACAATATTGTAACTTTAAATGACATAAGTAACGATTCAATTTGTAGCACATTGCAAGTTCTGAGTAATATTAATATTGAACAATATTGTTTAGAAGTTTTATTACATGTATAAATATTTGAAGCATGACGTGTTGATTAGCCGTGAAGTTTTAAGCCTGGGTTTTGATGTATCAATTGATGCAGATAAATTTTGCTTTTATAAGACAAAAAGAGTAAATGTTCTGAGTCTAGTGAAGTATGAAGAAATCATAAATTCTGATACCAATTTAAACGATTCTGATAACACGATATTAAACAATATGTTAAGATATCACTCTGATAGGTTTATTGACGGAATTCCAATGACTCGTGTGACGACAGGTCAATTAGAAATTAGGCTAATAGATCCACAAAAGACTGTGCAACGCCGATCTATAGGCTTAGCGAAGATGAGAGGAAGCACGTTCGGTGCAAAATTGATGAATTGCTTACATCAAAAATTATTTGTCCCAGCTGCTCACCATTCGCTAGTCCCATGATGCTGGTTAAGAAGCAAAATGGCACAGATCGTCTTTGTGTAGATTACCGAGTTTTAAACGACAATACAATTGCCGATAAATATTCTTTGCCTCTTATTTCGGATCAAATAGCTCGTCTTCGTGGTGCAAGGTACTTCTCGTGTATAGATATGGCAAGTGGATTTTACCAAATCCCTGTACACCCAGATTCAATTGAGCGAACGGCCTTCGTTACACCTGATGGACAGTACGAATTCTTAACCATGCCCTTTGGTCTGAACAACGCACCTTCTGTGTTTCAGCGTGCAATAATAAAAGCCCTGGGTCCGTTGGCACACACATTCGCAATTGTTTACATGGACGTTGTTATGGTAGTAGCTAAAACGAAAGAGGAAGCGTTAAAACGACTAGAGATAGTGTTGGACACCTTAAGAAAAGCCGGATTTTCATTTAACATAACGAAATGTTCGTTTCTTACAACTAAAATCGAGTACCTTGAGTTTGAAATAACGAGTGGAGAAATTCGGCCAAATTCACGAAAGATCCAGTATTAACTATATTTGATCCACAATATCCAATAGATTTGCACACAGATGCCAGCTCCATTGGTTACGGGGCGATATTGTTACATAAAATCGAAAATAAATCCTATGTAGTGGAGTATTATAGCAAATGTACTTCTCCGGCAGGATCAAAATACCACTCGTACGAACTCGAGACTGTAGCAGTTGTCAATGCTATGAAGCATTTTAGGTATTATTTACAAGGTCGTAAATTTGTCGTTTACACTGATTGTAACTCTTTAAAGGCCAGTCGCACCAAAATGGAATTAACACCAAGAGTGCATAGATGGTGGGGGTTTTTACAGTCATTTGATTTCGATCTTGAATATAGAAAAGGGGAACGAATGGCGCATGTCGATTTCCTTTCCCGAAATCCACTGTCAGAAGGAAATAAGTGTGTGAATAAAATAATTGAGAAGCGTATTAATCTTACTGAAGTGACCGACAATTGGTTGGTGTCTGAACAGCAGAGCGATCCTGAAATAATCAATATTTCATCCAAGTTACCGGAAAAGTTAAATAATACATTTGAATTAAGGAAGGGTAAATTGCATAGGAAAATACAGAGGAATGGTAAAACAAGGTGCTTGCCGGTAATTCCAAGGGCGTTTAGGTGGGCAGTGATCAGCCACGTACACGAATCTGTTATGCATTTGGGATGGGAAAAAACATTAGATAAGTTATATGGATATTACTGGTTCGAGAATAAAACCAAGTATGAACGTAGATTTGTGGAAAATTGTATCACATGCAAACTAGCAAAACCCCCAAATGGAAAAGTCCAGGCAGAATTGAATTTCCTAAGATAGAGATACCATGGCACACAGTACACATCGACATAACGGGTAAAATGAGTGGAAAAACGACTTGAAGGAATACGTTATTGTTTTAATAGATGCATTCACCAAGTTTGTTTATTTTTACCACACACTGAATATAGACACCGATAGCTGTATTAAAGCTGAGAAATCGGTTGTGGCGCTATTTGGATTGCCAACTAGAATAATAGCGCATCAAGGCCGTTGTTTTGCTAACTCAGGCTTTCGCAATTTCTGTTCCGCTCAAAAGATTCAGCTGCATTTGATCGCTACCGGGGCTTACTAGCCCCAAATGGACAGGTTGAACGCATGATGAGCACACTTAAGACAATGCTGACAGCAGTTGAAACGAGTCAGAGATCATGGTAGGAGGCATTTGCTGAAGAACAACTGGCCATGAATTGTACTGCAAATCGAGTCACCAAGTTTAGCGCTTTAGGGCTATTAATTGGAAAAGAAGCTAGGCCTTTTGGTTTATTGTAAATAAACGAAGAAGACAATACAGATTAGAATTCAAGCCAAGGAAAACATGGAAAATAATGCAAGATATGACAAACAAAGATTTGACAAAAATAAGGTAAAGATTATGAAACATAACGTAGGTGATCATGTTTTGCTGAAAAACGAAGAACGGCATCAGACAAAGCTCGACCCCAAATTTAAAGGTCCATTTGAGGTGATCAAAGTCTTAGACGGCGATCGATATGAACTAAAATCATTAGTTAATAAGCGAACTCACATGAGTATCTAAGAGCGCTACCAAGCAGACAAATAATTAACGAATTAAGCGAAGAATTCGATGGCCTAAGTGATGGCGATTCTCAGGAGGGGACCGAACTAATAGACGGCGTTAGTAAGCGTGCGCCTGTGTCCCAAGAGGGGAATTGAGGACCGCACCATAACAGCTGTCTCACAGGGATGAGAAGTGTTATGGCGGGGGTCAAGGTGATTGGGTGTAAGTGTGCACACCAAATTAAATTGAGAAACTAAGAGACAAATCTAAGTTATGTAAAATCTGAATTATTGGAAAATTCTGATAAGAATTAAATGATATGAATAAGATCATGAAGTTGAAAATGTATTATGTTTGTAAACAAAAGGAAATTGTGTTTCCTACATAAGAAAAATTGTCAGTTAATGTTTGTGTAAACAGCTCTGTAAGTTTGTAAATTGAGTGAGTTTATGACGAGAGCGCGTATGCTGAAATAGTCAGTTGAGCTTGGGTATTCGAACCGATCGGAACTCGCTGTGCAGCTGCGTCAATCATCAAAAGTATCAACATGGATAACATACCCTTGCCGCCGACATCAGAAGTGGGATTGGCTCCGCCAAAAGAGGACAGCTCTAGCGTATATAGGGCAGCCTTAGAAGATCCAAATCGCAATTTAATGGAAATAATAAAATCCATGCAGGCACCAAGAGCACCGGCAGTAGACGGGAGAGCACTCCACGTCACTCTACCCAAGTTTTGCCCTGACACCGCTGGAGCTTGGTGTACTACAATGGACTTAATTTTTGCGGATAATGCTCTCGAAGGCAGTGCGCTTGTGATTGCGTTAAGCAAAGCATTAGAAGGCAGTGCATCGCAATGGCTGTCCCAAATATGCTTCGCTGGCATCACATGGCCGCAGTTTAAGGAACTCTTCATCCAACGTTTCGTGGGCATTGAGACAACTTCTGCCATACTGATGAACATTTTGAACGGACGTCCCAAAACTGAAGAGAGTTTCGCTAAGTACGGCAGTCGCATTGTCACCCTATTGCTCTCTAAGTGGAAGGCAAAGAATTTGGAAGAGATTGCGGTATCAGTAGCGTTAGCTCACATGGCTCAAATTGATAATAATTTGTTGCGTTGGCTGTTTACAACGAATGTGACGACTCGTAATGAGCTGCAGCAGCAGCTACAGGCTTACGCTTTCAAGAAGCGTAACAACGAGGAGGACGGATATTCGACGGGTCCGGATAAGAAGAAAACAAGAATGCAGTCGCAAGTGAAGTGCCATTTTTGTGGAAAAGCTGGCCACAAATATGCAGAATGCCGCTCTCGAATGGAGAAAGCATCAGCCCCAACAGAAAGGAGTTATTGCGTGAGCAGCACGGCCGGAGTGAAGGATCGATCAAAAATTAAATGTTTTAAGTGCGGTGAAAACGGACATGTGGCTTCTGTATGCCCCAAAAATCGTACTGGTGGAAACAGCAAGAACTACGAGAAGCGAGTTGACGTTTGTACGGTAGCTCCACAAAGTGGAACAATTACCTTATCCGGTGAGTCTATTCCATATTGTTTTGATTCTGGAGCCGAATATTCACTGGTCAAGGAGAGTGTTGCGGATAAATTCATCGGAAAACGATTTCACAATATTGTAACTTTAAATGGCATAAGTAACTATTCAATTTGTAGCACATTGCAAGTTCTGAGTAATATTAATATTGAACAATATTGTTTAGAAGTTTTATTACATGTGTAAATATTTGAAGCATGTCGTGTTGATTAGCCGTGAAGTTTCAAGCCTGGGCTTTGGAGTATCAATTGATGCAGATAAATTTTGCTTTTATAAGACAAAAAGAGTAAATGTTCTGAGTCTAGTGAAGTATGAAGAAATCATAAATTCTGATACCAATTTAAACGATTTTGATAACACGATATTAAACAATATGTTGAGATATCACTCTGATAGGTTTATTGACGGAATTCCAAAGACTCGTGTGACAACAGGTCAATTAGAAAATAGGCTAATAGATCCACAAAAGACTGTGCAATGCCGACCTTATAGGCTTAGCGAAGATGAGAGGAAGCACGTTCGGTGCAAAATTGATGAATTGCTTACATCAAAAATTATTTGTCCCAGCTGCTCACCATTCGCTAGTCCCATGATGCTGGTTAAGAAGCAAAATGGCACAGATCGTCTTTGTGTAGATTACCGAGTTTTAAACGACAATACAATTGCCGATAAATATTCTTTGCCTCTTATTTCGGATCAAATAGCTCGTCTTCGTGGTGCAAGGTACTTCTCGTGTATAGATATGGCAAGTGGATTTTACCAAATCCCTGTACACCCAGATTCAATTGAGCGAACGGCCTTCGTTACACCTGATGGACAGTACGAATTCTTAACCATGCCCTTTGGTCTGAACAACGCACCTTCTGTGTTTCAGCGTGCAATAATAAAAACCCTGGGTCCGTTGGCACACACATTCGCAATTGTTTACATGGACGATGTTATGGTAGTAGCTAAAACGAAAGATGAAGCGTTAGAACGACTAGAAATAGTGATGGACACCTTAAGAAAAGCCGGATTTTCATTTAATATAACGAAATGTTCGTTTCTTAAAACTAAAATCGAGTACCTTGAGTTTGAAATAACGAATGGAGAAATTCGGCCAAATTCACGAAAGATCCAGTATTAACTATATTTGATCCACAATATCCAATAGATTTGCACACAGATGCCAGCTCCATTGGTTACGAGGCGATATTGTTACATAAAATCGAAAATAAATCCTATGTAGTGGAGTATTATAGCAAATGTACTTCTCCGGCAGGATCAAAATACCACTCGTACGAACTCGAGACTGTAGCAGTTGTCAATGCTATGAAGCATTTTAGGTATTATTTACATGGTCGTAAATTTGTCGTTTACACTGATTGTAACTCTTTAAAGGCCAGTCGCACCAAAATGGAATTAACACCAAGAGTGCATAGATGGTGGGGGTTTTTACAGTCATTTGATTTCGATCTTGAATATAGAAAAGGGGAGCGAATGTCGCATGTCGATTTCGTTTCCCGAAATCCACTGTCGGAAGGAAATAAGTGTGCGGATAAAATAATTGAGAAGCGTGAACTGAAGTGACCGACAATTGGTTGGTGTCTGAACAGCAGAGCGATCCTGAAATAATCAATATTTCATCCAAGTTACGCAATAACGAGTTACCGGAAAAGTTAAATAATACATTTGAATTAAGGAAGGGTACATTGCATAGGAAAATACAGAGGAATGGTAAAACAAGGTGCCTGCCGGTAATTCCAAGGGCGTTTAGGTGGGCAGTGATCAGCCACGTACACGAATCTGTTATGAAAAAACATTAGATAAGTTATATGGATATTACTGGTTCGAGAATAAGACCAAGTATGAACGTAGATTTGTGGAAAATTGTATCACATGCAAACTAGCAAAACCCCCAAATGGAAAAGTCCAGGCAGAATTGAATTTCCTAAGATAGAGATACCATGGCACACAGTACACATCGACATAACGGGTAAAATGAGTGGAAAAAACGACTTGAAGGAATACGTTATTGTTTTAATAGATGCATTCAGCAAGTTTGTTTATTTTTACCGTGGCGCTGTTTAGATTGCCAACTAGAATAATATCGGATCAAGGCCGTTGTTTTGCTAGCACAGGCTTTCGCAATTTCTGTTCCGCTCAAAAGATTCAGCTGCATTTGATCGCTACCGGGGCTAGTAGGGCAAATGGACAGGTTGAACGCGTGATGAGCACACTTAAGACAATGCTGACAGCTGTTGAAACGAGTCAGAGATCATGGCAGGAGGCATTTGCTGAAGTACAACTGGCCATGAATTGTACTGCAAATCGAGTCGCCAAGTTTAGCGCTTTAGAGCTATTAATTGGAAAAGAAGCTAGGCCTTTTGGTTTATTGTCAATAAACGAAGAAGACAATACAGATTAGAATTCAAGCCAAGGAATACATGGAAAATAATGCAAAATATGACAAACAAAGATTTGACAAAAATAAGGCAAAGATTATGAAGCATAACGTAGATGATCATGTTTTGCTGAAAAACGAAGAACGGCATCAGACAAAGCTCGACCCCAAATTTAAAGGTCCATTTGAGGTGATCAAAAACGGCGATCGATATGAACTAAAATCATTAGTTAATAAGCGAACGTATAAATATTCACATGAGTATCTAAGAGCGCTACCAAGCAGACAAATAATTATCGAATTAAGCGAAGAATTCGATGGCCTAAGTGATGGCGATTCTCAGGAGGGGACCGAACTAATAGACGGCGTTAGTAAGCGTGCGCCTGTGTCCCAAGAGGGGAATTGAGGACCGCACCATAACAGCTGTCTCACAGGGATGAGAAGTGTTATGGCGGGGGTCAAGGTGATTGGGTGTAAGTGTGCACACCAAATTAAATTGAGAAACTAAGAGACAAATCTAAGTTATGTAAAATCTGAATTATTGGAAAATTCTGATAAGAATTAAATGATATGAATAAGATCATGAAAATGAAAATGTATTATGTTTGTAAACAAAAGGAAATTGTGTTTCCTAGATAATAAAAATTGTCAGTTAATGTTTGTGTAAGCGGCTCTGTAAGTTTGTAAATTGTAAGAGAAAAAAATGTTATTAAAACCAAGAGATACCATAATTAAAAGAGTCTGGTATGTGACTTGGACATGTGTGGTGGATGTAGCACACGAGGACGTGTGATAGGTCAGGAAGGCCGTCGCAGTGTGATTCCTAGTAAATGTAGCATTCTGGTAATTTGGGAATTCGGGGAATTCGCTGCTTCTGCTTTACTGACTGATATTGAGCGAAAGCACGACAGCAGAGGCAGAGACGCTTTGCTGCTGAGTGAGGTTCGATGGTGAGATACCAAGAATCCTGAGTAAGACAGAGATGGCTGCATACGCTCGACTTGAGAGAATTTATGACGAAAGCGCGTATGCTGAAATAATCAGTTGAGCTTGGGTATTCGAACCGATCGGAACTCGCTGTGCAGCTGCGTCAATCATCAAAAGTATCAACATGGATAACATACCCTTGCCGCCGACATCAGAAGTGGGATTGGCTCCGCCAAAAGAGGACAGCTCTAGCGTATATAGGGCAGCCTTAGAAGATCCAAATCGCAATTTAATGGAAATAATAAAATCCATGCAGGCACCAAGAGCACCGGCAGTAGACGGGAGAGCACTCCACGTCACTCTACCCAAGTTTTGCCCTGACACCGCTGGAGCATACGCATCAGCTTGGTGTACTACAATGGACTTAATTTTTGCGGATAATGCTCTCGAAGGCAGTGCGCTTGTTTCTTCATCCAACGTTTCGTGGGCATTGAGACAACTTCTGCCATACTGATGAACATTTTCAACGGACGTCCCAAAACTGGAGAGAGTTTCGCTGAGTCGCATTGTCACCCTATTGCTCTCAAAGTGGAAGGCAAAGAATTTGGAAGAGATTGCGGTATCAGTAGCGTTAGCTCACATGGCTCAAATTGATAATAATTTGTTGCGTTGGCTGTTTACAACGAATGTGACGACTCGTAATGAGCTGCAGCAGCAGCTACAGGCTTACGCTTTCAAGAAGCGTAACAACGAGGAGGACGGATATTCGACGGGTCCGGATAAGAAGAAAACAAGAATGCAGTCGCAAGTGAAGTGCCATTTTTGTGGAAAAGCTGGCCACAAATATGCAGAATGCCGCTCTCGAATGGAGAAAGCATCAGCCCCAACACAAAGGAGTTATAGCGTGAGCAGCACGGCCAGAGTGAAGGATCGATCAAAAATTAAATGTTTTAAGTGCGGTGAAAACGGACATGTGGCTTCTGTATGCCCCAAAAATCGTACTGGTGGAAACAGCAAGAACTACGAGAAGCGAGTTGACGTTTGTACGGTAGCTCCACCAAGTGGAACAATTACCTTATCCGGTGAGTCTATTCCATATTGTTTTGATTCTGGAGCCGAATATTACTGGTCAAGGAGAGTGTTGCGGATAAATTCATCGGAAAACGATTTCACAATATTGTATCTTTAAATGGCATAAGTAACGATTTAATTTGTAGCACATTGCAAGTTCTGAGTAATATTAATATTGAACAATATTGTTTAGAAGTTTTATTACATGTATAAATATTTGAAGCATGACGTGTTGATTAGCCGTGAAGTTTTAAGCCTGGGCTTATAAGACAAAAAGAGTAAATGTTCTGAGTCTAGTGAAGTATGAAGAAATCACAAATTATGATACCAATTTAAACAATATGTTGAGATGTCACTCTGATAGGTTTATTGACGGAATTCCAATGACTCGTGTGACAACAGGTCAATTAGAAAATAGGCTAATAGATCCACAAAAGACTGTGCAACGCCGACCATATAGGCTTAGCGAAGATGAGAGGAAGCACGTTCGGTGCAAAATTGATGAATTGCTTACATCAAAAATTATTCGTCCAGCTGCTCACCATTCGCTAGTCCCATGATGCTGGTTAAGAAGAAAAATAGCACAGATCGTCTTTGTGTAGATTACCGCGTTTTAAACGACAGTACAATTGCCGATAAATATCCTTTGCCTCGGATCAAATAGCTCGTCTTCGTGGTGCAAGGTACTTCTCGTGTATAGATATGGCAAGTGGATTTTACCAAATCCCTGTACACCCAGATTCAATTGAGCGAACGGCCTTCGTTACACCTGATGGACAGTACGAATTCTTAACCATGCCCTTTGGTCTGAACAACGCACCTTCTGTGTTTCAGCGTGCAATAATAAAAGCCCTGGGTCCGTTGGCACACACATTCGCAATTGTTTACATGGACGATGTTATGGTAGTAGCTAAAACGAAAGATGAAGCGTTAGAACGACTAGAAATAGTGATGGACACCTTAAGAAAAGCCGGATTTTCATTTAATATAACGAAATGTTCGTTTCTTAAAACTAAAATCGAGTACCTTGGGTTTGAAATAACGAATGGAAAAAATTCGGCCAAATTCACGAACGATCCAGTATTAACTTTATTTGATCCACAATATCCAATAGATTTGCACACAGATGCCAGCTCCATTGGTTACGGGGCGATATTGTTACATAAAATCGAAAATAAATCCTATGTAGTGGAGTATTATAGCAAATGTACTTCTCCGGCAGGATCAAAATACCACTCGTACGAACTCGAGACTTTAGCAGTTGTCAATGCTATGAAGCATTTTAGGTATTATTTACATGGTCGTAAATTTGTCGTTTACACTGATTGTAACTCTTTAAAGGCCAGTCGCACCAAAATGGAATTAACACCAAGAGTGCATAGATGGTGGGGGTTTTTACAGTCATTTGATTTCGATCTTGAATATAGAAAAGGGGAGCGAATGTCGCATGTCGATTTCCTTTCCCGAAATCCACTGTCAGAAGGAAATAAGTGTGTGGATAAAATAATTGAGAAGCGTATTAATCTTACTGAAGTGACCGACAATTGGTTGGTGTCTGAACAGCAGAGCGATCCTGAAATAATCAATATTTCATCCAAGTTACGCAATAACGAGTTACCGGAAAAGTTAAATAATACATTTGAATTACATTGCATAGGAAAATACAGAGGAATGGTAAAACAAGGTGCTTGCCGGTAATTCCAAGGGCGTTTAGGTGGGCAGTGATCAGCCACGTACACGAATCTGTTATGAAAAAACATTAGATAAGTTATATGGATATTACTGGTTCGAGAATAAGACCAAGTATGAACGTAGATTTGTGGAAAATTGTATCACATGCAAACTAGCAAAACCCCCAAATGGAAAGGTCCAGGCAGAATTGAATTTCCTAAGATAGAGATACCATGGCACACAGTACACATCGACCTAACGGGTAAAATGAGTGGAAAAAACGACTTGAAGGAATACGTTATTGTTTTAATAGATGCATTCAGCAAGTTTGTTTATTTTTACCACACACTGAATATAGACACCGATAGCTGTATTAAAGCTGAGAAATCGGTTGTGGCGCTATTTGGATTGCCAACTAGAATAATATCGGATCAAGGCCGTTGTTTTGCTAGCACAGGCTTTCGCAATTTCTGTTCCGCTCAAAAGATTCAGCTGCATTTGATCGCTACCGGGGCTAGTAGGGCAAATGGACAGGTTGAACGCGTGATGAGCACACTTAAGACAATGCTGACAGCAGTTGAAACGAGTCAGAGATCATGGCAGGAGGCATTTGCTGAATTACAACTAGCCATGAATTGTACTGCAAATCGAGTCACCAAGTTTAGCGCTTTAGAGCTATTAATTGGAAAAGAAGCTAGGCCTTTTGGTTTATTGTCAATAAACGAAGAAGACAATACAGATTAGAATTCAAGCCAAGGAAAACATAGAAAATAATGCAAGATATGACAAACAAAGATTTGACAAAAATAAGGTAAAGATTATGAAGTATAACGTAGATGATCATGTTTTGCTGAAAAACGAAGAACGGCATCAGACAAAGCTCGACCCCAAATTTAAAGGTCCGTTTGAGGTGATCAAAAACGGCGATCGATATGAACTAAAATCATTAGTTAATAAGCGAACGTATAAATATTCACATGAGTATCTAAGAGCGCTACCAAGCAGACAAATAATTAACGAATTAAACGAAGAATTCGATGGCCTAAGTGATGGCGATTGCCAGGAGGGGAACGAACTAATAGACGGCGTTAGTAAGCGTGCGCCTGTGTCCTAAGAGGTGAATTGAGGACCGCACCATAACAGCTGTCTCACAGGGATGAGAAGTGTTATGGCGGAAGTCAGGGTGATTGGGTGTAAGTGTGCACACCAAATTAAATTGAGAAACTAAGAGACAAATCTAAGTTATGTAAAATCTGAATTATTGGAAAATTCTGATAAGAATTAAATGATATGAATAAGATCATGAAGTTGAAAATGTATTATGTTTGTAAACAAAAGGAAATTGTGTTTCCTACATAAGAAAAATTGTCAGTTAATGTTTGTGTAAACAGCTCTGTAAGTTTGTAAATTGAGTGAGTTTATGACGAGAGCGCGTATGCTGAAATAGTCAGTTGAGCTTGGGTATTCGAACCGATCGGAACTCGCTGTGCAGCTGCGTCAATCATCAAAAGTATCAACATGGATAACATACCCTTGCCGCCGACATGTACTTAGTTAACATAATTTTACTCCTCTAGTCATCATTTTATATCATAATTTCTTCAATGTCGACTGTTAATAGTCTACTTTAAATAAATAAATAAATAAATATTGGTTTATTTACTGTCTTAGGTCTAGAAACCGGTAATTCAATAAACAATTTTTATGCTAGATGAAAAAATTCTTCTATAAATACAGGAAAGTCAAGTAGAGAATATTGGTATATGAAAGATCGGATAAAAATATTAAGTCAATAAGACGGTTATTCCAGTCATAGATATGGCTAATTTGTGCAATACAATGATCGATAAGGTAATTAAAGAACTCATATGAAGAAGAAGGTACTGGATTATTATCTACATGAGATATTTTGGGTGGATTCCTCTAACTAGTCTGGGTTGTCTAGCCTTCCCACTGGGTGGTGAGGAATAGATTCCCTAACAAGTTTTAAGTATTTGACCCAGTTTGCTTTTCGTGGATTCCTGAAGGGCACCTTTGCCACACTGGACCATCCAACTTCGAACACTATCCTGTAATGATCCGAAAAGGAGCATTCCATGGATACTTGCCAGTCTTCTTCAGAGAGGGAGTCGCTGTTGGTCGCTAGAGTTAAATGCGGAAGGTGGGGTGGCTACCCCAATTACACACATTAAGATTAGTGAGCATCACGAATCCAAGCAGCGACTCCCCCAAAAAGTATTGTGGGCATTAGCATCACACCCAAGGATTAGATCTGTACCTCTTTCTGCGCGTGCTGAATAAGGGCTGGGATACTTTCCGACGTGGATCCTTCTCTTCATACCGGGAGGTATGCCCATGCCAGGTATAGATTTGTTCCGTTCCTTCGCTCGCATAGCGCTACCGTCAAGTCCCTGTTGCTGTTACTGAAAGAGAAGAGCACATTAAGTCCGGTTCTTATAACGATACACGTTCTAGACATACCCACAGTTTTCGGGACAAGGAGATGGTATCCACGGGCACCCAAACCACAAACCGTTTCACATACGATCCAGGGTTCTTGGATGAGAGCCACATTCACCCTCTCCTTGTCCATACACCGTAGTAGGTCTATGGAAGGAACCCTCGAGTGGTGCAGATTAATCTGCACTACCCGAATTCTCTCCGATCGACCTAGCTACTCCGCGCCCTGCGCCTCCAGGAATGATTGCCGAACGCAACCCATTCCCATCTTCAGCCGGCCTTTGTTTACGAAGGAACTAGCTTTTGGACTCTGGACCAATGCTGATCCAGAGATCCTTGCCGTTTCATTTGTCTCGGGCGAGAACTTTCTTGATCGTCCAGTCCACTGTGTGGCAGTCCGCATTCTGGGTCTTGATCAGTATAAGGGTGGTTCGATCCTCCCGGATGGGAGGTGGGATCCAGAACTTAATGATCGTTCGCTCAGAAATTTGGTCCACAGGGACAACGTCAATCACTGCTCCTGGCAAAGAAGCTTCCGCTTCAGCAGTGTGTTTTTAAGGAATCGCAAGGATTCCTCGTTGGCACATGCCACCACTTTGACACCCTTGTACCAGTTGATACCGTCAAACTCTGCCACGAACGGATTCTGCGGTCGAGTGATGGCATCAGCAATCCCCTGGTCGATTAACCCTTCCAGGATAAGCCAGTTATCGATAGAGACCTTCCCATCCGGGTTGCTTCTGTCAATTATGGCTACCTGTAGCTCCGGCTTCGTGCTTAAGCTGGCCAGGATGCCCCCTGGACACAACCGCTTGCTCTCCGAAGCCTAACCTTGGGTTAGATTAATATTACTTAAATACCCCCGGAGATTTTAAATTTAAAAAGATTTATGTATGTCGCAGTGTGATTCCTAGTAAATGTAGCATTCTGGTTATTTCGGAATTCGGGGAATTCGCTGCTTCTGCTTTACTGGCTGATATTGAGCGAAAGCACTGCAGCAGAGGCAGAGACGCTCCGCTGCTGAGTGAGGTTCGATGGTAAGATACCAAGAGTCTTGAGTAAGACAGAGATGGCTGCATACGCTCGACTTGAGTGAGTTTATGACGAGAGCGCGTATGCTGAAGAAGTCAGTTGAGCTTGGGTATTCGAACCGATCGGAACTCGCTGTGCAGCTGAAAAATAGCACAGATCGTCTTTGTGTAGATTACCGCGTTTTAAACGACAATACAATTGCCGATAAATATCCTTTGCCTCTTATTTCGGATCAAATAGCTCGTCTTCGTGGTGCAAGGTACTTCTCGTGTATAGATATGGCAAGTGGATTTTACCAAATCCCTGTACACCCAGATTCAATTGAGCGAACGGCCTTCGTTACACCTGATGGACAGTACGAATTCTTAACCATGCCCTTTGGTCTGAACAACGCACCTTCTGTGTTTCAGCGTGCAATAATAAAAACCCTGGGTCCGTTGGCACACACATTCGCAATTGTTTACATGGACGATGTTATGGTAGTAGCTAAAACGAAAGATGAAGCGTTAGAACGACTAGAAATAGTGATGGACACCTTAAGAAAAGCCGGATTTTCATTTAATATAACGAAATGTTCGTTTCTTAAAACTAAAATCGAGTACCTTGAGTTTGAAATAACGAATGGAGAAATTCGGCCAAATTCACGAAAGATCCAGTATTAACTATATTTGATCCACAATATCCAATAGATTTGCACACAGATGCCAGCTCCATTGGTTACGAGGCGATATTGTTACATAAAATCGAAAATAAATCCTATGTAGTGGAGTATTATAGCAAATGTACTTCTCCGGCAGGATCAAAATACCACTCGTACGAACTCGAGACTGTAGCAGTTGTCAATGCTATGAAGCATTTTAGGTATTATTTACATGGTCGTAAATTTGTCGTTTACACTGATTGTAACTCTTTAAAGGCCAGTCGCACCAAAATGGAATTAACACCAAGAGTGCATAGATGGTGGGGGTTTTTACAGTCATTTGATTTCGATCTTGAATATAGAAAAGGGGAGCGAATGTCGCATGTCGATTTCGTTTCCCGAAATCCACTGTCGGAAGGAAATAAGTGTGCGGATAAAATAATTGAGAAGCGTGAACTGAAGTGACCGACAATTGGTTGGTGTCTGAACAGCAGAGCGATCCTGAAATAATCAATATTTCATCCAAGTTACGCAATAACGAGTTACCGGAAAAGTTAAATAATACATTTGAATTAAGGAAGGGTACATTGCATAGGAAAATACAGAGGAATGGTAAAACAAGGTGCCTGCCGGTAATTCCAAGGGCGTTTAGGTGGGCAGTGATCAGCCACGTACACGAATCTGTTATGAAAAAACATTAGATAAGTTATATGGATATTACTGGTTCGAGAATAAGACCAAGTATGAACGTAGATTTGTGGAAAATTGTATCACATGCAAACTAGCAAAACCCCCAAATGGAAAAGTCCAGGCAGAATTGAATTTCCTAAGATAGAGATACCATGGCACACAGTACACATCGACATAACGGGTAAAATGAGTGGAAAAAACGACTTGAAGGAATACGTTATTGTTTTAATAGATGCATTCAGCAAGTTTGTTTATTTTTACCGTGGCGCTGTTTAGATTGCCAACTAGAATAATATCGGATCAAGGCCGTTGTTTTGCTAGCACAGGCTTTCGCAATTTCTGTTCCGCTCAAAAGATTCAGCTGCATTTGATCGCTACCGGGGCTAGTAGGGCAAATGGACAGGTTGAACGCGTGATGAGCACACTTAAGACAATGCTGACAGCTGTTGAAACGAGTCAGAGATCATGGCAGGAGGCATTTGCTGAAGTACAACTGGCCATGAATTGTACTGCAAATCGAGTCGCCAAGTTTAGCGCTTTAGAGCTATTAATTGGAAAAGAAGCTAGGCCTTTTGGTTTATTGTCAATAAACGAAGAAGACAATACAGATTAGAATTCAAGCCAAGGAATACATGGAAAATAATGCAAAATATGACAAACAAAGATTTGACAAAAATAAGGCAAAGATTATGAAGCATAACGTAGATGATCATGTTTTGCTGAAAAACGAAGAACGGCATCAGACAAAGCTCGACCCCAAATTTAAAGGTGCATTTGAGGTGATCAAAAACGGCGATCGATATGAACTAAAATCATTAGTTAATAAGCGAACGTATAAATATTCACATGAGTATTTAAGAGCGCTACCAAGCAGACAAATAATTAACGAATTAAACGAAGAATCCGATGGCCTAAGTGATGGCGATTGCCAGGAGGGGAACGAACTAATAGACGGCGTTAGTAAGCGTGCACCTGTGTCCTAAGAGGTGAATTGAGGACCGCACCATAACAGCTGTCTCACAGGGATGAGAAGTGTTATGGCGGAGGTCAAGGTGATTGGGTGTAAGTGTGCACACCAAATTAAATTGAGAAACTAAGAGACAAATCTAAGTTATGTAAAATCTGAATTATTGGAAAATTCTGATAAGAATTAAATGATATGAATAAGATCATGAAGTTGAAAATGTATTATGTTTGTAAACAAAAGGAAATTGTGTTTCCTACATAAGAAAAATTGTCAGTTAATGTTTGTGTAAACGGCTCTGTAAGTTTGTAAATTGTTAGAGAAAATAATGTTATTAAAACCAAGAGATACCATAATTAAAAGAGTCTGGTATGTGACTTGGACATGTGTGGTGGATGTAGCACACGAGGACGTGTGATAGGTCAGGAAGGCCGTCACAGTGTGATTCCTAGTAAATGTAGCATTCTGGTAATTTGGGAATTCGGGGAATTCCCTGCTTCTGCTTTACTGGCTGATATTGAGCGAAAGCACGGCAGCAGAGGCAGAGACGCTCTGCTGCTGAGTGAGGTTCGATGGTAAGATACCAAGAGTCTTGAGTAAGACAGAGATGGCTGCATACGCTCAACTTGAGTGAGTTTATGACGAGAGCGCGTATGCTGAAATAGTCAGTTGAGCTTGGGTATTCGAACCGATCGGAACTCGCTGTGCAGCTGCGTCAATCATCAAAAGTATCAACATGGATAACATACCCTTGCCGCCGACATGTACTTATTTAACATAATTTTACTCCTCTAGTCATCATTTTATATCATAATTTCTTCAATGTCGACTGTTAATAGTCTACTTTAAATAAATAAATAAATAAATATTGGTTTATTTACTGTCTTAGGTCTAGAAACCGGTAATTCAATAAACAATTTTTATGTTAGATGAAAAAATTCTTCTGTAAATACAGGAAAGTCAAGTAGAGAATATTGGTATATGAAAGATCAGATAAAAATATTTAGTCAATAAGACGGTTATTCCAGTCATAGATATGGCTAATTTGTGCAATACAATGATCGATAAGGTAATTAAAGAACTCATATGAAGAAGAAGGTACTGGATTATTATCTACATGAGATATTTTGGGTGGATTCCTCTAACTAGTCTGGGTTGTCTAGCCTTCCCACTGGGTGGTGAGGAATAGATTCCCTAACAAGTTTTAAGTATTTGACCTTTGCCACACTGGACCATCCAACTTCGAACACTATCCTGTAATGATCCGAAAAGGAGCATTCCATGGATACGTGCCAGTCTTCTTCAGAGAGGGAGTCGCTGTTGGTCGCTAGAGTTAAATGCGGAAGGTGGGGTGGCTACCCCAATTACACACATTAAGATTAGTGAGCATCACGAATCCAAGCAGCGACTCCCCCAAAAAGTATTGTGGGCATTAGCATCACACCCAAGGATTAGATCTGTACCTCTTTCTGCGCGTGCTGAATAAGGGCTGGGATACTTTCCGACGTGGATCCTTCTCTTCATACCGGGAGGTATGCCGATGCCAGGTATAGATTTGTTCCGTTCCTTCGCTCGCATAGCGCTACCGTCAAGTCCCTGTTTCTGTTACTGAAAGAGAAGAGCATATTAAGTCCGGTTCTTATTACGATACACGTTCTGGACATACCCACAGTTTTCGGGTCAAGGAGATGGTATCCGCGGGCACCCAAACCACAAACCGTTTCACCTACGATCCAGGGTTTTTGGATGAGAGCCACATTCACCCTCTCCTTGTCCATACACCGTAGTAGGTCTATGGAAGGAACCCTCGAGTGGTGCAGATTAATCTGCACTACCCGAATTCTCTCCGATCGACCTAGCTACTCCGCGCCCTGCGCCTCCAGGAATGATTGCCGAACGCAACCCATTCCCATCTTCAGCCGGCCTTTGTTTACGAAGGAACTGGCTTTTGGACTCTGGACCAATGCTGATCCAGAGATCCTTGCCGTTTCATTTGTCTCGGGCGAGAACTTTCTTGATCGTCCAGTCCACTGTGTGGCAGTCCGCATTCTGGCTCTTGATCAGTATAAGGGTGGTTCGATCCTCCCGGATGGGAGGTGGGATCCAGAACTTAATGATCGTTCGCTCAGAAATTTGGTCCACAGGGACAACGTCAATCACTGCTCCTGGCAAAGAAGCTTCCGCTTCAGCAGTGTGTTTTTAAGGAATCGCAAGGATTCCTCGTTGGCACATGCCACCACTTTGACACCCTTGTACCAGTTGATGCCGTCAAACTCTGCCACGAACGGATTCTGCGGTCGAATGATGGCATCAGCAATCTCCTGGTCGATTAACCCTTCCAGGATAAGCCAGTTATCGATAGAGACCTTCCCATCCGGGTTGCTTCTGTCAATTATGGCTACCTGTAGCTCCGGCTTCGTGCTTAAGCTGGCCAGGATGCCCCCTGGACACAACCGCTTGCTCTCCGAAGCCTAACCTTGGGTTAGATTAATATTACTTAAATACCCCCGGAGATTTTAAATTTAAAAAGATTTATGTATGTCGCAGTGTGATTCCTAGTAAATGTAGCATTCTGGTTATTTCGGAATTCGGGGAATTCGCTGCTTCTGCTTTACTGGCTGATATTGAGCGAAAGCACTGCAGCAGAGGCAGAGACGCTCCGCTGCTGAGTGAGGTTCGATGGTAAGATACCAAGAGTCTTGAGTAAGACAGAGATGGCTGCATACGCTCGACTTGAGTGAGTTTATGACGAGAGCGCGCATGCTGAAGAAGTCAGTTGAGCTTGGGTATTCGAACCGATCGGAACTCGCTGTGCAGCTGAAAAATAGCACAGATCGTCTTTGTGTAGATTACCGCGTTTTAAACGACAATACAATTGCCGATAAATATCCTTTGCCTCTTATTTCGGATCAAATAGCTCGTCTTCGTGGTGCAAGGTACTTCTCGTGTATAGATATGGCAAGTGGATTTTACCAAATCCCTGTACACCCAGATTCAATTGAGCGAACGGCCTTCGTTACACCTGATGGACAGTACGAATTCTTAACCATGCCCTTTGGTCTGAACAACGCACCTTCTGTGTTTCAGCGTGCAATAATAAAAACCCTGGGTCCGTTGGCACACACATTCGCAATTGTTTACATGGACGATGTTATGGTAGTAGCTAAAACGAAAGATGAAGCGTTAGAACGACTAGAAATAGTGATGGACACCTTAAGAAAAGCCGGATTTTCATTTAATATAACGAAATGTTCGTTTCTTAAAACTAAAATCGAGTACCTTGGGTTTGAAATAACGAATGGAGAAATTCGGCCAAATTCACGAAAGATCCAGTATTAACTATATTTGATCCACAATATCCAATAGATTTGCACACAGATGCCAGCTCCATTGGTTACGAGGCGATATTGTTACATAAAATCGAAAATAAATCCTATGTAGTGGAGTATTATAGCAAATGTACTTCTCCGGCAGGATCAAAATACCACTCGTACGAACTCGAGACTGTAGCAGTTGTCAATGCTAGAAGCATTTTAGGTATTATTTACATGGTCGTAAATTTGTCGTTTACACTGATTGTAACTCTTTAAAGGCCAGTCGCACCAAAATGGAATTAACACCAAGAGTGCATAGATGGTGGGGGTTTTTACAGTCATTTGATTTCGATCTTGAATATAGAAAAGGGGAGCGAATGTCGCATGTCGATTTCGTTTCCCGAAATCCACTGTCGGAAGGAAATAAGTGTGCGGATAAAATAATTGAGAAGCGTATTAATCTTACTGAAGTGACCGACAATTGGTTGGTGTCTGAACAGCAGAGCGATCCTGAAATAATCAATATTTCATCCAAGTTACGCAATAACGAGTTACCGGAAAAGTTAAATAATACATTTGAATTAAGGAAGGGTAAATTGCATAGGAAAATACAGAGGAATGGTAAAACAAGGTGCCTGCCGGTAATTCCAAGGGCGTTTAGGTGGGCAGTGATCAGCCACGTACACGAATCTGTTATGAAAAAACATTAGATAAGTTATATGGATATTACTGGTTCGAGAATAAGACCAAGTATGAACGTAGATTTGTGGAAAATTGTATCACATGCAAACTAGCAAAACCCCCAAATGGAAAAGTCCAGGCAGAATTGAATTTCCTAAGATAGAGATACCATGGCACACAGTACACATCGACATAACGGGTAAAATAAGTGGAAAAAACGACTTGAAGGAATACGTTATTGTTTTAATAGATGCATTCAGCAAGTTTGTTTATTTTTACCGTGGCGCTATTTGGATTGCCAACTAGAATAATATCGGATCAAGACCGTTGTTTTGCTAGCACAGGCTTTCGCAATTTCTGTTCCGCTCAAAAGATTCAGCTGCATTTGATCGCTACCGGGGCTTACTAGCCCCAAATGGACAGGTTGAACGCGTGATGAGCACACTTAAGACAATGCTGACAGCTGTTGAAACGAGTCAGAGATCATGGCAGGAGGCATTTGCTGAAGTACAACTGGCCATGAATTGTACTGCAAATCGAGTCGCCAAGTTTAGCGCTTTAGAGCTATTAATTGGAAAAGAAGCTAGGCCTTTTGGTTTATTGTCAATAAACGAAGAAGACAATACAGATTAGAATTCAAGCCAAGGAATACATGGAAAATAATGCAAAATATGACAAACAAAGATTTGACAAAAATAAGGCAAAGATTATGAAGCATAACGTAGATGATCATGTTTTGCTGAAAAACGAAGAACGGCATCAGACAAAGCTCGACCCCAAATTTAAAGGTCCATTTGAGGTGATCAAAAACGGCGATCGATATGAACTAAAATCATTAGTTAATAAGCGAACGTATAAATATTCACATGAGTATCTAAGAGCGCTACCAAGCAGACAAATAATTAACGAATTAAACGAAGAATCCGATGGCCTAAGTGATGGCGATTGCCAGGAGGGGAACGAACTAATAGACGGCGTTAGTAAGCGTGCACCTGTGTCCTAAGAGGTGAATTGAGGACCGCACCATAACAGCTGTCTCACAGGGATGAGAAGTGTTATGGCGGAGGTCAAGGTGATTGGGTGTAAGTGTGCACACCAAATTAAATTGAGAAACTAAGAGACAAATCTAAATTATGTAAAATCGGAATTTTTGGAAAATTCTGATAAGAATTAAATGATATGAATAAGATCATGAAGTTGAAAATGTATTATATTTGTAAACAAAAGGAAATTGTGTTTTCTAGATAAGACAAATTGTCAGTTAATGTTTGTGTAAACGGCTCTGTAAGTTTGTAAATTGTAAGAGAAAATAATGTTATTAAAACCAAGAGATACCATAATTAAAAGAGTCTGGTATGTGACTTGGACATGTGTGGTGGATGTAGCACACGAGGACGTGTGATAGGTCAGGAAGGCCGTCACAGTGTGATTCCTAGTAAATGTAGCATTCTGGTAATTTGGGAATTCGGGGAATTCCCTGCTTCTGCTTTACTGGCTGATATTGAGCGAAAGCACGGCAGCAGAGGCAGAGACGCTCCGCTGCTGAGTGAGGTTCGATAGTTAGATACCAAGAGTCTTGAGTAAGACAGAAATGGCTGCATACGCTCGACTTGAGTGAGTTTATGACGAGAGCGCGTATGCTGAAGTAGTCAGTTGAGCTTGGGTATTCGAACCGATCGGAACTCGCTGTGCAGCTGCGTCAATCATCAAAAGTATCAACATGGATAACATACCCTTGCCGCCGACATGTACTTATTTAATATAATTTTACTCCTCTAGTCATCATATTATATCATAATTTCTTCAATGTCGACTGTTAATAGTCTACTTTAAATAAATAAATAAATAAATATTGGTTTATTTACTGTCTTAGGTCTAGAAACCGGTAATTCAATAAATAATTTTTATGTTAGATGAAAAAATTCTTCTGTAAATACAGGAAAGTCAAGTAGAGAACATTGGTATATGAAAGATCAGATAAAAATATTAAGTCAATAAGACGGTTATTCCAGTCATAGATATGGCTAATTTGTGCAATACAATGATCGATAAGGTAATTAAAGAACTCATATGAAGAAGAAGGTACTGGATTATTATCTACATGAGATATTTTGGGTCGATTCCTCTAACTAGTCTGGGTTGTCTAGCCTTCCCACTGGGTGGTGAGGAATAGATTCCCTAACAAGTTTTAAGTATTTGACCCAGTTTGCTTTTCGTGGATTCCTGAACGGCACCTTTGCCTCACTGGACCATCCAACTTCGAACACTATCCTGTAATGATCCGAAAAGGAGCATTCCATGGATACGTGCCAGTCTTCTTCAGAGAGGGAGTCGCTGTTGGTCGCTAGAGTTAAATGCGGAAGGTGGGGTGGCTACCCCAATTACTCACATTAAGATTAGTGAGCATCACGAATCCAAGCAGCGACTCCCCCAAAAAGTATTGTGGGCGTTAGCATCACACCCAAGGATTAGATCTGTACCTCTTTCTGCGCGTGCTGAATAAGGGCTGGGATACTTTCCGACGTGGATCCTTCTCTTCATACCGGGAGGTATGCCGATGCCAGGTATAGATTTGTTCCGTTCCTTTGCTCGCATAACTCTACCGTCAAGTCCCTGTTGCTGTTACTGAAAGAGAAGAGCACATTAAGTCCGGTTCTTATCACGCTACACGTTCTGGACATACCCACAGTTTTCGGGTCAAGGAGATGGTATCCGAGGGCACCCAAACCACAAACCGTTTCACCTACGATCCAGGGTTCTTGGATGAGAGCCACATTCACCCTCTCCTTGTCCATCCACCGTAGTAGGTCTATGGAAGGAACCCTCGAGTGGTGCAGATTAATCTGCACTACCCGAATTCTCTCCGATCGACCTAGCTACTCCGCGCCCTGCGCCTCCAGGAATGATTGCCGAACGCAACCCATTCCCATCTTCAGCCGGCCTTTGTTTACGAAGGAACTGGCTTTTGGACTCTGGACCAATGCTGATCCAGAGATCCTTGCCGTTTCATTTGTCTCGGGCGAGAACTTTCTTGATCGTCCAGTCCACTGTGTGGCAGTCCGCATTCTGGCTCTTGATATAAGGGTGGTTCGATCCTCCCGGATGGGAGGTGGGATCCAGAACTTAATGATCGTTCGCTCAGAAATTTGGTCCACAGGGACAACGTCAATCACTGCTCCTAGGAAAGAAGCTTCCGCTTCAGCAGTGTGTTTTTAAGGAATCGCAAGGATTCCTCGTTGGCACATGCCACCACTTTGACACCCTTGTACCAGTTGATGCGGTCAAACTCTGCCACGAACGGATTCTGCGGTCGAGTGATGGCATCAGCAATCCCCTGGTCGATTAACCCTTCCAGGATAAGCCAGTTATCGATAGAGACCTTCCCATCCGGGTTGCTTCTGTCAATTATGGCTACCTGTAGCTCCGGCTTCGTGCTAAGGTTGGCCAGGATGCCCCCTGGATACAACTGCTTGCTCTCCGAAGCCTAACCTTGGGTTAGATTAATATTACTTAAATACCCCCGGAGATTTTAAATTTAAAAAGATTTATGTATGTCGCAGTGTGATTCCTAGTAAATGTAGCATTCTGGTTATTTCGGAATTCGGGGAATTCGCTGCTTCTGCTTTACTGGCTGATATTGAGCGAAAGCACGGCAGCAGAGGCAGAGACGCTCCGCTGCTGAGTGAGGTTCGATGGTAAGATACCAAGAGTCTTGAGTAAGACAGAGATGGCTGCATACGCTCGACTTGAGTGAGTTTATGACGAGAGCGCGTATGCTGAAGTAGTCAGTTGAGCTTGGGTATTCGAACCGATCGGAACTCGCTGTGCAGCTGCGTCAATCATCAAAAGTATCAACATGGATAACATACCCTTGCCGCCGACATGTACTTATTTAACATAATTTTACTCCTCTAGTCATCATTTCATATCATAATTTCTTCAATGTCGACTCTTAATTGTCGACTTTAAATAAATAAATAAATATTGGTCTATTTACTGTCTTAGGTCTAGAAACCGGTAATTCAATAAACAATTTTTATGTTAGATGAAAAAATTCTTCTGTAAATACAGGAAAGTCAAGCAGAGAACATTGGTATATGAAAGATCAGATAAAAATATTAAGTCAATAAGCCGGTTATTCCAGTCATAGATATGGTTAATTTGTGCAGTACAATGATCGATAAGGTAATTAAGGAACTCATATGAAGAAGAAGGTACAGGATTATTATCTACATGAGATATTTTGGGTCGATTCCTCTAACTAGTCTGGGTTGTCTAGCCTTCCCACTGGGTGGTGAGGAATAGATTCCCTAACAAGTTTTAAGTATTTGACCCAGTTTGCTTTTCGTGGATTCCTGAAGGGCACCTTTGCCTCACTGGATCATCCAACTTCGAAGATTATCCTGTAATGATCCGAAAAGGATGCCAGTCTTCTTCAGAGAGGGAGTCGCTGTTGGTCGCTAGAGTTAAATGCGGGAGGTGGGGTGGCTACCCCAATTACACACATTAAGATTAGTGAGCATCACGAATCCAAGCAGCGACTCCCCCAAAAAGTATTGTGGGCATTAGCATCACACACAAGGATTAGATCTGTACCTCTTTCTGCGCGTGCTGAATAAGGGCTGGGATACTTTCCGACGTGGATCCTTCTCTTCATACCGGGAGGTATGCCGATGCCAGGTATAGATTTGTTCCATTCCTTCGCTCGCATAGCGCTACCGTCAAGTCTCTGTTGCTGTTACTGAAAGAGAAGAGCACATTAAGTCCGGTTCTTATAACGATACACGCTCTGGATATACCCACAGTTTTCGGGACAAGGATATGATATCCGCGGGCACCTAAACCACAAACCGTTTCACCTACGATCCAGGGTTCTTGGATGAGAGCCACATTCACCCTCTCCTTGTCTATCCACCGTAGTAGGTTTATGGAAGGAACCCTCGAGTGGTGCAGATTAATCTGCACTACCCGAATTCTCTCCAATCGATCTAGCAACTGCGCGCCCTGCGCCTCCAGGAATGATTGCCGAACGCAACCCATTCCCATCTTCAGCCGGCCTTTGTTTACGAAGGAACTGGCTTTTGGACTCTGGACCAATGCTGATCCAGAGATCCTTGCCGTTTCATTTGTCTCGGGCGAGAACTTTCTTGATCGTCCAGTCCACTGTGTGGCAGTCCGCATTCTGGCTCTTGATCAGTATAAGATCCAGACCTTAATGATCGTTCGCTCAGGAATTTGGTCCACAGGGACAACGTCAATCACTGCTCCTGGCAAAGAAGCTTCCGCTTCAGCAGTGTTTTTTTAAGGAATCGCAAGGATTCCTCGTTGGCACATGCCACCACTTTGACACCCTTGCACCAGTTGATGCCGTCAAACTCTGCCACGAACGGATTCTGCGGTCGAGTGATGGCATCAGCAATCCCCTGGTCGATTAACCCTTCCAGGATAATCCAGTTATCGATAGAGACCTTCCCATCCTTGCTTCTGTCAATTATGGCTGCCCGTGCCTAAACTGGCCAGGAGGTCCCCTGGACTCAACTGCTCTCCGAAGCCTAACCTTGGGATAGATTAATATTGCTTAAATACCCCTAGAGATTTTAAATTTAAAAAGATTTATGTATGTCGCAGTGTTATTCAGTGTTGCCGTTTTATCCTTTTTCCGGACAGATCTGTCCGGTTTTTAGCTGCGTCAGCCGGAAAAAATGCAAAACATTCCCTAGCCTTTAATCTGTCCTTTTTATACCCGCTACCCATAGGGTAGAAGGGTATTATAACCTAGTGCCAACAGAAAATGTATGTAACAGGCAGAAGGAGGCATCTCCGACCCCATAAAGTATATATATTCTTGATCAGCATCAACAGCCGAGACGATATAGCCATGTCCGTCTGTCCGTCTGTCTGTCCGTATGAACACCTGGATCTCAGAGACTATAAGACATAGAGACACCAAATTAGGCAAAAAGGTTCCTTCATACCCTACGCAGATCAAGTTTATTTCAAAAGTTGGATGCCACGCCCCCTTCGCCCACAATAAGCATTAATCTAGAAAAAGTCAAGTTTTTTTTATGTAAATCGCGTATAACTCCAAAAGTTCTTTGTGTAATTATGTGTAATTTGGTAACCCATCTGCGCTTGACACTCTTAATATATTCTGGTACAAATCGGATAAGTAGAACAAAAGTTATTCGTGAAATTATTTATCAAAATTGTTGTGCCCAATGCATATGGACGTTTTAAGTGTGTGAATGACCTAGAGACTTCAAGTGTGGTGACAGTATTCGTGTAGGTCTTATGCAGATCAAGTTTGTTTTAGATTCTTGCCGCCCCCAAAAACTGTTAAAGCCGTAATCATAGACCTAGAGCATTGAATTTTGGTATGCATAATAATAATTATGTTCTCAATGACTCCTGCGAATTTGGTTGAGATCGAATGAACGAGGAAGTTATGAAAGATCCATTTTATATGCAAAATTCACTTGCAGCTGCTCGCCTTTTGTTTGTTTATTTGACAGTGTGACCATGTCGGTGTTGTGGATTTTTACCCTCTATTTTCAAATATATACAAACAAAACACAAGTTTCAGTATTTTTTTGGTATATTTGTTGTTAAAATATCATTTAAATATTTTTGTTTTCTCTCGAAATGGGTTGCGGGTATCATATGGTCTAGCGCTCTCGACTGTTGCCATCTTACTTGTTTTATTTTGGTCTGGCCTTTTTTATCCGCTTTTTATCTGCACTTGGGGTACGAGTTTGAGTCTTATTTAAAAACGATTAAACATAAAATTGATGACACGACAGGAAATTTTATCCACCAGCATTGTACTGACTTTGTACTTGAGCTTATCATCCAGTTAAAGCAAAGGTAAGATAATTTTTTATAGATAGTTTACTATTTAATCGGCCAATTAATTTTAATTCTATTTACTTTCAGGCTACCTGACAACTTTGACATATTAAAAAAAATTGAAACATTTATTATTTTTTAAAATACCTAGTAATCGTATCGCGAAAATTGTATCGCAATACAATACAATACACTTTATTAATTGGACTAATATTTATAACACAGTTGCGTTTTGGGCAGAGGTGAGAAATTATAAGGACTCGGCTGGCAATAACCCATTTATGGAATTGGCAACATTTGCTCTACAACTGCTGTCGCTGCCCTGGTCATATGCAGAAGTTGAGCGTGTTTTTAGCCAAGCTAATTTGGTAAAAACCAAATTGCGAAACCGACTGCAAATGGAAACTTTAAATGCGATTTTATCGATCAGGTAAATATTTTTATATTTTAATACTCTTTTGTTTCACGCATTTATTGAAATTGTTTTTTTTTTTAAGTTTGGGCTACGCCGGAAATGCGTATGTTGCCATGCATATGAAATTCCTGAGCAATATTTAAAAATGATTGGAAACAACCAATCTACAAAAAATCTAAGTTTAGAAGCTCGCAATGATGACATTGACGATGTTCTAAACGAGTTGGCAACCAATAAAGAGTGATATTAAATAAAGTACATAATGTAAAAAAAATATTTTATCTTGTTTTTTGTCCTTTTGTTTTAAATTTTTGTCTTTCTATCCTTTTTTTATAATCAATCTAGTCTTTTTCTGTAACGAGCTGACGGCAACACTGGTGTGATTCCTAGTAAATGTAGCATTTTGGTTATTTGGGAATTCGGGGAATTCCCTGCTTCTGATTTACTGGCTGATATTGAGCGAAAGCACGGCAGCAGAGGCAGAAACGCTCTGCTGCTGAGTGAGGTTCGATGGTAAGATACCAAGAGTCTTGAGTAAGACAGAGATGGCTGCATACGCTCGACTTGAGTGAGTTTATGACGAGAGCGCGTATGCTGAAGTAGTCAGTTGAGCTTGGGTATTCGAACCGATCGGAACTCGCTGTGCAGCTGCGTCAATCATCAAAAGTATCAACATGGATAACATACTCTTGCCGCCGACCGACATACCCTTGCCGCCGACATCAGAAGTGGGATTGGCTCCGCCAAAAGAGGACAGCTCTGGCGTATATAGGGCAGCCTTAGTAGATCCAAATCGCAATTTAATGGAAATAATAAAATCCATGCAGGCACCAAGAGCACCGGCAGTAGACGGGAGAGCACTCCACCGCTGGAGCATATGCATCAGCTTGGTGTACTACAGTGGACTTAATTTTTGCGGATAATGCTCTCGAAGGCAGTGCGCTTGTGATTGCGTTAAGCAAAGCATTAGAAGGCAGTGCATCGCAATGGCTGTCCCAAATATGATTCGCTGGCATGACATGGCCGCAGTTTAAGGAACTCTTCATCCAACGTTTCGTGGGCATTGAGACAACTTCTGCCATACTGATGAACATTTTGAACGGACGTCCCAAAATTGGAGAGAGTTTCGCTGAGTACGGCAGTCGCATTGTCACCCTATTGCTCTCTAAGTGGAAGGCAAAGTAATTGGAGGAGATTGCGTTATCAGTAGCGTTAGCTCACATGGCTCAAATTGATAATAATTTGTTGCGTTGGCTGCTTACAACGAATGTGACGACTCGTAATTAGCTGCAGCAGCAGCTACAGGCTTACGCTTTCAAGAAGCGTAACAACGAGGAGGACGGATATTCGACGGGTCCGGATAAGAAGAAAACAAGAATGCAGTCGCAAGTGAAGTGCCATTTTTGTGGAAAGGCTGGCCACAAATATGCAGAATGCCGCTCTCGAATGGAGAAAGCATCAGCCCCAACAGAAAGGAGTTATTGCGTGAGCAGCACGGCCGGAGTGAAGGATCGATCAAAAATTAAATGTTTTAAGTGCGGTGAAAACGGACATGTGGCTTCTGTATGCCCCAAAAATCGTACTGGTGGAAACAGCAAGAACTACGAGAAGCGAGTTGACGTTTGTACGGTAGCTCCACCAAGTGGAACAATTACCTTATCCGGTGAGTCTATGCCATATTGTTTTGATTCTGGAGCCGAATATGTTCTGAGTCTAGTGAAGTATGAAGAAATCATAAATTCTGATATCAATTTAAACGATTCTGATAACACGATATTAAACAATATGTTGAGATGTCACTCTGATAGGTTTATTGACGGAATTCCAATGACTCGTGTGACGACAGGTCAATTAGAAATTAGGCTAATAGATCCACAAAAGACTGTGCAACGCCGACCTTATAGGTTTAGAGAAGATGAGAGGAAGCACGTTCGGTGCAAAATTGATGAATTGCTTACATCAAAAATTATTCGTCCAGCTGCTCACCATTCGCTAGTCCCATGATGCTGGTTAAGAAGAAAAATGGCACAGATCGTCTTTGTGTAGATTATCGCGTTTTAAACGACAATACAATTGTCGATAAATATCCTTTGCCTCTTATTTCGGATCAACTAGCTCGACTTCGTGGTGCAAGGTACTTCTCGTGTATAGATATGGCAAGTGGATTTTACCAAATCCCTGTACACCCAGATTCAATTGAGCGAACGGCCTTCGTTACACCTGATGGACAGTACGAATTCTTAACCATGCGCCTTGGTCTGAACAACGCACCTCCTGTGTTTCAGCGTGCAATAATAAAAGCCCTGGGTCCGTTGGCACACACATTCGCAATTGTTTACATGGACGATGTTATGGTAGTAGCTAAAACGAAAGATGAAGCGTTAAAACGACTAGAAATAGTGTTGGACACCTTAAGAAAAGCCGCATTTTCATTTAACATAACGAAATGTTCGTTTCTTAAAACTAAAATTGAGTACCTTGGGTTTGAAATAACGAATGGAGAAATTCGGCCAAATTCACGAAAGATCCAGGCATTGATAGGGTTGCCACCTCCGGGAACTGTTACTCAATTACGACAGTTCATTGGTTTAGCTTCTTACTTTCGACAATTCATTTCAAAATTTTCCGAAATATTAAAACCATAGTATACGCTTACTTCAAAGAATAATGCCAATATTGTCTGGTTGTCAGTACTCATGTACAAATACGTTTGAAAATAATAGGTGTATTGACACAGGCCCCAGTATTAACTATATTTGATCCACAATATCCAATAGATTTGCACACAGATGCCAGCTCCATTGGTTACGGGGCGATATTGTTACATAAAATCGAAAATAAATCCTATGTAGTGGAGTATTATAGCAAATGTACTTCTCCGGCAGGATCAAAATACCACTCGTACGAACTCGAGACTGTAGCAGTTGTCAATGCTATGAAGCATTTTAGGTATTATTTACAAGGTCGTAAATTTGTCGTTTACACTGATTGTAACTCTTTAAAGGCCAGTCGCACCAAAATGGAATTAACACCAAGAGTGCATAGATGGTGGGGGTTTTTACAGTCATTTGATTTCGATCTTGAATATAGAAAAGGGGAACGAATGGCGCATGTCGATTTCCTTTCCCGAAATCCACTGTCAGAAGGAAATAAGTGTGTAGATAAAATAATTGAGAAGCGTATTAATCTTACTGAAGTGACCGACAATTGGTTGGTGTCTGAAAAGCAGAGCGATCCTGAAATAATCAATATTTCATCCAAGTTACGCAATAACGAGTTACCGGAAAAGTTAAATAATACATTTGAATTAAGGAAGGGTACATTGCATAGGAAAATACAGAGGAATGGTAAAACAAGGTGCTTGCCGGTAATTCCAAGGGCGTTTAGATGGGCAGTGATCAGCCACGTACACGAATCTGTTATGAAAAAATATTAGATAAGTTGTATGGATATTACTGGTTCGAGAATAAGACCAAGTATGTACGTAGATTTGTGGAAAATTGTATCACATGCAAACTAGCAAAACCCCCATATGGAAAGGTCCAGGCAGAATTGCATCCAATTCCTAAGATAGAGATACCATGGCACACAGTACACATCGACATAACGGGTAAAATGAGTGGAAAAAACGACTTGAAGGAATACGTTATTGTTTTAATAGATGCATTCAGCAAGTTTGTTTATTTTTACCACACACTGAATATAGACACCGATAGCTGTATTAAAGCTGAGAAATCGGTTGTGGCGCTATTTGGATTGCCAACTAGAATAATATCGGATCAAGGCCGTTGTTTTGCAAGCACAGGCTTTCGCAATTTCTGTTCCGCTCAAAAGATTCAGCTGCATTTGATCGCTACCGGGGCTAGTAGGGCAAATGGACAGGTTGAACGCATGATGAGCACACTTAAGACAATGCTGACAGCTGTTGAAACGAGTCAGAGATCATGGCAGGAGGCATTTGCTGAAGTACAACTGGCCATGAATTGTACTGCAAATCGAGTCGCCAAGTTTAGCGCTTTAGAGCTATTAATTGGAAAAGAAGCTAAGCCTTTTGGTTTATTGTCAATAAACGAAGAAGACAATACAGATTAGAATTCAAGCCAAGGAAAACATGGAAAATAATGCAAGATATGACAAACAAAGATTTGACAAAAATAAGGCAAAGATTATGAAGCATAACGTAGGTGATCATGTTTTGCTGAAAAACGAAGAACGGCATCAGACAAAGCTCGACCCCAAATTTAAAGGTCCGTTGGAGGTGATCAAAATCGGAGATCGATATGAACTAAAATCATTAGTTAATAAGAAAACGTATAAATATTCACATGAGTATCTAAGAGCGCTACCAAGCAGACAAATAATTAACGAATTAAACAAAGAATTCGATGGCCTAAGTGATGGCGATTCCCAGGAGGGGAACGAACTAATAGACGGCGTTAGTAAGCGTGCGCCTGTGTCCCAAGAGGTGAATTGAGGACCGCACCATAACAGCTGTCTCACAGGAATGAGAAGTGTTATGGCGGAGGTCAAGGTGATTGGGTGTAAGTGTGCACACCAAATTAAATTGAGAAACTAAGAGACAAATCTAAGTTATGTAAAATCTGAATTATTGGAAAATTCTGATAAGAATTAAATGATATGAATAAGATCATGAAGTTGAAAATGTATGATGTTTGTAAACAAAAGGAAATTGTGTTTTCTAGATAAGAAAAATTGTCAGTTAATGTTTGTGTAAGCGGCTCTGTATGTTTGTAAATTGTAAGAGAAAATAATGTTATTAAAACCAAGAGATACCATAATTAAAAGAGTCTGGTATGTGACTTGGACATGTGTGGTGGATGTAGCACACGAGGACGTGTGATAGGTCAGGAAGGCCGTCGCAGTGTGATTCCTAGTAAATGTAGCATTCTGGTAATTTGGGAATTCGGGGAATTCCCTGCTTCTGCTTTACTGGCTGATATTGAGCGAAAGCACGGCAGCAGATGCAAAAACGCTCTGCTGCTGAGTGAGGTTCAATGGTAAGATACCAAGAGTCTTCAGTAAGACAGAGATGGCTGCATACGCTCAACTTGAGTGAGTTTATGACGAGAGCGCGTATGCTGAAATAGTCAGTTGAGCTTGGGTATTCGAACCGATCGGAACTCGCTGTGCAGCTGCGTCAATCATCAAAAGTATCAACATGGATAACATACCCTTGCCGCCGACATGTACTTATTTAACATAATTTTAATCCTCTAGTCATCATTTTATATCATAATTTCTTCAATGTCGACTCTTAATAGTCGACTTTAAATAAATAAATAAATATTGGTCTATTTACTGTCTTAGGTCTAGAAACCGGTAATTCAATAAACAATTTTTATGTTAGATGAAAAAATTCTTCTGATTCTAATGATCTGAAAAGGAGCATTCCATGGATAGTCTTCTTCAGAGAGGGAGTCGCTGTTGGTCGCTAGAGTTAAATGCGGAAGGTGGGGTTTCTACCCCGATTACACACATTAAGATTAGTGAGCATCACGAATCCAAGCAGCGACTCCCCCAAAAAGTATTGTGGGCATTAGCATCACACCCAAGGATTAGATCTGTACCTCTTTCTGCGCGTGCTGAATAAGGGCTGGGATACTTTCCGACGTGGATCCTTCTCTTCATACCGGGAGGTATGCCGATGCCAGGTATAGATTTGTTCCGTTCCTTCACTCGCATAGCGCTACCGTCAAGTCCCTGTTGATGTTACTGAAAGAGAAGAGCACATTAAGTCCGGTTCTTATAACGATACACGTTCTAGACATACCCACAGTTTTCGGGACAAGGAGATGGTATCCACGGGCACCCAAACCACAAACCGTTTCACCTACGATCCAGGGTTCTTGGATGAGAGCCACATTCATCCTCTCCTTGTCCGTCCACCGTAGTAGGTCTATGGAAGGAACCCTCGAGTGGTGCAGATTAATCTGCACTACCCGAATTCTCTCCGATCGACCTAGCAACTCCGCGCCCTGCGCCTCCAGGAATGATTGCCGAACGCAACCCATTCCCATCTTCAGCCGGCCTTTGTTTACGAAGGAACTGGCTTTTGGACTCTGGACCAATGCTGATCCAGAGATCCTTGCCGTTTCATTTGTCTCGGGCGAGAACTTTCTTGATCGTCCAGTCCACTGTGTGGCAGTCCGCATTCTGGCTCTTGATCAGTATAAGGGTGGTTCAATCCTCCCGGATGGGAGGTGGGATCCAGAACTTAATGATCGTTCGCTCAGAAATTTGGTCCACAGGGACAACGTCAATCACTGCTCCTGGCAAAGAAGCTTCCGCTTCAGCAGTGTGTTTTTGAGGAATCGCAAGGATTCCTCGTTGACACATGCCACAACTTTGACACCCTTGTACCAGTTGATGCCGTCAAACTCTGCCACGAACGGATTCTGCGGTCGAGTAATGGCATCAGAAATCCCCTGGTCGATTAACCCTTCCAGGATAAGCCAGTTATCGATAGAGACCTTCCCATCCGGGTTGCTTCTGTCAATTATGGCTACCTGTAGCTCCGGCTTCGTGCTTAAGCTGGCCAGGATGTCCCCTGGACACAACCGCTTGCTCTCCGAAGCCTAACCTTGGGTTAGATTAATATTGCTTAAATACCCCCAGAGATTTTAAATTTAAAAAGCTATATGTACTTATTTAACATAATTTTACTCCTCTAGTCATCATTTTATATTATAATTTCTTCAATGTCGACTGTTAATAGTCGACTTTAAATAAATAAATAAATAAATATCGGTCTATTTACTGTCTTTGGTCTAGAAATAAACAATTTTTATTTTAGATGAAAAAATTCTTCTGTAAAATTCCTCTGTGGTATATGAAAGATCAGATAAAAATATTAAGTCAATAAGACGGTTACTCTAGTCATAGATATGGTTAATTTGTGCAATACAATGATCGATAAAGTAATTTAGGAACTCATATGAAGAAGAAGGAAATGGATTATTATCTACAGGAGACCAAGATACATTTTTGAAATTCACTTGCAGCAATGCATATTTGGGAGTGAAAAACAATAATATATATGAGCAGATTTTATTGGGCAAAATTCACTTGTATCTGCTCGTGCTTTGTTTGTTTGGTTGACAGCCAAAAGATATGGGCTTAACTGGTGTTGTGAGTCATGTCGAGAAGTTGAGTGTGAAATGCTGATGCTTATGAGACGGAAAAGGGTTGGTATTAATAATTTGAATGGTGGCTTTCATAAGTTAAATGGTCAGGTTAGTGCTTTGAATTCTCAGTTCAATAGTTTGAAACTTATGGCTTACTATTATCCAAATTGTTAACTCTACCATCGACTGATCCACCCACTACTCTCGTTTGCTATTCCAGTAGCACAAATGCAGTGGAAAGCATTCCCGATTCCCTCCACCGATATTACTTAACGCCGAAGTTTTGTCTGAATTGTCCACGGTTGTCACTAGAAGTAGAGGCATGCCGAATCCTACTAAAAAAAATTGCTTCCGCGTCTCTTCCAACTATTCTCACTGTCGGGTCACCTACTTTATAAGCTTCCATAGATTTATATATATAATATACCAAATATTACTCCTTTGGCTCCTAAACCACATGTGGGGGTTCCACCAGTGTAACGGATTTTTTTTAAGGCTTGCTCCTGATCTCACGTCAGATGACATAAAGGCTTTCATTATAGCCAAAATTAAAAATGCCAATCCAAAAGTAGAAAAATTTAAATTTGCTTTCAAGATCAATGTCACATCTTCACCAACTTTTGGAATAAAGCCGTCATAAAGTTCTTTGCACTTTATGTAAGCATTTGCAGAGGTTCAATGCAATTTTTGAGTCACTTAAATAGAAAATGCATTTTATTTGATCGGTATCGTTGGCACGTGCTCAAAAATGTTGTTGTACTTAAAGTTTTAGCTTTCTATTGCCAAAATACTTGAATATCATTGAGAATGTGTGGGAATGGTTAACACATAAAGTACATGGATCCGGTCAGTAATATTCGAGCGTTCCCAAACTAATTACGGCTATCAAATTTGCATGGGGCTCAATTTCGCTGTCGGGTTAGCTTCTCCGAAAACCTAAGGAAGTTTTTAATTTTGCCAACACTAAGCGTAAGTCTTCTTATCCTTCTTGTCTATCTTACGAAAATTCGTAAGCAAATTCTGGTGGCGATCTTTGATCTATTTGCATCATTTTTTCAAACCACCCATTCTTCTTCCTACTCTAACGCGCCCTATCCTTACAGCTTGTCTCAGTCGAATTGTATCTTCAGTCCCTCAATGAGTTGGTAGGTGCTGATTCGATATCTTCAAATGGTTAAGCCGGTGTTTTCGCCCGGTCCAGATGGGGTTCCCGGTTGTGTATTTCGCTACGGAGCCGAGGCTTTATGCAAAGCGTTGCTGAAATTATTTGATTTATCGCTTGGATCAACTTTTCCCTTTATATGGAAGGAGTCTTTTATTGTAACATACCTTCCTATACGAAGGGAAGTAAGTCTGATGCCAAAATCTGTAGAACGATGTGTAAATTGTCTGCTATACCAAACGTTTTTGAGAATATATTAACTAGTCATTTACAACATTTGTGTAGTTATATTATTTCCCCCTACCAGCACGGATTTGTGAAACATAGATCCACTGTTACTAGTCTCCTTGAGCTTTCTTCGTTCGTTAACCAGGGTTTACTTAAAAACGAACAAACTGACGTCATCTATACCGCTTTTAGTAAAGCCTTTGGCTTAGATAATTATTCTTCCATGTTATACAAGCTTGACTTAATTAGATTTAACAATAATTTGATTTGCTGGATTTCAAGCTATCTAAGCCAAAGAACGCAAAAGGTTTCTTATAATAATTATCTTTCTAATACATTCCGAGTTACCTCTGGTATTCCCCAAGGTAGCCATCTCGGTCCCTTACTTTTCACATTGTTCGTAAATGCAGTACAGGGATTGGCCATGCCATATCAAGTTGCAAAAAGATCTTGACTCTTTTCAGTCATTTAAACTATTCTAAATGTGTGGTGATGTCCTTCTATAGAGTTAATCCACATTTGTGCTCTTCATTACTGAACGGTAACGATTTAAAAAGAATTACTGCTGCTTAAAATTAAATTTTCTGCCCACATTTCTAGAAAGGTCAATAAAGCTATGTCTGTTCTCGGTTTCATTAAGAGGTGGTCAAGGGAATTTGATGACCCTTATATAACTACTTGAATACCCTAGTATAACTTCACTTGTTCGTCCGATTCTGACTTTTAATCACAATATTCAGTGCAAGAGGACCGCATTAAATTCCTTTTATTTGCTTTGCTTGGCTTGAACGGAAATGCTGAAGTAAGATTGACCTCGTATAGAAGTAGAGTTCTCTTACTAAACCTGCTAACCGTACAATAATGCTTGGCATTTTATTTATTTTTAATCTTATTAATGGTGATATTGATTCATTAGAATTAATATCGCGACTAACCTTTTCCGTTCCCCCTAGACTAACCCGTAGTTACATTGCTTTATCTCGAATTTTGCATCGCATGACCCGTTTAGAGTTTTATCATTACATAAAACTTTTATGTTATATCATTGAAATATAATGTGCCCAGACAAGTCTGATAGAGTGTGGTTGGCATAGGTTCAGAGACATCACTGTGTCTCGGGTTAGTTTAGTCTTAATGGTGTTCGATGAGAGTGCTTTTATCGCTGATTGGCTGTCAACGTAGATGGACACGTCCCTCGGGCTTCCGCCCAGTGTCCGTATCAATTTGGTCGCTTGCTAAAAAGCGTAGATCTCCGCTTGGAACACACTACACCAGTCAGGAAGACGAAAAGAAAGCTTGGTTGCTAAGTCTTTGGAGAAGTCCCCCGATCCGGTGCCTTCTGTCGTCTTTGATCCGTCTCTCTAGATCGACAACTCATTCTGCCTCAAAGGAGAATCCTGTTGCTACTACACATAAAAAGGGGTGGTGACCTGCACCAGGCTTAAGGAGGCACTGGGCATGAAGCCTGAACGCACTCCTTGCTGCCACGTGATTGAGGAAGACTCCGATGGGTTCCAGATTTAACATTACATCCAGCGCTGCTTGGGGGGTAGAACGAATACATCCTGTTATTCCCAAGCATGCTAGTGTCTGAACTTTGCAGAGATTGTTTAAAAAGGGGTCGGTGAGTCCCGCCTCCCACCATACAAGAGCCCCATACGTCAGTGTAGGTCTGACAATTGCAGTGTAGAACCAATGAAGGATGTACGGTTGCAATCGTCATCCTTTACCAAAAGTCTTTTTGCACACAAAGAAGGCTTGTAACGCCTTTTTTATCCTTTCCTCCGAGTTTCTCATCCAGGAGAGTTTGGAATTCAGGATTACACCAAGGTATTTTACCTTCTTTGATAGCTTGAGCTCTGTTCCTCCCAGTGTTGGAATGAGTCGGTATCTATATCGCGTGAGATGTCGTTTTGGGATTGGCCCAAGACCTTGGTCATCAGTAGTGTACCATAGAACCAGGTCGTCCGCATAAGCAGTCACTCTGCAGCCTTTATTCTTCAGTTTGAGTTGGGCGTTAATCATTCTTTTGCGAAGCATGTTGCTAAGCCATCGAGTGATTGTCGGGTGTGAGCCTATGTCGAGAAGTGCTGCCGTTATAGACTCGATCTTGACATTATTAAAGGGACCCTCAATGTCGAGAAATGCCGACAACGTAAACTTCTTCCTTTGCAATGTGCTTTCAATTGTGCTAACCACCTCGTGCCGAGCCGTCTCAACTGATCTTCCATTGAGGTAGGCGTGTTAGGACTTCCTAAATGTGTGAGGTGAAGGTCCAGAAGTCTCTCTAGTGTTTTTAATAAAAACAATGAGTGATTTTGGGCCTATAATCTTTTGCTGAGCAGTAGTTTATCTTTCCTGCCTTGGGAATGAATGCCACCCTGACTTCTCCCCAGGTTTTTGGAATGTATCCTGTAAGGAGACATCCCCTGAAGATCTCTAATAACCATTGCGACAGGTGTACGCATACCATCTATAACATGACCGGTCTAATGTCATTCGATCCTGCTGATTTGTAGGGGTGGAACGACTTGATAGCCCAGATTATCTTTTCTTTGTTGACAATTTTGTCGAAAAGGCTTGGCTCTCATGAGGCACGTTTCCCTCCGGCTCGCCGCTGATGTGTGAGGTGGGGATCCCATTCTCGTCTTCAGCTTATAAGCAGCCTGGAAAGTATTCGTTCATGAGGAGTTATAGAGAATCCTGACTGTCTTTTGCGAATGTGCCATCCAGGTTGCAAAGCAGCCACGGTGTGGCTGGGTCTCTCGCCAACAACCTTCGAAGTCTGGACGCTTCAGTGGTGTTGGTTAGTTAGAATCTCTCTTTGCCCGTCTAATTTCCTTCTTGAAGGTCTTGAAACTGTGATGGTAGGCATTCCAGTGTACCTGGCAGTTTCCGTCTTTAGCTCTATTGTAAAGTCTTCTCGTTTCCTTGCGTATCTGGCCGAGTTCCGGAGTCCACCACTTGTTGCGGTTTGACTTAGGTGGACGGCTGATTGAACAGGATTTGATGAAGGCCTTACATAGAGTGTCTATGACATTTTGGGTCGATTCCTCTAACTAGTCTGGGTTGACTAGCCTTCCCACTGGGTGGTGAGGAAAAGATTCCCTAACAAGTTTTGAGTACTTGACCCAGTTTGCTCTTCGCGGATTCCTGAAGGGCACCTTTGCCTCTCTGGACCATCAAACTTCGAACACTATCCTGTAATGCTCCGAAAAGGAGCTTTCCGTGGATACGTTCCAGTCTTCTACAGAGAGGGAGTCGCTGTTGGTCGCTAGGGTTAACATATAACCTCTGCTCGGTTTTTAATGCGGAAGGTGGGGTTTCTACCCCGATTACACACATTAAGATTAGTGAGCATCACGAATTCAAGCAGCGACTCCCCTCTCTCGTTGGTGTCTTTGCTCCCCCAAAAAGTGTTGTGGGCATTAGCATCACACCCAAAGATTAGATCTGTGACCTCTTTCTGCGCGTGCTGAATAAGGGATCGGATACTTTCCGACGGTGGATCCTTCTCTTCATACCGGGAGGTATGCCGAGGCCAGGTATAGATTTGGTCCGTTCCTTCGCTCGCATTGCACTACCGTCAAGTCCCTGTTGCTGTAACTGGAAGAGAAGAGCACATTAAGTCCGGTTCTTATCACGATACAGGTTCTTGACTTACCCACAGTTTTCGGGACAAGGATATGGTATCCGCGGGCACCCAAACCACAAACCGTTTCACCTACGATCCAGGGTTCTTGAATGATAGCCACTATCCACTCTCTCCTTGTTCATCCACCGTAGTAGGTCTATGAAAGGAACCCTCGAGTGGTGCAGATTAATGTTGTGTATGCACATATATGTTACGTACCTAACATATTACATACATATTGAGCGGCGACACTTTGTCAGACGCATGTCATAACACATTGTCGGAATATCAACAAACGAAAAGGCATTAACCTTGTCACTCAGCGGCAGCGTGAATTGCCCTGCACAATTTCAAGTGCAGCGGTAACATAATACGCACCGTTTAGCGCTGACCGTTTTAAGGCCGACTCAGCATGATTTCCATGCTGATCGCTTATATACATATGTGCATGCATAACATTCTCCAATACATAAAGTAACTTAACTTATAAGATATACATAAAACGGCTGCAGTGAGTAGAGTGACATGTGTGCAAAGCGGAGCGGAGTCGTGAAACGGTTGAGAGCGAGAAAAGCCCAACTGTTAAAGCTACTTAATACAAGCACTGATTTATCTTGGGATAAATCAGTCAAAGTACACGTCGAACAAATCAAAGAAGATTTGACCAACCGCAAAACCAAAACCACGCACACATACACCTACCATGCGATAAATAATATTGCAAAACCAAGTACTAAAAACGCTCCACCCCAAAAGATAAATTTGCCAACACGAAGGAAGACCTGTCTTGCCGACTGCGAGGGACCACTTTACTCAGTACATTGTGAGTACACCTGTGCAGCCAGCACCGGTGCCTCTCCAACAACATAGGCTAAGTACGAGAGGCAAACCGCCGCTTGTACCAACGAAGGGAAAGGCACCACAAGTCAAGAGAACCGACAGCGCTGCAAAGAGCGCAAAATTTTTTTTAATGCACTGCGTTGCATAATTTTTTGAATGCACTACGATGCATATTTTTTTAATCTGCACTACCCGAATTCTCTCTGGTCGACCTAGCATCTCCGCGCCCTGCGCCTCCAGGAATGATTGCCCGTTGAACCGTGCAACCCATTCCCATCTTCAGACGGCCTTTGTTTACGAAGGAGTTGGCTTTTGGACTCTGGACCAATGCTGATCCAGAGATCCTTGCCGTTTCATTTGTCTCGAGCGAGAGCGAGAACTCTCTTGAACGTCCAGTCCTCTGTGTGGCAGTCCGCATTCTGGCTCTTGATCCAGACCTTATTGATCGTTCGCTCAGGAATTTGGTCCACAGGGACAACGTCAAT